>CM031602.1:53899889-53904889 GCA_018398815.1 Conus ventricosus | reverse complement strand
GTGTGTGTGTGTGTGTGTGTGTGTGTTGTGTGTGTGTGTGTGTGTGTGTGTGTGTGTGTGTGTGTGTGTGTGTGTGTGTGTGTGTGTGTTAGTTACCAGTGCACCGTTTTCGAATTGGACATGACAAGTAAAACACATACCCTTTCCCTGAATTCATTTTGAGACAAACAAAAGTTGTTGTTTTTGTTTGTTTGTTTGTTTGTTTTTGTCCGGTTTTCATTTTGTGTCCGACGAGAGTGTTGCAGACTGTATTCAAACCACAGGATAATAACGGTCTTATGGAGAAGCAAGGACAAAGGAGCATTTGACAACTCATGTCGCCGAACACAGGAAAGAGACAAATGAAAAACAAGGACGCGGTTTAACCGTTTCGTTCCCTTCCAGCTTCACAGCCTGCGCAGCCTGGCCAGGTCAGTTGCAGATGATGTGCATGAGTGTAAGGGATTCTTCACGTCAACGAGAGCAACCGAGGAGCTATTGCGCTGAAAGACAAGCAAATTTACATGCTTATTGCCAAGCAAATGCATTGTAAGATAGCATAATCTTACTGAATATGATATGCTTTTGGACTTTTAACACACCGACCAACTCAAGCCAATCTGGAGTGCGTTTGATGGTACTCCAGCGGTCAGTGTGCTGACAGAAATAAGCAGTTACGTTCCTTTTGATGCCAGAATTCTGCCAACAGACAATTGATTATTTAAACCCTTTATGTCTTTCTAAGCAGTCAGCTGTCTTCATCGTAATATTCATCTTCATGCGCACGACTGATAATTATGTTTCCTCTGCCCAGCTACTTGTATGGTGTTACATCAATATCTAAAGTAAGGCAGTACCAAACATGAAGCAAAAACAGCTTTGAATAGGATATCACTTATGAATCAGAACAACGTTACATAATTATGGTTTCCATTGTGAAAAGTACTACTCATTTGCTAATAAAATCGTAACGTAATCTCCCCAAAATGATGGTCTCCAGCACAGTCTTAACAAAGCAGTACATCACTTGGCATTTGTTTAAATAAACTAAAATCTAAGAGCTGTCCCAATAGCAAATTTGTTTCGTGTTTGGGAATGGTTAACCAGTGTAGCTGAACAGCTGTTGATGACCTGACATTTTGAGATAGGTTACTGTCGTTTTATTTGGATGATAGCGGCAAGCTGTTACTTTGCTGTTCCATACCTACCGACTTCTGCCTCCTCAGGTACCAGGAGAGACACGTCACTGACTTTTTTGTTTCACCCGTTTTCACTGTATTGAGATGTTACACACACTCATCCTCTCTTCTGTTAAAAGAAATAAGAAAAAAAAACCCACATAATAACCAGAATATTGAAAATACTGATAATGATCTAAAGTCCAGTAACGAATGAAATGCTACAGCACATGAACATAACTCACACTTGGTAACCAACAGAACCATGCGATATACATCGTTCAAATTCATATAGATCGAAATCTTTGTTGGTCTTGATATCATCAGCTATTTACCTGGAAAACCTCCCCCCTCTCCTCTCTCTCTCTCTCTCTCTCTCTCTCTCTCTCTCTCTCTCTCTCTCTCTCTTTGTAAGTGTGCGTAAGCGCACGCGCGCGCTCGTGTTTGTCGTTGTTGTTGGCATTGATTTAAATCTGAATATTCTAAACTAGACCGGTGGAAAGATTCCCCTATATTTACATTTGATGCCTAGAAACATTTTGCTTTCTGTGTATTGAAACCATTTCTTCACGACAAATGTTAAGTTGATGGGTGTCTCAACGAACCGAACTTGACATCTGGTTGAAGAAGCATTTCACATTAGCGTCTCGAACCTGCTGTTAACAAGAGCCCGGAACGTAATACACCAAGTCTGAAATCTACCACTGTGGAAGCCAGGAATCTGCCGCACTATCCAAGACCGAACCCTGTCTGAGAGCCAGTACCAGCGCGTAAAGACCCCCACTCCGCAACGAAGCCTATCAAACTCTGGAAAACAGAAGAGCCGCGAGGAAGTGAGGCAGACGAATTACAAGAATGTCCGGATTAGGAATAATCTTCACTACCAGTCGAAGACGAAAGAGTTCCCATGCTCTTTAATCTCCCTTGCACGTCTCTCCCCCCCCCCCTCTCTCTCTCTCTCTCTCTCTCTCTCTCTCTTCTCTCTCTCTCTCTCTCTCTCTCTCTCTCTCTCTCTCTCTCTCTCTCTCTCTCTCTCCACTGTTGCACCTTTACCGCATTGTTATAAAGTGGTTAATATTTGCTCTCTTCGCGTGGAGGGACGCTGAGAGTGCCCGTAAAATCGACATGTGTGCGCACTGTAAGCGCGCCCTTCCTTTGACTTTGTCTGTGTGTCTGTCAGTCTGGCTGTCTACCTGTCCGCATGTGTGTCCATCTGGTCTGTCTAGCAATCTGTTTGTGTACCTATTCATCTCTTATTTATTTTCAGTATTCATTTTATCTATATTTCGAGCTTTTTTGTCACCCTCATTCTGTTTTTTTCTCCAGACAGACAGAAGAGACAGTAGAGTAGAGAGATAGGCTGACAAACACGCAGGCACAGGAGAGAGAGAGAGAGAGAGAGAGAGAGAGAGAGAGAAGGAGAGAGAAGAGAGAGAAGAGAGAACTAGAGAGAGAAGAGAGTAGAGAGACACAGACGACGACAGACAGACAGACAGACAGGAAAAAAGAGAGACAGACCAGACAGACAGACAGAGAAAGAGAGACAGACAGACAGACAGTTAGACAGACAGACAGGCAGACAGACAGACTCAAAAACAGAGTCCGGGGCAAAGAAAGGGGGAAGCTATCAAACACTTGACCGTCGGAACTCCTACAGACATGGCAGGTTATCTTGTCAGCCTCGCCGGCTGTTTACACTGCGCCCATCTGTCCCACTCCGAGCTGCTGCCTGTATACACAGCCAGCCCCGGCCTCGTTCAGCTACCTGATAATGTTGGCAACGTTAGCCTGCATCAAAGAGTGATCCAGTATGTTGGGTCGCCTCCACCGCAACGAAGGCTCTACCTAGCAGAGAACAGATATTGAAAAGAATTACGCCCATGTTGAAATCTACATGAGAATCCATAACCGAATGATTACAGGAATCTTGTTATCTAAAAAAAAAAGTATTTTGTTTTTAAAACAAAAAGTGAGGCGTCATTCAGATTACATAAGAGGGAGAGAGAGAGAGAGAGAGAGAGAGAGAGAGAGAGAGAGAGAGAGAGAGAGAGAGAGAGAGAGAGAGAAGAGACAGACAGACAGACAGACAGACAGAATCTTTTTTTTAGGGGAAAAAAACGTGTTTTGATTTTGAAATAAAAAGTGAACCGTCACTCAGAGTACATACGTAAATGTTTATTTATTTGAAAACTGGAAATACCACATCAAATAGATCGTCTCCGAGCCAAGCTCGAAGGCATTCACAGTAACATGTTAGAATCAGATATTGTGTATGTCCCAGCATAAAGAAACGTGAATTTGACTTTCCTTTCTTGTCAATGAGTGGCTTGTGATACAAAGGATATCTAGAAATTCTTCGGCAGTTTCTCAGTTTCGGCCTAGTTCTTTCACTACTTCTCTCATTTCTCATTCATCCAACGCATTTTCTCTTCCAAAACGTTGCATGATGTTTGTAAATATTTGTTTTGTTTATTCCTTTGTTTGTTTGATTTATGTTATACTGATTTTTTTACGTGAAGTTTTTTTTTTTTTAAGTTTGAAAAGTATTGTCGTACCCATGCAAACTTAAGGAACAATAAACAGAAGGGGTTTTGCTTGTTTTAAGATTTAAAATGACAAAGATGATTAAAAAAAAAAAAAGAACAGCTGGTAACAAACGGGACAGAAAGAATTTGGAAGGATGCCGTCGTTGCAAGCTAGGTGAATTGGATTCTGTACAATCAAATTCAGCGAGACAGACAGACGTCAGGTCAGACCAGCAGGAAGAGGAGAAGGAGGAGAAAGAGGATGGGAAAACGTAGAAAGAGAGACGGAGGATGAGGAAAAAGAGGAGGAACAGGAGGAGGAAGAAGAGGAAGAGGAGGAGGAAAGGGAGACGAAGGAGGAGGAGGAGGAGGAGGAGAGGAGGAGAAGGAGGAGGAGGAGGAGGAGAGGGATGAGATAGAAAACGGGAGGTGGGGTAGAAGTGGAAAGGAAGAGGAGGGGGGAAGAGGAGAGGAGAAGGAAGAGGACAAGGAGGAGGAAAAGGAGAAAGTGAAGGAGTGAGGGGAAAAGCAGGAGGAGAAGACGAAGAGGAGGAGGAGGAGGAGGAGGAGAGGGAGAGGAAGGAGGAGGAGGAGGAGGAGGAGAGAGGAGGGATCCATTGAGGACGGGCTAAGCAGCAGACATGTCCAGTGTGGCTGTTTGTCAATGCTATGGGCTTGTAATGAAGTTGGAATGGACCATGTTCACATAGTATCTCTAATGAAGAATCCAGGTCAACAATACATTTTTCTGCTATTTCCGTCAGCGACAGATTCCATTGCATCTCTCCCCTCTCTCAAGGTCAGTGTTTTACCTTCAGACAGTGTACACGTCTTCCTCAGTGTGAGTTCCAAGAGATGCTCTTGGAACCCATGCACAGAGACAGTGGACTTGACTGACTCTGTTTTGAGTATGAAGCTCTCAGGACTAACTGAAGATGTAGGCAAGCCTGGAAACAATCTGCACTACCAGTTGAAGACGAAAGAGTTCCCATGCTCTTTAATCTCCCTTGCACGACTCTCTTCTCTCTCTCTCTCTCTCTCTTCTCCTCTCTCTCTCTCCCTCTCTCTCTCTCCTCTCTCTCTTCTCTCCTCTCTCTCCTTCTCTCTCTCTCTTCTCTCTCTCTCTCTCTCTCTCTGTGGGAATCGAATAAACGTGATTTGGCCTGGAGGACAGAGATGGGCATATACCCATGGTTTGAGCACCTGCGGTGGGCAGCCGAAGCACCGCTCAGGACTGGATCTGTGTGGCTCTTGAACCAATGGAGGGACTGCAATAGACAACAGACTTGACCTCAGAACTGTATGATCGATCCAGGCA
>CM031602.1:53892389-53894889 GCA_018398815.1 Conus ventricosus | reverse complement strand
GCTGACATGCTACATAGATATTGTAACATGATGAAACTGTCAATACTCGCTAGACCAAGGACATGTAAGGAGGCCACAAAAACAGATGAGAACAGTCCTTTGTACGATGGGGAGTAGAGCGATGATGATCCTGATGATGGTCTCACTCACATGACATTAACCCTTTGGAAACCGCGAGAATTTGACAATACCCGAACCCCCCAAACCATAGCGCACTGTTTATTATTATTATTATTATATTATTATTATTTCATTATCATCATCATCATCATCATCATTATCATTATCATCATCATCATCATTGTCATTTTTGTTGTTGGGTTTTTTTTTTTGTTTTTTTTTTTGCTGTCCCAGCCTCTGCGCCACCCCAGAGGCAGTGCACCCACGCCGCTCATTCTGACACCCCGTCCACAGCCACAGCCCGGTCTGCCCGCGGCACAGGCAATCCACAGGGAGCAGTCAATGTCAAGTCGTCAAGAGGCAACCCACCGGAGGAGACACTGCACTGCTGCCGAGTCACTCCGGTGGTGTTCAGTGGCGCCTGTTCTGATCTAACATACGCAGGACACCACCTACTAAGCCCCCTACTGACGACAATAATTGCTTAGTCGCGGAACCGGCGCGAGTGAGCTCTCCCTCCGGAGGGCGCCACCACGTCCGTGCAACGACAGCCCCCATGGACTCGTCGATACCGGTGACCCCGACGGAACCAAACCAAGGCCACAGACGAGGAGAGGACATCGAAATTGAGGTCACCATGAGAGCAGGGCATGAAGGGCCACAGAACTTGAGACATTTTTTTTTAATGCTGATCAATGAGAATGAGGATTATTAGGATGATGCTACGGATTTCCATTTCGGTCTGAGACTACATGACAGGGCTGTACTCTACGCTTCCTTTCATAATATATCCCGGCGTCAACCAGGCCCGAGAGATACAGGCACCTGCAGTGTTGGTCATGAAATTTGAGCAACACTCTCAGAAACGCATCCATTAAGTGGATGCAACTAGACTGTGTGGTCCCAGTCTTCCCAACTGAGTCCGCAGCAAACATCAACTCTGGGTAGGAGCCGGTCGGGGCAGAAAAATGCCACATGACTGATGGGATTCGAACCCACGACCTCCCAGCCGGGAGTCCGCGACGCTAACCACTTCGCCACGGCGGCTGGTTCATTATTGTTATTGTTGTTATCATCATTATTATTATCATCATCATCATCATGCTTATTGTTGTTTTGTTTTATCATCAACATTATAATCATTATTATTGTTGTTGTTATAATCACCATCGCCATCATCATCTCATCATCATCATCATCATCATCATCATCATCATCATCATCATCATCATATTTTAGTAGTAGTAGTAGTAGTAGTAGTAGCAGCAGCAGCAGCAGCAGCAGCAGTAGTAGTAGTAGTAGTAGTAGTAGTAGTAGTAGTAGTAGTAGTTGCAGTAGTAGTAGTAGTGTTATATTATTATCATCATTACTATTATCATGTAGTAGTAGTAGTAGTAGAAGCAGCAGCAGCAGCAGCAGCAGCAGCAGTAGTAGTAGTAGTAGTAGTTGCAGTAGTTGTAGTAGTGTTATATTATTATCATCATTACTATTATCATTGTTAGCATTGATATTATCACCACAGTCCTGCCGACAACACAGAGCTTGGTCAGAGCTGTCAAAATCACATGTCTACAACACAGAGCTGTCAAAATCACATGTCTACAACACAGAGCTGTCAAAACCACATGTCTACAACACAGAGCTGTCAAAATCACATGTCTACCACACAGAGCTGTCAAAATCACATGTCTACAACACAGAGCTGTCACAATCATACCTGTCCACAAAACAGAGCTGTCAAATCATACCTGTCCACAACACAGAGCTGTCAAAATCACTTCACACCAGAGTGTCAATCATACTGTCCACAACACAGAGCTGTCAAAATCATACCTGTCCACAACACAGAGCTGTCACAGTCACACCTGTCCACAACACAGAGCTGTCCCAGTCACACCTGTCCACAACACAGAGCTGTCACAATCACACCTGTCCACAACAAAAAGCTGTCAAAATCAGACCTGCCCACAACACAGAGCTGCCAAAATTATACATGCCCACAACAGAGAGCTGTCACAATCACACCTGTCCACAACACAGAGCTGTCACAATCACACCTGTCCACAACACAGAGCTGTCACAATCACACCTGTCCACAACAAAAAGCTGTCAAAATCAGACCTGCCCACAACACAGAGCTGCCAAAATTATACATGCCCACAACAGAGAGCTGTCACAATCATACCTGTCCACAACACAGAGCTGTCAAATCACACCTGTCCACAACACAGAGCTGTCACAATCACACCTGTCCACAACACAGAGCTGTCACAATCACACCTGTCCACAACACAGAGCTGTCACAATCACACCTGTCCACAACACAGAGCTGTCACAATCACACCTGTCCACAACAAAAAGCTGTCAAAATCAGACCTGC
>CM031602.1:53874889-53877389 GCA_018398815.1 Conus ventricosus | reverse complement strand
GCTGCAAATTTCCTGGCATCTTATATAAAAGACGGTTACCACAGTCCATACAACGTTCAATGCTCAGCGGTTTGTCTCTGCTCCTACAGAGGGCGACGTTCGGTCTAATTGAACCTGTGAAATGATTTCTGCAGGAGACTGCACGACACAATATATATATATATTTTAAGAGAAAAATGCCATGAAACGCGGGTGTAAAGATCGAAGCGGAAATGTTACAAACCTCTACAGCAACTGAACGACTAAGTTGAAATGGAATTAGTCATATTATCATTTCCTGTTCTATTGCAGAAAAGATAGCAGACTTTGGCGATGTTGAACAGAGTCGCTATGCTCTTGACAGGAAAGAAATGTACATTCTGTGCAAACCCTCTGGAAGACCTGTCAATCAGGCGTCAGTCGAACTGTGTGGGAAACTTAGCATGATGAGCCCTTTTTGTGTAGAGAATGGGTTGTTTCCCTTGCATCGTTTGTGGCGCGAAAATAAACCATCACGTGATCAAGCAATACGCTGCCAGCCGCTGTTCATCTGCATTTTCCTGTCGCATCTCTCTGGAATAAATTGGAAGAGTAAGTTTCCTTGTATTATTTACAATTGGTGGATATGTTCATATTCCTATAGTTTTATCACCATAACCTTCCTAAAGTGCTAGTCAGGTACCCATTTAGTGCGGGGGTGGAGAGAGAGGAGAGAGAGAGGAGAGAGAGAGAGGAGAGGAGAGGAGAGAGAGAGAGAGAGAGAGGTTTTGTAGCTATAAAAATCCCGACTCCATAACTGGTTTGGAATATACGGCCGTCAAACGGTGTAACTATGGAGCTTGGACCCCTGAAAACACAAATCCACCGCGACCAAAACAATAGATTAATGGGAACACCTCCCAGCTGTTGACTACAACTGAAACCATCACTGAAACAAGCTGGCCAGCAGCGATACCATCTGGTTGGCGACAGCCAAGCGGACGATTGAACGAGTTGGTGTTGTTATAGGTATTACACAGATCACGACAGGCAGTACAAGGTAGGCCAGTACAGTACTTTGGCGGCAGAAAGGGCAGATGGTCCTCAGTATGTGTGCGGGCTTAATTAAGCAGTTCGACAACACGCGTAGTATTCTGTGGCAGGAGCAGGGGGGCTAAACCACGGGCCAAGCCATCATGGAGAGTTTTGTCAAAGGGACATAATTGTGGTAAGACCTTGCACATACTGCATTCACTGATAGTATTAGGGGCGATGTGCCGTTACGTTGCGCCGGTGGGCTTGTGAACTGTGAAGGCAGGGAAATACAGGAAAGGAGCTATAGAGTTCAATCTCTCTCTCCTCTCTCTGTCTGTCTCTCTCTCTCTCTCTCTCTCTCTCTCTCTCTCTCTCTCTCTCTCTCTCTCTCTCTCTCTATGAGAGACACACACACAAAGACAGGTAGACAGCTCACTGACTCTATGACAGACATACAGACAAGGGAGACAGACCGACGGACTCTGTGTGTGTGTGTGCGTGTGTGTGTGTGTGTGTGTGTGTGTGTGTGTGTGTGTGTGTGTGTGTGTGTGTGTGTGTGTGTGTGTGTTCGCGTCGTGCTAGACACGATATTGAATCAAGTCTCCTTTTCACATATCTTCAGTCCCCTTCTTTGTCCGTCCGTCGGCCTGTCTCCCTGTCTGTCTGCCTGTCTCTGTCATCGAGTCAGTGGGTTGTCTACCTGCATTGTGTTTCTCCCTGTCACTCTGTCGCTCTCTGTCTGTCTGTCTGTCTGTCACTGTCTCACTGTCCGCTTGTCTCGCACACACAGTGTCAGCAGTCTTGTTTATCTTTCTCTCTCTCTCTCTCTGTCCACTGGTCTCAGTCTCTCTGCCCCGCTGTCTGTCAGTCTGTCTCTGGGTGCACGTTTGCGCTGTGCGGTGCGTGCAGACGTACGTGTGTGTGTGTGTGTGTGTGTGTGTGTGTGCGTGCGTGCGTGCGTGCGTGCTTTCGTATGTGCGTGCGTGCATGCGTGCTTGTATGTGTGTGTGTGTGTGTGTGTGTGTGTGTGTGTGTGTTTTCCTTTCTGACTCGCTCAATTTATTTGCATGTGCTTCTCATTATGTGTGTCAGATTTATCAGCGTAACGTCTTCTTTCCAGATCTGTGAGCGACTGGTTAAAATCTCAACAACAATACCGCCGTAATTGTCAATCTTCACGTCGCTCAAGCCTCCTCCTCCACCCTTCAAGAAAAGAAAGAAAAAAGAAATTAAAGAAACAGCAAACAAACGATAACCTCCCCCCTCCCCCCCCTCCACCCCACCCCCCCTACTAAAATCGCCTCACCGTCTCTGATACCTCTCCTACTCTCCTTATCCTTTAAACAAATACCTTCGCACGAGCACAGATTCACACACACACACACACACACACACACACACAACACACACACACACACACACACACACACACACACACACATACACACACACACACGCGCGCCACTCAAACGCGCACGCACGCACGCACGCGCGCACGCAAACTCAC
>CM031602.1:53859889-53864889 GCA_018398815.1 Conus ventricosus | reverse complement strand
TAATGGCCACCACGATATTGACCACAGGCGCTCTGACTGTCATCACAGCCAATCTTCTTCACTCCCAGTTATGCCGCTCAGAAACCCGGGATTCCAGAAACTCTTCCAGTTTAACTCTGGAAACGAGAACTCTGCCGGGTGTGGTGTACAACCAAACAGTGTGCAAGGAAGAGAATTGCAGCGTCATCCCAACGTCCTCTGAGAATCCCATTCCAGGAAACATTTCCCTGTCGTCCATTTCTACCTTGGGTTCAAACACAGACATGGAGCTGGATACGTCGTCCCCATCTGTGTCGTCCGCTGATTGTTTTCCAGACACTGCGGCTGTGGCCATGCTGGGCTTCATTCTGATGGAACTAGGCTACGACACGTCCATGTCCACCATCAAGACTTGGATGTTGACCTGCAACCCTCCGTGCGGGGCCTCCTCCATCTTGGTGGCGGGGCTCGTCCTGACCTCCATTGGGGGCATGCTGACAGCAGGGATGGGAATGGTGAATTTTGCATCGGTGCTGGGCGTGTCATCGTTGTAAGTCGAGTTGAATGTAGTGGTGGTGGTGATGGTGATGAATGTCAAGAAAAATAGGATGCGGATTGTTTTATATATATATATATATCTATATCTCTCTCTATCTATCTATCTATCTATCTATCTATCTATCTATCTATCTATCTATCTATCTATATATATGTGTGTGTGTGTGTGTGTGTGTGTGTGTGTGTGTGTGTGTGTGTGTGTGTGTGTGTGTGTGTGTGTGTGCGCGCGCGCGCGCGCGCGCGCGCGCGTGTGTGTGTGTGTGTATGTGTGTGTGTGTGTGTGTGTGTGTTCGGTAATCATACCTACATAAGGAGTTTGACAACGTCGATCGTAGCATACGCTTTGCAGTAATATTTAACGATAAGTATTACCTAGTACATAAATGCTCGACTATGGTTTGATTTTTTAGATGTTCTTCAAAGGTTTCGGCCGCAAAGTCTTCAAGAATAAACCGATGATAATTTCACTTAGACCACAGGTGGATCTGAACCAGACGCTCTCCATGTTGTCTTTTTCTTCTGCAGACCTCCTCTGACTGTGCAGACAACCATCCAGGCCAGTGTGGTCGTCGTCATGCTCGTGGTGGGAATGGTTATCACCCTCCTCACAGGCCATCGACTGTTGCGGCAACGCCTCCTTGTCCACAGACAACAAGACGACCATCTTCAAAAAGAACATGTCCAGACTGACACCAGCCAACCTGAATGGGAAATCATCGTAGAGGCTCCTGAGTCCTCCTCTAATGGGCACACTGATCAGGCGAAGTGGAACACACCATCCACAGAATCTTTCGAGTCCCGTTCTCATCTCCCTTCAGGTTCCTCTTCCAAACCCAAACCGGCACTCAAGGCAGAACCTGGAAACGAAGCATCCTCGCTGATCAGCAATGCATCAGTCGCAGACGAGACGTCTCGGAATAGTCTCAGAGACCGTGAACAGTTGCCTGACAAAGTGGCGGGGACTCCGATCAGTTACGGAGCATTGGAAACCCCCACATCTGAACCAACAATGGCTCCAGCACTTACAGGGAGTCAATCTGATGTGACTGGTTCTCAGCGAATGCTATTGACAGACGACTCCAGGCCATCTTGCTGCTCATGGCGAAGACGGTTTGGCTTCAAGACGACAATAGTTATTATTTGGCTCAGTGCCTATTTCGGAATTGGGGCGATCACAGTGACTTCACTCACGGCATCCGATTTCGTGGGGAAGGCCATCTGCAATGGTGACCCGGGGGCTCCGGAAGGAAGTGAGGCTCTAGAGAGGTGAGTCAACTGTTAGTGGAGATCTATAGAGAGAGGTTTTAAGCTGTAAGTGAGACTCAAGAGAGATGAGCTTTTAACTTGTGACTGAGGCTCTTTCAACCTGTATGCAGTGCTCTAGAGAGGTAAGTTTCTGACAGAGAGTGAGTCTTTAAAGAGGTGAGCTTCAACTGTTAGTGGAGATCTAGAGAGAGAGGTTTTAGCCTGTAAGTGAGACTCAAGAGAGATGAGCTTTTTAAATTGTGACTGAGGCTCTTTCAACCTGTATGCAGTGCCCTAGAGAGGTGAGTTTTTGACAGGGAGTGTCTTTAAAGAGGTGAGCATCAACTTGCAAGTGAAGATTCAGAGTCAGTAATTCTCTAGACAGTGAGTTCTAACGTGGAAGTGAGGCTTCAGAAAGGCGGGGTTTAACCTGTAGGAGAGGGCCTAGAGAGGTGAGTTTCAACCTGTCAGTGAGGCTCTAGAGAGGTCAGTTTCAACCTACAAGTGAAGCTCTAGAATGGTGAGTTTTAACCTTTAGTATGCTTTGGAAAGGTGAATTTCAACCTTAAAATGAGACCCTACAGAGATGAGTTTTAACCAGCAAATACTGCTTTAGAAAAACAAATTTTTAGGTTGTAATTAATGCTGCAGAATGGTGCGTTTTAACCTGTAAGTAATGCTTTAGAAACCTGTATGTGAGGCTCTAGAGAGACGAGATTTTAAAATAAGTAATTTTCTAGAGAGATAAGAATCAACCTGTAAATAATGCTTTAGAGAGTTGAGTTTTAACCTGTGACACAGGCTTTATAGAGTGAAGTCCTAACCTGTGAGTGAGGCTCTGAACAGGTGAGTTTCAACCTGTAAGTAAGGCTCTAGAAATTAGGTTCTTTCAACCTGCGAGTGATGCTCTGGAGAGGAGACTTTCAAAACGTAAATGAGGATGTAGAAAGTTGAGTTTCATTTACTTGAGGGTCTAGAGTGGTGAATTTTAGATGGGAAGTGAGGCTGTGGAGGGGTTAGCCTCAACCAGAAAGCAAGACTCGGAGACAGGTAAGATGCGAACAGTAATTGAGGCTATGAAAATGAAAAAAGATTAAAATTGAATGAGACGCTGGAGCGTTTAGTTTCAGCCAGGATTTGAGGCTTTGGAGAGGTAAGGTAAAGTAAGGTAATGCTGCTTACAGTCTAAGTGAACCTAAAGGGCCACATCAGGGCTGTCATTGTGTTGACGTCAACTCACAAGTCGAGTGACGTTCAATCAGTAAGTGGGTCTGAAAGAGAGGTCATGTCTAGACCCTCGACAGTAAACAAAGCTCTACTGTAGTAAGATTTAGCCAGACAAGTGAAGTTCAACTAGGGAGTGAGGCTGTAGAAACAATGTATTTTTAAAAGGCGAATTTCACGCAGGGAGCGAAGGTCTAGAATGTTTAGGTTAAACCAAAGACTGAAGGCCGGGACAGTTGAGATTAAACCAGTTAAGGAACTGGACATAATCAAACTAAGGGCATACACGTAGAAAGATAACCAAAGCCAAGATCATCAGGGGGGTGGGGGGGGGGGATGAAGAGCCATAGAATTGGAGACGTTTGATCGATGAATATGAAGATGATGCTATGGATTTACAGTTTGGTCTGAGGCTGCATGACAGGGCTTTACATGACGCTTACTTTAAAACTATATCCCGGCGTCAACTAAGCTTGAGAGAGATACAGACACCAGCAGTATTGATCAGAAAATTGAGCAACATTCTCAGAGACGCATCCATCAAGTGAATTCAGCTAGACTGTGTGGTCCCAGTCTTCCTAGATGAGCCTATAAGAAACTCAACTCCAGGTATGGGCCGGTTGGGACAGAACAGTCCACAACTAGATGGCTCTGACTGGAATCGAACCCACGACCTCCTTGCCGATAATCAGCGATGCTAACTGCTGTACCATGACTGCTGGTGTTAAATGGTCTGCTATCAAACCCGGTTTCAGCAAGGTAGTGTTGTGCACTCTTTCACATCGTAATAGGCGGGAAAATATTTGCATGGCACCACCACCAAATTATGCTTTGTGTCAAGGGCAAGTGACCTGTGAGTCCATGAAATGACCTTACAGCTCACGTGCTATGCTTTGATAATAGGACAGTGTAGAAAGTGAAAGGGTTGATGTGGGTGGGGTGAACGGTGGTTTTAACTGTTCGGCCGTTAATTTTGCAAATGTCATCACCCATACTTAAAAGCTAATAAAACAAGAATTAATGGCAAAAGAAAACAAACTACATTGAAAATAAACCTCTCTCTCTCTCTCTCTCTCTCTCTCTCTTCTCTCTCTCTCTCTCTCTCTCTCTCTCTCTCTTCTGTGTCTCTCTCTCTCTCTCTCTCTCTCTCTCTCTCTCTCTCTCTCTCTCCTCTCTCTCTCTCTCTCTCTCTCTCTCTCGTGCGTGCGCGAATCGACCAACAACGCAGTAGAACACAGGGGAAAATATGGAGTAAGGGGGCGAGGTGTGTGTGTGTGTGTGTGTGTGTGTGTGTGTGTGTGTGTGTGTGTGTGTGTGTGTGTGTGTGTGTGAGTGTGTGTGTGTGTGTGTGTGTGTGTGTGTGTGTGTGTGTGTGTGTGTGTGTGTGTGTGTGTGTATGTGTGTGTGTGTGTGTGTGTGTAGGGGGGGAGGGGGGAGGAAGAGAAAATTTGTAAATTTCATACCATGTGTATGGTCAGGGATGGGGGTGGGGGGTGGAAAGCAGCTGTAAATATTTTTCCAGTGTGTGTGTGTGTGTGTGTGTGTGTGTGTGTGTGGTGTGTGTGTGTGTGTGTGTGTGTGTTCCAAACGTTTAGCCCAAAGAGAAGAAAGTGCCAGACTGTGAGTAAAAGAGGCAGTCCGAAAGCGAGCGAGCAAGCGAGCGAGCGAGAGAGAGGGAGAGAGAGAGAGAGAGAGAGAGAGAGAGAGAGAGAGAGAGAGAGAGAGAGAGAGAGGGGGGGGGTCAGAGACGGGGAGGAGGGTTATGGACAGTAATTGACTGACCTAAACAAAGTTACAAATGAACAAGAATGAAGGATGTGTTCGAATTATAAAGGCGGACTCATGGAGTAGTTGCAAACGGGAAAAAAAAACCTCTGTCAAGGGATAAACGAATGAATTAAGAATGAATGAATGTTCTTGGTTGTAATCACAATATGTGATCGTTCTGTGTTTGGCCAATCATAAAAAATGTGGAGAAAATGTTGATAAGAAGA
>CM031602.1:53844255-53854255 GCA_018398815.1 Conus ventricosus | reverse complement strand
TTGATTGAAGTTTTCAATTCTAACCTTTTGGTGATTTTTGTTTGTTTGTTACACTTTCGGGTCTAGGGGTATTTAGAAAAGGTAACAATAGTTAATATTAATCTTTTTAATTACCCGGGGATACGTTTCAATTAAGAACGATCTTTTTTGGTGAGATCAAAATACAATTAGAAAAAAAATAAAGTGTTTCTGAAAATATTTTGACCCACAATGCTTTCTTGTTCATAAACCGGGTTTTTTGCATTACTTAAAGTTGTATTTAATTTAAACTTTGTTCTTCTTGGTTTCAATGTCGTTTTCACTACCCAAAAATTATGGTGGTTTCAATTCTGTTTGCTCTTTTTAATTGACACTGAAAAAGTTGTCTTTGAATTTGATTTAACCCCCTCTTCGCGCCCAAATCTTGAAAAAGCCCCACTTTTCCCCAAAGCATTTTTCTGTTTCAAGTTTCTAGCCCCAAAGCTATTTTGTGTTTTGCTTTAACTGTTTAACTTTCATGTCGAAAATTGTCTACTTATTCCATTTTTCGGAAAACCCATCGTTGAACCGAATATTTGATGATGTACGGTGTTTGATGTCAATGGAAATTTTCCCGTTTTCAGAATGTTTTTGTTGGAACTGTGCAATAGAAATTTTCTAAAAAGCAAATGCGTGTTTTTTTTGTTCTCACTTCGGTTAAATTTTTTTAACCTCACATTTCCCCTGCATTGTTAAGTGGGGTTACTTTAGCTTCGAAATTTCCCCAAAAGTCGTTATCAACTGTATGTAATTTTCTAAAAACGGTTTGAATTCTACAATACCTTTCACCTTTTTTACTCATTTTAAGAGAGGCACTAATGCGTAATTTTACAGTAACTATGAAGCCCAGGTCCTTGGATGTTTTGCTAATTTATTGCTTTTTTTTTTCGTGTGTTTCCTCTTTGCAACTGCAAGGTTTACGAAGTCCTTATAGTTATTTTATTAAAACAATTTATATATATAATCTATCGGTTGAGGGAAGGGAGAGAGAGAGAGGAGAGAGAAGAGAGAAGAGAGAGGAAAAGACAGACAGACGGAAGACAGACGACAGACAGGACGAGACAGGGACAGAGAAGAGAAGAAATTAACTTTGGGAAAACGGAGGGTAGAGAAAGGGGGGGAGGGGGTGGGGGGTAAAAGGATGGGGGGGGGGGTTGGGGGGGGGGGTTAAATTGTTAAACGCCAATTCAAAACCAAAACCCTTTTCCCCTTTCCACAAGACAAAAAAAAATATTGAAGGATCATGAAATCCCCGCTCGTCTTTTCAAAACCTCAAATTCAAATGGCCGTCAGTTCAAAGGTGGGAGCATACACGAAAATTGCTGGAACCACGCTAGAAGCCCCAATGTCTGGAAGACAAAGGGGGAAGGCAAAAACAACACAGCTGACGTACGCGGTTTAGAGAGGAAAATGGGGTGGGGAGGGGGGGGGGGACAAAGAGAAAGAGAAGTGGGGGGGGAAAAGAAAAAAACAAGAATAAAAGTAAAAAAAAAATTGAAGACAAGAACGGGGTGGGGAAGATAAAAAAGGAAGAAGGGAAGTGAAAAAAACAATCGAAAAGAGCGGTAGAGGTAAAAAAAAAAAAAAGAACAAGTTGGGTAGAAAAGAAAAAATGCGGAGCAACATAAGATGGGTTTGAGGTGGTTTTTGTTGTTTTGTTTTTTTTTGTTTTTTAACAAAAGTGTTGCTTTTGTGTTTTGGAAAGAAACGGAGTTAGAAATGAAAGAACCCCTGAGAAAGTTAGTGAAGAGGCAGTAAGCATACCAGTTTATGAATTGTAGAAAGACAGACGGTGACACACAGTGGACGACAGATAGACATACAGTAGAAGAAGACGACGATGCAGCTACAGCACAACATAAATACATACATACTAAATAATACTACTGCTACATAAAACATTCAGAAGACGACAGACAGACAGACAGAAGACAGACAGACAGACAGCATCTTGGACCCAAAGGCCAGGGAGAAAGGTTTAAAGAAAAAAAACGAAATAAAAAAGCTTGTTAACAAATTACGAATAAATTGCTTCTTCCCGACGCCGTCCGTAGGCCCCCATTAAACATTTTCCAGCAGGCGCTCACTTCATTTGTAATGTACTATCACTCATTGTTTAAATGTTTGTTTGAGAATATCGTAAACAGCGTGAAACAAAGTGTCACTGGCGCTCGGGTCTTCGAAAACATTCTTAAGGCATAAAAACGGAGACATTAAAATTAGGTAGGAAATACATGAAAGCAAAGCAAACGAATGATTAGAAACGATTTTAAAAATACCGCTATAACAAAAATAAGAGGATTATAAAAAATTTAAATATATTATGTAAAAGAAATTTAAAATTTGGGAGTCCCTCTCTCTTCTCTCTCTCTCTCTCTCTCTCTCTCTCTCTCTCTCTCTCTCCTTCCCCTCTCTCTCTTCTCTCTCTCTCTTTTTGTTACTTTAAAACAAAAAACACAAAAACGAACTTTTTTTTGGGGGTATTCCCCCAATTTTCTTTGCGCATTTTGAGTTTTTCCTGCATTACGTAATCTTTATTAAATAAACTTGATTTTCTGTGGCTGTGTGCCACGATTGGATTCTTAGGTTTGTCGTGGTGGTGATGAAAGTGCTTATTTACTTTTTCCTCTTGTTTTTCTGGATATGTCTTGTCATTCAATGACGTCAAAATAATTGTACTATGGCTTTTCCTATTTTCTTTCTGCGTACGTAGGCTGATACTCCTGTCTATACAGGCAGTGTCCGCACTGCCTGTATAGACAGGCAGCAGAGTTTTGTGTGTATGACCGTTTTTCATCCCGCCATTAAGGCAGCCACACTCCATCTTCGGGGAAGGTACATGCTATGTGTAACATGTCATCCATACCAACGGCCAAACTGGCCTTCTCTTCCGAAAGTTGGTGATGGGATTTTACGTGTGTGCAAGATGTGCGTGCGTTCACACACGGAACCTTGGTTTATAGTCTCATTCGAAGGACTGTATGGGGAATGGAGTCAGAACCAATGTTAACTCCGAAGGAAAAATCCCCCTGTACCGAAATTCGAACCCGCAGCACCAGGATCACGAGTCCGGCGCTCTACCAACTGAGCTATTCCGGTCCCTGTACTATGGCTTTTGAATAACCAAACTTTTGTTTTTTAATCTTCAAGCCCATTGGCATTGGTTTCAGAAACATAATGAATGAATGCATGGACGAATGCGAACCGTTTTACCTTGAAAACAATGTCCCTTATTGGTCGAGGCTAAATTGGTCAAAACCGAAATCAGTTCTGCCTGGTGTTTCCCTTTGCTACGGTAATCGTTCGATTTAAATAAAAATTGAATCTAACCTCGTACGAATCACACTTATGTGTGTGTGTGTGTGGGGGGGGGGGGGGGGGGGGCGTGCGTGCGTGCGTGCGCGCGTGGGTGCGTGCGTGTGTGTATGTGCAGCAACTGGTTGCAATCATTCTGACATTTTGACATCCTTACGGAAGATTTGGTTTGCATTCATGTAGCTAGGTGCAATCTCTCTCTCTCTCTCTCTCTCTCTCTTTTCTCTCTCTCTCTCTCTCTCTCTCTCTCTCTCTCTCTCTCTCTCTCTCTCTCTCTCTTTTCTGCGGACCTCTTCAGTGGCAGACAGACTAATGTAATCCCAGACAGTGGCGGTCCAGATGTTCTAGATTTGGTTCCACTTGATGCCACCCTCTGGTCATTGCCTTCGCTTCCTACGGTTTGCAGTGGTCTCTGGCCCTCTGTCTATCTGTTTGTTTGCCTGTCTGTCTGTATATACCTTAGCAAAGGTGAGCTACAAGCGCAGACGAAGATAGAGACAGATACATTTTCAGATATGCTAAGTCTCTCCTCGCCCAATTCCCGTTCCCCTCCCTCTTATTTCTCTCATTTGTGCTCCTGTAGGTATAGACAGACTGACAGGTACAGCAGACAGACAGACAGACAGACAGACAGACAGACAGACAAACAGATAGATGACAGAAAGAGGCAGACAGAGAGTCAGCAGACAGAGAGACAGACAGTCGGAGAGAGGACAAAAAGAGGCAAGTAGACAGACACATACACCACACAGACAGGGATAGCACAGAGAGAAAGACAGACAGAAAGACAGACAGGCAGACAGACAGGGGATGGTATCTCACCTCAGCCGACATTTTTCGTTGGTAAAATCCTCATTAGTCAACGGATCAGTGAAAGGAGGTGGCATCAGTGATGCCAAGATTCCTCTTTGTCCAACAGCTCGGTAGATTTCTCTTTGTCCAACAGCTCGATAGATTCCTCTTTGTCCAATAGCTCGGCAGAATCCACTTTGTCCAACAGCATTGCAGATTCCTCTTTGTCCGACAAGCTCTGCAGATTCCTCTTTGTTCAACAACTCGACAGTTTCCTCTTTGTTCAACAGCTCGACATATTACAGATTCCTGTTTGTTTTCACAGCTCGTCAGATTCCTGTTTGTTTCGCAGCTGGGCAGATTCCTCTTTGTCCAACAGCTTAGCAGATTTCTCTTTGCCCAGCAGCTTGGCAGATTCCTCTTTTGTTCACCAACTTGCAGACCTCTTCCACTGGTCCTGTTCGGTCTGTCTACATTCGTTTTGTTCAACAACTTGGCAGAATCTTCTTTGTTTTACAACTCGACGTGACATATTCCTCTTTGTCCAACTGCTCGGCAGATTCCTCTTTGTCTGACAATTCCACAGATGTCTCTTCGTCCAACAATTGGACAGAATTTCTTTGTCCAACAGCACGGCAGACTTCTCTTTGTCCAGCAGTTCAGCAGATTCTTCTTTGTCAGACAATTCCACAGACTTCTCTTTGTCCAACAATTGAACAGACTTTCTTTCTCCAACAGCTCGGCAGGTTCCTCTTTGTCCAACAGCTCGGCAGATTCCTCTTTGTCAGACAATTCCACAGATTTCTCTTTCTCCAACAATTGGACACATTGTCTTTACCCAACAGTTCGGCCGATTCCTCTTTGTCCAACAGTTCGGCAGATTCCTCTTTGTCAGACAATGCCACAGACGGCCGCTCAGCCGATTCTTCTGTGTTCAAACAGCTCGGCCGATGCCACTTTGTTCAACAGCTCGGCAGATTCCTCTTTGTCACAGACAATTCCACAGACTTCGATTTGTCCAACAGCTCAGTAGTAGATTCTTCTTTGTCCCACAGTTCGGTAGAGGTCTCTTTGTCCACCACTTCGCTTGGGCAGATTCCTCTTTGTCCAACAGGTGGACAGACTTTTCACCCCTGTTACTACTGTTCACTCTGTGTCGTCGATCCGTTTCTGTCACAACAGCTCCGCAAATTTCTCCCGTCGTCACTGTTCAGTCCTGTGTTGATTCTCTACGCCCAGCACATCGGCGGCATCACCTGTGTCGACAGAGAAGAAGGTGGACATGAAGCACTTGAGTAAAACAGAAACAAACTACAAATCATCACAGAAAAAAAAGAAATAATGAAGAAATAGCGCCACACACTTGATGAACTGTAATAAGAAAGTAAATAACAATGGAAACACAACTTAAATGGCTAGCTCATTGTTTGTTGTGTTTAGTTTGTTTCTTAATCATGTACTGCATTTGATCTCATCACTGATTTAATTTGATTTTCGTCCATTTCGTTTTCTTCAAGAATTCACTATTATATCGTTGGATTAGCTTCGTTTCATTCAAGTCCAACTGACTTTAATGATAAGAAATTAAAAGGATACATGCGAATATATATTAATGGAATGAGTGATTCGTGGATGAATGTACTCTCTCTCTCTCTCTCTCTCTCTCTCTCTCTCTCTCCTGTTTTTATGTCTTTTTTTCTTTCTGCGTACGCAGGCTGATACTCCTGCGAACATTGCCTGTATAGACAGGCAGTGGAGTTTTGTATGACCGTTTTTTGTTTTTTTTTATCCCGCCATTAAAGCAGCCATACTGCTTCTTCGGGGAAGTTTTTATGTCCGTGTCGCTGTCTGCGTTTCTCTCTGTCTTTCTGCCTGAATGGCTTCCTACCTTTCACCCATTCATTTTTTTTCTTCAATCCCTTCCTTAGTTCTTTACACAGCTCAGTGCTGTCACCTGTGCTCGTCCCCACGTTCTGTCGTCCGTGTGTTGTCGTCACTATGACCACCAGCCAATCACACAAAACACTCCACTCCCTTTGTTGGGTAGATGGGATTAATACTTGTCTGTCCATACGGGGAGTGTCCGCAGGAGTATCAGCCTGCGTACGCAGAAGAAGAAGAAGAAGAAGAAGAAGAAGAAGAAGAAGAAGAAAAAGAAGAAGAAGAAGAAATGAGAGTTCAGCAGGACGAAGAAAGGGAAAGGAAAGGGTAGAGGGAGGGTACAGAAGTGGGGTGGGGGTGGGGGGGTGGGGGGAGGAGGGGCAGGAGAGAGGGGCGCAGTGATGGGGGGAGGAAATAACTGGGTGATGATTCTTTACATCAGATTCGTTGAACAGTGCGCTGACTTCTTGCATCAAGATTTGTTGACCAGATTTCAAGAACAATTCTTCATGTGTCCGTCTAAAACGGGGACGAACAAGTGACAAGACAAACCACGTGGCGTTTTGACCCCTTAGGTCTTCTTCAGGCAAGATAAACAACAGGCTGTTACCAGTCTTGAATAAAAGTTACTCTGTGTTAGGTTTTCCTTATGAGAACAAGAGTTACCCTACTTGTTTATTGTTTCAGATAAACAACCGTCAGGACAATAAAAATGAAGAACGAACAGTCACTTATCTTCTTGTATTCGGCGCAAGACTGGGCGTTGAATTCGAGTATGAGAAGATACGTGATTGCTCTTTCTTCCTTTTCATTTTCGCGAATGTTGTTTATCTTGCCTGTAGAAGGCCTAAGAGGTCGAAACGCGTCGTGTTTTGTCTTGTTATTTGTTTGTCCTTGTTTTCGGTTTAGTCAATAAGAATTAATTTTAAAATGTGTATCAAATTCCGACTGCTGTCATCTCGGTTTGAAATTGACTTGTTGAACAAAGACATCTTCTCTCTTGTTCCATCATTGTAACTATCATCTTCAACGACCAGCCTCTAGCATCTAAACACACGCCGCTCTTTCCACTATCTGGCTCACACAGATACACCCAAAGGTGGTCCCGTCACACCCCAGGGGACGGGTAGTCAACAAGACATCTCTTCACTCCCCCACCCCACCAAACCCCCCACTTCATCCCTCCCCCTGTCGACACCTGATAGTGTCTTTCCGTGTTAGCTTCCCCAGTTTAACCGCCAGTCGCCATATTGAACCAAGGGACACGACTCTGTCAAATGTCAAGGGGGCAGCACGTGTCGTGCCGGTCCAGTTCTACGACACAGCTGACCTTTACGATCCACGGAGAGAAGGTGTCTACATGTCGTGTGTGCACGGTGAACGGAGTGTTGCTTGGCAGGGGAGAGTATTAGCAGCTAAAATAGCAGGGGAGAGTATTAGCAGGTAAAATAGCAGGGGAGAGTATTGGCAGGTAAAATAGCAGGGGAGAGTATTAGCAGGTAAAATAGCAGGGGAGAGTATTAGCAGGTAAATAGCAGGGGAGAGAATTAGCAGGGAAATTGCAGGGGACAGTATTAGCAGGGAAATTGCAGGGGAGAGTATTAGCAGGTAAATTGCAGGGGAGAGTATTAGTAGGGAAACTGCAGGGGACAGTATTAGGAGGTAAATTGCAGGGGAAAGAATTCGCAGGTAAACAGCGGTTGAGAATAGTAGCAGGTAAATAGCATGGAGGAAGAGTATTAGCAGGTAAATAGCATGGAGGAAGAGTATTAGCAGGTAAAAAAGCGGGGGGAGAGATGTTAGCAGGTAAAAAAGCGGGAGAGATTATTAGCAGGTAAAAAAAGCAGGGGAGATTATTAGCAGGTAAAATAGCAGGGGAGAGTATTAGCAGGTAAATAGCAGGGGAGAGTATTAGCAGGTAAATAGCAGGGGAGAGTATTAGCAGGTAAATAGCAGGGAGAGTATTAGCAGGTAAATAGCAGGGGAGAGTATTAGCAGGTAAAAAAGCAGGGGAGATTATTAGCAGGTAAAATAGCAGGGGAGAGTATTAGCAGGTAAATAGCAGGGGAGAGTATTAGCAGGTAAATAGCAGGGGAGACTATTAGCAGGTAAAAAGCAGGGGAGAGAATTTGCAATTACAGAATAGGGTTAAAGTATTATCAAGCAAATTGCAGGGGGAGAGTATTAGCAGGTAAATACCGTCGGCACTTCTCACCAACTGCCAGGAAGTTGACAAGAGTTCTCGAATTACATAGCAGGATATGTAGATGTATGTTGATACATAGTAGAAACAGAGGGGGAGGGGGGGGGGGGGGCAGACTTCTAAACAATCTAGTTCCTCATGCAGTTTTTTTTCCTGTTTAACCTCCGATTTAGCTTTGATAGAAGTGAAATAAATATTGTCGTTTAATGACAGAAGTCAACAAGAAGCATCATTTTCTAATTTCGATCAACCATTTGTTTTTAAAATTTGCTTATGCACCAAACTGAGTCATGTCTTCTGATTGGTGCGGACAGCTATCGGAATTCATTGATCCACCCCCAATGCACCAAAAATAGTAATGTCCTTTGATTGGTGCGGACAGTTATCGGTATTCTTGCTCTCAGCGAAGGGTATTTTCAGAGACAGCAATACGCACACACACGCACGCAGAGAAGGTGGTGCTTCCAGCCAAAGTCATCCCATATGACGGCTACCCATCTATGTACACCTACTACTACGTTGACCTCTGAAGTGAATTGCACATAACGGAAAAACCCACTCGCCTGACTTGGGTCTATGTTTGTGACACCTGCCTCTTTTGTTTGTATGGGTCAATACACGTGTCGGGCTTTGAGATTCGCCAAATTCTCTAAACGTCCTTGCGATTGGTGCTTGATAAGAGCGTAGTTTATCTGTTTGCTGACCTCATCTGTCACAGAGTAAAAGCACAGTGGACTGAGTACGCATAAGTAAGAGTTTTATTTAAAAAAAATGACAGAGCCTCTTTGATGACCAGATTGTGAGGAGTAAATAACACGGCGCCATTCTCCGTTGGCTCTATGATTTGGAGAGGGAGCTTGTATCACTGTCTTGATAATAAGGAAGCTTACCGTCAAAAAATTAAACAAACAAACAAACAGAGCTACGTTGATCTCTCCCGTGTACACGCACGCAGACGATCAAAGGGGCACACTTCCCCCGCTGCACAGTAGTAGTCGGCAGGTTAGGGAGACACAAAGAGGGCACATCCCCCGAACATGAAGCACAGCAGCCTACGTGGCCAAGACACAACGCTATTACATGTCATGATCTGGCACTGATGGAATGAAGTGATTCGGTGTAGCAGCTAACAATACATTATGAGGATTGGGTGAAAATTAGAAACAGAAGAAGTAGCAACTGTATTATCAGTAGCAGCTGCAGCTATAGAAGCAGACGTAGTACCAGTCGCAATAGTCATAGGAATAGTAGCAGCAGCAGCAACAGCAGCAGCAGCAGCAGGTTGAACGGCAGTGGAAGATGGGCAGCAGAAGGAGTAATGCTAGAACGGAAGCTTTGGGTTGACCAGTTGTTGCAGGTGGACCTTTGCGGACACCTTGTACCAGACACTCATCTACCTATCCATCGGTCGATCCGACATCTCCACAGTGTTACGACCAGCAGATTAACAACTAATGTAAGAGAGAGAGAGAGAGAGAGAGAGAGAGAAGAGAGAGAGAGAGAGAGAGAGAGAGAGAGACAGACAGAAAGACAGACAGACAGAGACAGACAGACAGACAGAGACAGACAGACAGACAAAGAGGCAGAGAGACAGACAGGACGACAGAGACACAGACAGAGACTGAGAAAGACAGAAAGACAGAGAGGACAGACAGAGAGACAGCCAGAGACAAGGACAGAGACAAACACAGACAGCGAGACAAAGACAGAGAGACAGAGACATAGAGACAAAGAGGAGGAAGAAAAAAGGGAGAGGAAGAGCCAAACAGACATACAGAGAGACACAAATTA
>CM031602.1:53811755-53821755 GCA_018398815.1 Conus ventricosus | reverse complement strand
TGAAGGATCAGCCTTACGGACTAATCATCATAAATTGCTGGAGTGACTTCCCTTTGTCCTGCCGGCTCCACACGGATCCAGTCGTGTGTTGGAGTGAGAGGCTGCTGCTATGGATGCTTTTACCTTTCCCTAAGGAATCTGTCTCTGTCTGTCTGTCTGTCTGTCTGTCTGTCTGTCTGTCTGTCTGTCTCTCCTCTCTCTCTCTCTCTCTCTCTCTCTCTCTCTCTGTCTCTCTGTCTGTCTGTCTCTCTCTCTCTCTCTCTCTCTCTCTCTCTCTCTCTCTCTCTGTGTCTCTCTCTGTGTCTCTCTCTGTCTCTCTCAAGACAGGTAGCTAGACAGATCGATAGACAGATCGATAGATATAATCCACTATAGAAATGTTATATATATAACATCTCCCCTATTTCTTCAATCTAAGACATAAGAGCAAGCTTTGTTTATAATTCAATATTATATATATATATATATATATATATATATATATATATATATATATATATAATTGTTCAGCATTATATATATATATATATATATATATATATATATATATATATATATATATATATATATATATATATGTGTGTGTGTGTGTGTGTGTGTGTGTGTGTGTGTGTGTGGTGCGTGCGTGCGTGCGTGCGTGCGTGCGTGCGTGCGTGCGTGCGTGTGCGCGCGCGCGCGCGTGTGTGTGTGTGTGTGTGTGTGTGTGTGTGTGTGTGTACGTGTGTGTGTGTGTGTGTGTGTGTGTGTGTGTGTGTGTGTGTTGAGAGAGAGAGAGTGTGTGTGTGTCTGTGTCTGTCTGTCTGTCTGCCTGCCTGCCTGCATCTGTGTGACTGTGTCTGTGTCGGTGTGTCTGTGTCTATGTCGGTGTGTCTATGTCTGTGTGTTGCTGTTGTTGTTGTTGTTGTTCTTGTTGTTTTACCACTCCTCTTCGTCCTTCTCTCTCAAATTTCTGATTTCTTCCCATCCCCTTTTCTCACCCCTTTCCCTCCCTCTCCACCTCCCCCACCCACCCATCCCCACCCCCACACCCCCCACCTCCATCTTACTCTTCTCATCATCTCCCCCTGCCGCCCACTTTCACCTCCTCTAGCTCGTCCCCTTCACACTAAATGAACAGGCCATTTCAGAGCTGCACGTGCGAGAGCACGCGCCCCCAGGAACTTATGGTCATAAAATCGCCTGGCTGGCTGGTCACTACGGTCAAACAGACTGTGTAGTAGCATCGAGGGCCCGTGGTGTTTTAAAGCCCCGTGGACCGCAGTGGGAGTTCCACCTGGGAACCTCCTTAATTCGAAGCAGGATGGTCACGAGAATTCCCCATCCACCCACCCCCCACCCCCAACCCCCCTCCTTCTCACCCTTCGCCTCTCTCTCTCTCTCTCTCTCTCTCTCTCTCTCTCTCTCTCTCTCTCTCTCTCTCTCTCTCTCTCTCTCTCTCTTCCCCTCTGCACTTCACTATACACCTCACTGCGTTCGGTTCATTTGCTGCTTCGTGTTAGCCTAGTAGTACTGACTGACCAGAGGAAGCGAATGTCCGATGGTTATAGTCTCTTGTGGCTCTGTGCTTCATTCAGGATATGGTGTGGTGAAACGTTTTCTGCTGGTCTCGCGCGCGCTTTCGATCTCCCTGCTTCCGCTATTGTTATACCCCGCTCTCTGTTTGCCCACCCCCTCCTCTTTCACCTCGTTTTTCCTTTCACTTTCTCTTTCACCCCACCCACCCCCATTTCTCTGTCTCTCTCTCTCTCTCTCTCTCTCTCTCTCTCTCTCTCTCTCTCTCTCTCTGTCTCTTCTCTCTCTCTCTCTCTCTCTCTCTCTCTCTCTCTCTCTCTCTCTCTGATGCCCACTTCCTCCACATCTCTCTCTCTCTCTCTCTCTCTCTCTCTCTCTCTCTCTCTCTCTCTCTCTCTCTCTCTCTCTCTCTCTCTCTCTCTCTCTCTTCTCTGTGTGTGTGTCTTTCATTTAACGTCTATCCACTATTCGTGATATTAGACCCGTGTGTGTGTGTGTGTGTGTGTGTGTGTGTGTGTGTGTGTGTGTGTGTGTGTGTGTATCTATACAGGCGTTTGCGTTTACACGTACATGAATGATAAGTTTGCGTGCGTAGGTAGACACATGAACTCACATGCATGTATGCATTCTGTGTGAACGCGTGGGCTGGGTATGTCTCTCTGTCTCTGTAGTTGGGTGGAGGGGCTGGGTATGTCTCTCTGTCTCTGTAGTTGGGTGGGTGGGCTGGGTATGTCTCTCTGTCTCTGTAGTTGGGTGGGTGGGCTGGGTATGTCTCTCTGTCTCTGTAGTTGGGTGGGTGGGCTGGGTATGTCTCTCCGTGTCTGTAGTTGGGTGGGTTTGAGTGTGTGGATGTGTGCGAGTGTCTTTAGCATAAAACGTGAAATAAAAAAAAAGAATTACCCCTGGTGGTCGAAATACGTGTGGGGGTGGCAGTGTCTTCCTGAGCACCTTCATTTTTTTAATTGAAGACTGTGCTGCCATCTGGTACATTTCCCTGCTGGGCGAAAAAAAAATCCACACCACAGTAGGTGACTGACGGTGTGTGTGTGTGTGTGTGTGCGTGCGTGCGTGCGTGCGTGCGTGCGTGCGTGCGTGCGTGCGTGCCTGTCTGTCTGTCTGTCTGTCTGTCTGTGGATGGATGGATGGATCTGCAACGTTCCCTGATTTGTATGATTGTATGATTTTTGCTCGATTGAAAGCAATCCGAGAGTATTGTTTCTCCATACAAACATTACAAATATAAGTAAGAGTTTCTGCTTGGTGTCTGCTTTAATCGTATCAGGGAAGCGAAAACACTTTGTGCATTTATGACACTGATCTCTGAAGTGGAATGGAGAGTCTTTTCTGGGCAGTATTTCTATAATTATTGTCTTTTGGGGTCCATCATTTTTTTTCGGTTGCTTGATTTGCTAGTGTGTCAAAATGGTTGTTCAGTTTACTAGATTTGGATGCATCATTTTGTATCATTAGATTTGCTAGAGTGGCAAGTTTGTTGTACTGTTCGCAAGTTCAATGCAAGGTCAGTATTTCTTGTAGCTAGTCCTTCTGTGGCGTTCCCCAAAGATTTGCCGTCTTTCTTTTAATGATTTAGTTCAACACGGATTTGTTATGCTGATAACAGAGATCTTATATTTCTTTGCTTTTTGTATTTGTTGCGAAAGCCTTTTCTCTAACAGATAATTACTTTATATGTAGAGTGCTGCACTCCTTTTGATAGCCAGGGTTGTTTTATCCGATGTTGGACTGGATTTGAAGAAGGTCATGCTTATAGTACACATTATAGAAAATATACCATTCTTACAAATCCTGATTGAGAGATAAAGAGAGGGAGAGCGAGAGTGAGCTAATCTGCCAATCCAACACGTCAGTCATCACACTCATTGCACCATGTCCATGAGGTCAATGGGGAAGTCGTGAGGGACGATGAGGCAGTCAGAACAGTCACGGTTCTACGCCCTCATTCATGTGTGACAGGGTGTGACCAGTCCAGCCTTTTACCTTGTCCACTGAGGACTTCGCTCTGGATCATTCATCCTGCACTGTGTTCTGTAGAGTTGTCTTAGACAGGAAGTCCAGGCAGGGAGATTCCTGCCAGGTCACAACATCTGATGCTCTGGGGCAGGTGTTCTGGAACTCCATGGAATTGTGCTGGAGATCAGGCTGGCACGGAATCTGCTATTCCGTCAGCAAATCATAGGTGATGAACTGTTCAGATTTTCTACTTTTCAGAATGAATCCGGCCCGTGTTTCAGCTAGAATTTGGTCGGCTCTGTTCTCTTTTTTCTGTTATTTGTTGGTTTGGTTGGTTGTTTTGGGGTTGTTGTTGTTGTTGCTTTTTTGGGGGGGGGGTTGGTTCGTTGGTTGGTTGGTTAGTTGGTCGGGTGGCTGGTCGGTTGGCTGGTTGGTTGGTTGGTTTTAGCTGCCTGGTGTGCTCTGTTGTTGTTTTCATCTGCATGTGTGGCCCTTTCATTTGTCTTCGCTTCGCTTCAGAAATCGTTCTTGTATTTTTCACCTGTTAGAACTTAAAATGTGCTGGCTTTTCTGTTGTCATTTGTTTGTCTGGCGCTAGGATGGGAACAGGTAAACACTGCCCACCACCTCTCCATGAGCCTGCTTGTGTGTTTTGTAGTAGTAGTAGTAGTAGTAGTAGTAGTAGTAGTAGTAGTAGTAGTAGTAGTAGTGGTGGTGGTGGTGGAAGTAGTAGCGGTAGTGTTCTTATCGTTATTATCATTATTATTATTGTTGTTGTTGTTGTTATCATCATCATTATTTTCTTATTATTATCATCATCATTATTATTAATATTATTATTATCATCATCATCATCATCATCATCATCATCATCATCATCATTATGATTATCATTATTACTTTTCTTTTAAATCAGAGGATTATGACTTAAGCGAACTGTCTGGCATTGTCATCATGGAGTGGTTTCATTTATCTTCAGGATATAATATCAACAGGTAAGTTGTTAAGTTAAAAGTTAAAATAGCTCCTTTGTATATGTTGTTTGTATTCAGGACAAACAGTTTTCGTTCAAAGATATTGACATGGTTAAACTGACTTTTCTTTATGCAGTGACAGCCTAAACTGGACCTTTGTGGTCGGCTGGGCTATGATAGCCTCGAAACTAAACCTTAAACCTTGCTTTTGACTTAGCCAATGTGATCAGCTTTGCTGGCAACTCTTTACTCTTTGTCTTCAGCGAGTGAAAATATGGGGGGGGGGGGGGGGGGTGGAGACAGAGGCGGAAAAGAATGAATAATCAATCACTGCAATAATCCTGAAAAAGATTGCTAAAAGGCTTGAAGAAAGCAGTCTTTCATACACAGAAGATGCAATCTGGGGCTAACAATGCAGACGACAAGAACCGCCCCCATTTCATGAAGCACGCAGAATAGGAAAGGGGAATGAGAACTGCTGCACGCTTACAAAATGTCACTGAAGGAATCCAGCTTCGCACAGGATCAGACGGAAACCTCTTCAACCCTGCGGACAAAGAGCGAAGCCAAAGCTCCGGTTAATGTGCCTCAAGGATTCCCTGTCTTTTGGTGACGCCGCTCTCACCACCCACACGCAAAGAAGACCCACAGCGGCTGTAATCGCTTCTGTACAGCTTGTAGGGATTTCGGGTCTCACAATCAGTCTTGGAAGAAGACAGAAGTAAAGGGTCGATACGTTGTAGAAACGCCATCTATTTAAACCTGGATTACACAGTTTCAGATCCCTTGTCTTTTGACAGTCCACTAAAGAAAAGAATAGACGATGTTCGGAACTCGTCAAGGGATGTAATCCAAGTTACAGTTCGTGTTCAGTGAGAGTAATCCCGCCGTTTTCATGGGACAGGTGCTGCCGGTGGGCACGCCCAACGCAACTTGTTCCCATCAGTCAGCTTAATAGTTCAATCAGAAAGAGAAAATGCCACGCCGTGGGTGTGAAACGGTGCACCTGTAATTGCGACGGTGGATATCCCGATCCTAATCCTTTATAGGGGCCGGAATAGCTCAGTGGTAGAGCACCGGACTTGTCATCTTGGTGATCCTGGTGTTGTGGGTTCGTATCTCCGCCGGGCCGTTTCGGTACAGGGGGATTTTCCGCTCGGAGTTAACATTGGTTCGGACTCATTTCCCATACAGTCCTTCGAATGAAACTATAAACCGAGGTTCCGTGTGTGAACGCACGCATAACATCCTGCACACACGTAAAATCCCGTCATCAACTTTCGGAGAAGAATGCAAATTCGACCGTTGGTATGTATGACACGTCACACATAGCATGCACCATGCGTGAGAAATGAAAAGAATGAAGGAAGTAAGGAGACTGAGTGAACGATATTGAACGATATTGACTGGATGACACGGGAAACGATTGAATGAAGCGTCAGGTGGCAGCTCTTCTGTCGGCACTGCCCAGGTAGGCAGCCCGTTGTGTAAACGAGTGTGGATTGTAAAACGCTTAGAGCTTGGTCTCTAGCCGAGAATAGGCGCTAAATAAGTATTCATGACAATAATAACAACAACAACAACAACAACAACTATTATTATTATTATTATTATTATTATTATTATTATTATTATTATTATTATTACTATAGCAATAATGATAGTAATATTGATAATACTAATAATAGCCATAATAATAATAATAATAATAAAAACAATCCTGATGTGCGCTTCAAAACAAATATTTGACTAAGTAGATCATTTTGCTTGAACGATCAACTTAGAAAAGGTAACTCTATTTGCAATAGAAAGACAGGCGTTATCTTATCTGTTTGTTTGGTTTTTTCCCGGAACACTTCAAATGACAAGCAGCCACAACAATGTTCAGGCTGAAAAAAACAAAGCACGCTCAAACAGCCAGCTGACGACATACATACATTTAGGACTAAGTGTGGAAAGCCTCTGCTCTGAGTACCTTGTTACACAGCAGAATTGTCCAGCCTTACACGTTCATCAGGAAAGTCCAGCCTTACACGTTCATCAGGAAAGTCCAGCCTTACACGTTCATCAGGAAAGTCCAGCCTTGCACGTTCATCAGGAAAGTCCAACATTACACGTTCATCGAGGAAGTCCAACTTTACACGTTCATCAGGGAAGTCCAACTTTACACGTTCATCAGGGAAGTCCAACTTTACACGTTCATCAGGAAAGTCCAACCTTGCACGTTCATCAGGAAAGTCCAACTTTACACGTTCATCAGGGAAGTCCAACTTTACACGTTCATCAGGAAAGTCCAACTTTACGCGTTCATCAGAAAAGTCTGACTTTACACGTTCATCAGGAAAGTCTAACCTTACACGTTCGTCAGGAAAGTCCAACCTTACACGTTCATCAGGAAAGTCCAACCTTACATATTCATCAGGAAAGTCCAACTTTACACGTTCATCAAGAAAGTCTAACTTTACACGTTCATCAGGAAAGTCTAACTTTACACGTTCATCAGGAAAGTCCAACTTTACACGTTCATCAGGAAAGTCCAACTTTACACGTTCATCAGGAAAGTCCAACTTTACACGTTCATCAGGAAAGTCCAATTTTACACGTTCATCAGGGAAGTCCAACTTTACACGTTCATCAGGGAAGTCCAACCTTACACATTCATCCGGAAAGTCCAACTTTACATGTTCATCAGAAAAGTCCAACCTTGCACGTTCATCAGGAAAGTCCAACTTTATACGTTCATCAGGAAAGTCCAACTTTACACGTTCATCAGGAAAGTCCAACTTTATACGTTTATCAGGAAAGTCTGACCTTACACTTTCATCAGAAAGTCTGACCTTACACGTTCATCAGAAAAGTCCAACCTTGCACGTTCATCAGGAAAGTCCAACCTTACATGTTCATCAGGAAAATCCAACCTTACACGTTCATCAGGAGAGGAGAAAAAATACTTTCCACATATCTACGACACATCCTAGGCACATTCTTGTGGGACAGAGTTCCAACGAGCAAAACGTTTGAGAAGGCTGGCACGACAGCCTTCTACAATCGTCAAGCAAAGACGCCCACGCTGGTTGGAATACTGCAAAAGAATGGAAGACGGTCAGTTACCCAAGGACTTTCTGTAAGAACTGGCTGAAGGCCACTGAACGACCTTAGCTTCGCTTTAAGGTGCGTGACGTGAAGACTGTCTCCATCACTAGCAACGCCTGCGAGGCGGTTCCGCTGAGACAGAGACACTTCAAAGCAAGCCCTCGATCACGAACTTCGAGAAGTTGAAGGAGACTTGTTGCAGCGTCTGTGAGAACAGCCAGAAGAAGAAGGCACTGCCAGACATCTGCAGCCTGCACTGTGGGACACTGAGTGGAAGGGACTGCCTCTCACCGATGGAACCCTTCAGCCACAGCAGCCGCTGCCACACAGGACCATGGGGCGGCCAGTAGGTGAAGATTCATGTCTTCTCTGACCTGACACCAAGCGCACAAACTCAAGGGTCTCTCGAGACAAACATACACACACACACACACACACACACACACACACACACACACACACACACACACACACACACACACACATACACGCACACACACACACACACACACACACACACACACACACACACACACATACCACGCACACACACACAACACACACACACACACACACACACACACACACACACACACACACACACACACACACACTCACACACGAACACATGCGCGCACCCATGAATGCACACACACACACACATGCATCCGCACATGCACGCACCCACGGACAGACACACACACACAGACACAAACACACAGACACATACACACACAGACACACACACACACACACACACACACACACACACACACACACACACACACACACACACACACACACACACACAGGCGCGAGAGCGCGCACACACACGTACAAACGCGCGCGCGCGCGCGCTAGCGCGAGCACGCTGTACCATGTGTAAGCGATATTTCATGACGACTGCAGTTGCTCGACATTGATTAACTTTGTTCCTGTGCAAAGGCTCTTCAACTTCTTGTAATCTCTCTTTTATATTCAATTCAACAGACATATGCACGCACCCACGGACGCGCACACACACACACACACACACACACACACACACACACACACACACACACACACACACACACACACACACACGCACACACACGCACACACACACACACACACACACACACACACAAGCACGCACCCACGGACACACACAGACACACACACACAGACACACACACACACACACACACACACACACACACACACACACCACACACACACACACACACACACACACACATACGCGCGTGCGTCAGCGCGAGCACGCGTATAACGCCTACTTTCTGTAGCAGTGTAAGCGATACCTCCTGACGACTGCAGTTGCTCGACATTGATTAACTTTGTTCCTGTGCAAAGGCTCTTCAACTTTTTGTAATCTCTCTTTTATATTCAATTGTCTGCTGAACTCGCTCTGTTGTGGGTGCTTCGGGCTCTTATCAGACAACTGTAAATGTGAATTGATTCATTTAACATGAGACAGACAGACAGACAGACAGACAGACAGACAAGACAAGACAAGACAGACAGACACATATAGAGAACTCTAAACTCCGAACTCCGAAATGTTTTACAGTAAGGCCACCAGCCTGTATACAGGGGTACACCTTTCTTCTTCTTCTGCGTACGCAGGCTGATACTCCTGCGGACACTCCCTGTAGAGACAGGCAGGTATCAATCCCATCTGCTCAACAAAGGGAGTGGAGTTTTGTGTGTATGACCGTTTTTTTTAATCCCGCCATTAAGGCAGCCATACTCCATCTTCAGGAAAGATGGATGCTACGTATAACGTGTCATCCATACCTTCTCCTTCTTCTTCTTCTTCTTCTTTTTCTTCTTCTTCTTTGATTGCTACCCCTTCTCCCCTTTTTTCTTTTGCCTTTTTTAACCTTTCTTTTTTCCTTCTATATTTCTTCCATTCTTTTCTATCTTTCTTTCTTTCTTCTTACTTTTTGCTTCTCTTTCCTCTTATTCTTCTGCCCTATTTTATCTTTTCTTTCTCCTTTTCCTCTCTCTCTACTTCTCCTCCTTTTCTTTCTTTCTTTCTTTCTTTATTTCTTTCTTTCTTTCTTTCTTCTTCTTCTTCCTCTTTTTCTTCTTCTTTTCCTTTCATCTCCTCGTCCTCAACCTCCTCCTCCTCCTCCTCCTCCTCCTCCTCCCTCTTCTTCTTCTACTACTACTACTGCTGATAATCCTCCTTCTCCTCCTGCTACTACTACTACTACTACTACTACTACTACTACTACTACTACTACTACTTGTGTTTGGCAACTTTCAACTTCATCATCGTTATCGTCATCGCTATACTTCTTTCTTAATTTTTCCTTCCTTTCTTCCTTCCTTCCTTCGTTCCTTTCCTCCTTTCTTTCCTCCTTCTTTGCTCCCTTCCAGACAATGTGTCTTTTTCCTCTATCAGTCTTTCGTCTCTCTTTCCTCTCATTCTTTTTACTTAT
>CM031602.1:53806755-53809255 GCA_018398815.1 Conus ventricosus | reverse complement strand
GCACACGCACGCACACGCGCAAACGCAGACACACACACACACACACACACACACACACACACACACACACACACACACACCTCTCTCTCTCTCTCTCTCTCTCTCTCTCTCTCTCTCTCTCTCTCTCTCTCTCTCTCGCTCGCTCGCTCTCTCTCACTCTCTATCTCTCTCTTACACAAACACACACACACATACACACGCGCGCGCGCGCACGCACGCACGCACGCACGCACGCACGCACGCACGCACGCACGCACGCACGCACGCACACACACACACACACACACACACACACACACACACACAGAAAGACAGACAGACAGACAGACAGACAGACAGACAGAGTGAGAGAGAGAGAGAGAGAGACGAATGCATGTGACACCTGCATTCTGTACCTGTGGAAGTGATAGCTCCTGACGACTGCAGATGCTCGATTTTTGTTAAGGAATTTGTTCCTGTGAGGAAGGCTTTCCGACTTGTTTTCATCTCTGTTTTGTTGTCAATTGCCCGCTAAATTCGTTCCGTTCTGGGCGGCTCAGACTCTATCAGACTGTATCTGTGAATGAATTTATATCATCAGAGAGAGAGAGAGAGAGAGAGAAAGAGGGAGAGGAGAGAGAAGGACAGAGAGAGAGAGAAAGAGAGAGAAGAGACAGACAGACAGACAGACAAGCAGAAAGGTGGGGAATTTTCAGATAGCCTATGTGACGCAGAAAACGAAACATAAGTGAAAGAAAGGGCGAGAGAAGCAATTTGAGGATAGAGGGGAGTAGATAGGATACACAAACAATCAGAGAACAAGAGAGGCAGGAGGGATGGGGCAGGGAGTGATGACATTGGGGAGGAGGGGGGGGGCGAAGAGGAGTGTGTGTGTGTGTGAGAGAGGGGGGGGGGGGGGGTAAATCCCGCACCGACTGGACCACTTCCTGGAATCAGATAAAAGCCTGTCTGCAGCGCCCCCTTCAGGATCCCTTGTTGTTGCCACAACAAGCACTTTGGGCTTGAGCTGCTTTTACCTCGCCTGTCAATCACTACTGTCTCTGTTAGATAGAGAAAGAAAGAGAGAGAGAGAGGAGGGAGGGGGGTGGAGGAGGGAGGGAGGGAAAGAGAAGAGAGAAAGGAGAGAGAGAGGGGGGAGAGGAGAGAGAGAGAGAAGAGAGAAGAGAGAAAGAGAGGAGGGGACAGAGGGCGGAAGAGAGGTGGGAGAGTGGAGAGAAGGAGAAAGAGGAGAGAGAGAGAGAGAGAGAGAGAGAGAGAGAGAGAGAGGGTGAGAGGTAGGGAGAGAGAGGAGAGAGCGAGAGAGAGGAGAGAGAGGAGAGAGAGGAGAGAGCGAGAGAGAGGAGAGAGAAAGAGGAGAGAGAAGAAAGAGAATGGAGAGAGAGAGAGAGAGGAGAGGGGGGGAGAGGAAGGGAGGGAGTAAGGCAGAGAGAGAGAGAGAGAGAGAGAGAGAGAGAAGAGAGAGAAAAGAGAGTAGTGACACACACACACACACACACACACACACACACACACACACACACACCACACACACACACACACACACACAGAGGGGAGAAGAGGCAGACAGACAGAAAAGACACATACAGACAGACAGAGATAATAATAGAGACAGACAGACAGGCAGACAGACTTACAGGCAGACAGACTACAGAGAAATGAACACACGTTTCAACCCTTGTGCCAAAGAAGACGATTCAAGCAAGAGAGAGAGAGAGGGGGGGGGGGGGAAAGAGAGGACAGGGAGGGGAGTGCGGTTATAGCGGAAGAAGAGGAGGGGATTGGTGGCAGTCAGACCAACCGAGACAGAGAGAGACAGAGAGAGGACAGAGAGAGACGGAGACGAATAGACCCGAGACTCAATGACTCAAAACTTGATTACCCTGTCATAAAGATTGGAAGTCTGCCCCTATATCGCGCTCTACTAAAACACAGACCACCGCCGCCACCAGCACCACAAACATGATTATGATTTCAGCATCGAGACGAAGGAGGAGGAGGAGGAGGGGGAGGAGGAAGAAGAAGAGGAAGAGTAGTAGTAGTAGTAGTAGTAGTAGTAGTAGTAGTAGTAGTAGTAGTAGAAGAAGAAGAAGAAGAGAGATGATGATGATGATGATGATGATGATGATGATGATGATGATGATGATGATGATGATGATGATGATGATGAAGAAGTGACTCAAAGAAGAAGAAGAAGAAAACAGGAGGAGGAGAAGGAGGGGGGGGGGGGGGGGGAGGAGGAGGACAAAGGGAAGAAGAAGAAGAAGAATCATAAAAAAGAAGTTGAGGAAAAAACACTTTTTTTTAAAATCGTTACAACCCAGCCGACGACGTAAGGCCTTTTCAGGCTGTCAAACTGACTCCGAAAACGATTAGATCCTGAAAAAGATTACATCCTGAAAGAAGAACGAAACAATATTGACACATGGTAGCTAAATAATGGCCATGTTAAAAGCCGACAAGACTAGATATTCCTTTTAATTTATGGAACACAGATTTTGTT
>CM031602.1:53799255-53801755 GCA_018398815.1 Conus ventricosus | reverse complement strand
CAGTCTTCCGAATTTTACTGTTTGTGGAGATAAATTCAGGAAACACAGTCTTCCGCATTTTACTGTCATCCTTCCTGTGGCATTATGCAGACAACCATCCCTCATGGACAGATGATAGAGGACAGTCTGACTCTGTGGTATTCTCTGGTCTTCGTTTCGCTGCACTGTCAACCCTCTCATTAAAATGGTTTCCACATCTAGGAAAAGAAAAACAAATGAAGATTCTACTTATTTAAAAAAAAAAGAGAACAAAATGCACTAGATCATTAATTTTTGTAATGACATCCTGTCATTATTTGAAGATTTTGTTTACATAGATTGAACACGACCGCGCTGTCTGTATTTGCATGCGAGCATATGCACAGTGTGTGTGTGTGTGTGTGTGTGTGTGTGTGTGTGTGTGTGTGTGTGTGTGTGTGTGTGTGTGTGTGTTTGTGTGTTTGTGTGTATGTGTGTGTGTGTGTGTTTGTGTGTGTGTGTGTGTGTGTGTGTGTGTGTGTGTGTGTGTGTGTTGTGTGTGTGTGTGTGTGTGTGTGTTTGCGTCCATGCGTGCGTACGTGTACATATGTGTGTGTGTTCATGCGCATTTGTGTATGTATACGTGTTTGTGAGTGTGTGTTTGTGTACTTCCCCCCCTCTTCTCTCTCTCTCTCTCTCTCTCTCTCTCTCTCTCTCTCTCTCTCTCTCTCTCTCTCTCTCTGAGGAGCGGCAGATGTGCTTCACAAACACTCGCTATTAGGTCTCAGTCCCAGTGTGATAGAGGGATTTGTTCTCACGTCTCATCCAATCAATACAGCTGTCAGATTCTCTCCCTTGACCGTCTCTCTTTCGGAAGATAATGAATAATCTGCGTCTGTGTGTCTCCCGGGCCATAGATCTCATACATCAGACACTGATGCCCTAACTCTAGAGATCAGCTGCAAAGAGAAGAGGAGGGGAGAGAGAGAGAGAGAGAGAGAGAGAGAGAGAGGAGAGAGGAGAGAGAGAGAGAGAGAGAGAGAGAGAGAGAGAGAGAGAGAGAACGCGGAAAGGAAGATAGGACAAATTGATATGTCATGAAGACTGACTAATCCAATGTTCACAACTCAATGTATCAATCACACAGACAGACAGACAGACAGACAGACAGATAGACAGCAGGAGTGGATTCCGAGGGGGATTTCAGGTTTTATGGCTTATCCCTCCCCCCCCCCCACCCCCCCACCCCCACCCCCCGTCCCTTTACCTATCAAAAAACGTTTGTTTTAATAATCAAAGCACACACGAAGAAGGAAAGAAAAATGTTCTTAAAACATTTCCTGAAGACATGTTGGGAATCTGTATCACGGGTAATCTCTTGGCTCACACTTAGCACAGTGTCCCATTGTTCTTCTTTTAATCAACATTTTTTTTTTTGGGGGGGGGGGGTGTGGAAAGGGGGAGAAACTGAGGAGGAGGGGGGAGGGGGGTATGCCTATTGATCACCCCAAACAGGCAAGGCGTCAACTAGACGCTTCATGTCGGTCAATCTGTTCCTTTAAAAAAAAAGTGTTCACTCCCCCTTCTTCCCCCCTAACCCCCGCCCCCACCCCTCACCCCCGCCCCGCCCTACCCCTCCACCCCAGTATAAAAGTATAAATGATGTGATCTGCTTATTCACAGCAAGGTGGCTGAGTAGACAGAGTAAATGCAATATTCACGACATTTTCGGTGTTACCTCATTTTTTTTTTCAACTTAACTTTTATAGCACTACATTTGTTGCGGTTGATATCATATGCTTTTTAATGAACTAAAAAAAAAGGCTCTCCTCTTCCATAGAGAAGCCACACTGTAAATAAGGGGACAGTGCGTGAGCTACTCAGTATTGAATCATTTTCTCTCTGCAATTAAGCTGAAAGTTCTTAATCCAGTCGTGTAAGACATGTCCTTTGCCACTTTTAGTCACCATGGTGATGTGTTTGAGAGAGAGAGAGAGAGAGAGAGGGAGACAGACAGACAGACAGACAGACAGACAGAGGGAGAGAAAGAGAGAAAATAGAAAGATGGCAGCAGACAAGAAGATGCACTATCCAGTAGCTACAATTTACTCTGATAAAGAGGCAGGCAGAATGACAAGCACACACCGATGTGTGTGTGTGTGTATGTGTGTGAGTGTGTGTGTGTGTGTGTGTGTGTGTGTGTGTGTGTGTGTGTGTGTGTGTGTGTGTGTGTGTGTGTTTCTCTGAGCGTGTTTCTCTATCTAGGTGTGTATGTTTATATGTGCCAGCTCTTGTATTTAATGTTTATTCACAAAAATGATTTCAGGCCATTTTTTTCTAAATCACAAACAATAAAAAATATAAATCCTAAATAGAAACAGTAAAAGTACCAAGAGCAGTTGATTGTAGAATGGGAACTAAAAGTTTTAGCAAGAGCTGAGTATCACTTCTGTTTACAGTACAGCAATATTGGGACTGCAGTCTTTGTTTTCCAGAAGTAGCTTCACCCCTGAAGTTTACCAAGGGTATTCCTACTTTACCT
>CM031602.1:53781755-53791755 GCA_018398815.1 Conus ventricosus | reverse complement strand
ACAAACAAATACGGGGAGACAAATTCAGACAGACAGACAGACAGAGCCAGGAACTTGTCGCTTTCATTATGGAGAGGAAACTTTGACCCAGAACATTGTCTTTTAGGTTCCAAGCTGAATTTGGTAGGAAGAAATACGAAAGTGAGTCTCCTGACGTTTACAGTTCCCAACGTACTGACAGGTGTCGTACTAACAGGTGTCATACTAACAGGTGTCATACTAACAGGTGTCGTACTAACAGGTGTCATACTAACAGGTGTCATACTAACAGGTGTCATACTAACAGGTGTCATACTAACAGGTGTCGTACTAACAGGTGTCGTACTAACAGGTGTCATACTAACAGGTGTCGTACTAACAGGTGTCATACTAACAGGTGTCATACTAACAGGTGTCATACTAACAGGTGTCATACTACCAGGTGTCATACTAACAGGTGTCGTACTAACAGGTGTCGTACTAACAGGTGTCATACTAACAGGTGTCGTACTAACAGGTTTCGTACAAACAGGTGTCGTACTAAACAGGTGTCGTACTAACATGTGTCCGAAAATGGCGTGGTAGACTCCCGTGTCAAGGCGACTTAAACTTGAAGCGCTAGACCATTCTGATGATGTGAGTTCCAATCTAGGCAGCGACAAAGAACATGGCAACAGTTGAAAGGCGTCTAGAAAGTCATGATCTGGATGCGGGTCGGCCCCCCGTAGAGTTGAAAGAGTTAAGGGTCAAAACACTCTTGCTTGAGGGAAAGGTGGGAAGGGAGGGGGGGGGGGAGGGGGGAGCAGGATGGGCGGGACTTCTTAACTGAAGGCTTTGTGCTGTCCAGTTTTTCCCGTGGAATCCTTGCTGGGAGGTGGCGTTACCAGCAGAAGGCGCCGAGGTGGCAGACAGGCGTAGGGCGGTACAGCCCACCTTCAGTAACGACGAGTCTAGCTTGTGTCGCCGAGGGACGGCTCTTGAGGCTGTGGGACAGTTTGCCGACGAGGCGCTGCCATTCTGCGACCTCACCAGTGGCCTGTACGACCATCGGGACCCTCCCCTTGAGGGGGGGGGTGGGGGGTGGGGAGTAGTGGGGAACGTCCCTCATTGGCGTAGAGTGGACGTGGATCTTTGTAGCGGCTTGGCGACTTCAGCCCTGCTCTGTTCTGATTCGGTCTCACGTGGCACAGGACCGCCGCCACTCAGCATGAAGAAGACGGCCGCCCGGTGGTAGTCTTGAAGAAGTCCTTGGAGGGAGGGCCACATGGCAAGACGCTATCATCCACCCAGACACATGTCTGAGACATCTGACAACGGAAGAAGGAAAAGATCGACTACAAACGAATGGACAACATGACTCAGGTTCCAGACTTGAGGGAATCGACTACCCGGGTGTCTCTTTCCCCATGCAGATACAGATCTCACCCATGCCTGCCAGCTTTCATGTCCGCAGCCAGACAACTGGCCCTACGTACAGCAGCTTGCTGCAGCACACGATTGTCCCTAAAAGCCCTGCTGTTAGGACGCTAAACTCAAAACATCAACCAACTGTCCTTGCTTTCTTCCTACTTCTTTTCCAGTCTTGGGTTTTTTTTTTCTTCCTGCAGACTACTCGGCCTGCCAGTGCGTTGCACTCACATCCATTGAAAGCCGACAGGGAATTCTGTCCCCAAAAGATGAAGAATGATGCTGTCGGTGTATTTTCCTCACCCCCCCCCCCCCACCCCCCGCCCCCCTTCCATTGCCTCTAAACAGCAGGAAGCATCCAAATGTGGTCAGGAGACGGGGGTTTTGAGAGATCTGACGTCTGCATAGTCAAAGCCAATGGACGGATAGCATTATGATATATTTGACAGAGATACTGACAGATAGATAGACAGATAAACAGACGGACAGAAAGAAAGCAGACAGACAGACAGCTAGCTAGCTAACTAGCTAGATATAGAGATCGATAGATAGATCGATAGATAATATCGATGGATGGATGGATAGATCGTAGATAGATAGACTTACAGACAGAAAGACAGATAGTAGATACATGCACACAACACACACTCACCACACACCACACACACACACACACACACACACACACACACACACACACACACACACACACACACACACACACACCACACACACACACACATACACACACACACACACACACAGACTGGCTCACAGACAAACAAACACAGGCGGACACAGAGATTCGCACCAATCAAGAAACAGCCCCGGACGATCTGCTGTTGATCGCTCCACTAGCCTGCCATGCCGGCACTACTGCATGCAACGACAGAGCAGCGTGGGTGTGGCTGTGTCCAGGGAATGGGATTGAGCAGGATGGATGTGAGGGCACTAAAAGGGGGCAGGGGAGGGGAGGCAGCTACAAAGGAAAGCTGCGGAAGACAGGGGACACGAAGGGTGAGGGGGGGGGGGGGGGGGGGGGGAGGGTGAGGGGGGGAAAGAGGGGGGGGGGGTCGGAGGTACAGAGAATAAAGGATTAAAACGCCAGACGCAGAGAGGGTGGGGAGTGGACGGGGTGGGGAGGGGGGAGGAGGAGGGGGGAGAGGAGAGAAAGAGGGAGAGAGAATGGAAGAGAGGAAGAGAGACAGGCAGTCAGACAGACAGACAGGACAGACAGACAGACGACAGACAGACAGACAGACAGAGAGAAGGACAGACACAGAGAAAGAATGAGAGAGAGAGAGAGAGGGGTGGAGAGAGCTAAGAAACAGAGACATAGAGGGTGGGGGTGGGTAAAAAGAAGAGAGAGAAGGGGAAGCGAAGGAGGGAAAGACAGACAAACGGGAGAGAGAGAGAGAGAGAGAGAGAGAGAGAGAGGAGAAGAGAGAGAGATGAGAGAGAGAAGAGAGAGAGAGAGAGAGAGAAATAGACAGACAGGAAGAGAGAGAGAGAGAGACAGAGACAGACACAGAGACAGAGAGAGAGGAGGTAAAAAAGAGAAAAGGGGGAGGACGAGATAAGCGACGGACAGAAAATAAACGCAGAGAAATCAGTCAACCAAAGAGCCCGACAGACAGACAGACAGACAGACAGACAGGCAGACTGACAGATCAGGGAAATCGAAATGAAATCCCCCAACGACACGACCTTCCCAAGACAGGCTTTGTGAGACTCAGAAGAAAGCAGTTGAAGGAATCCAGCACTCACCACACCGATCAGTAACTGACCTAGCTGCTTGTTCGTTTCCATCGGAATTGGCTTCTGCTGGCTGCATCTGCAGCAGGAAAAAGGGGACAATATCAACAATAAGAGTTCTTAAAAGGCTTTATTGGAAGACTCAGATTAGTGTTAGAATTCAGATTAGATTAAGCATAAGGGTTCCATTAAGTTAAGTGAGGATCGGGATTCGTTTATATCTAGGGTTTGGGACAGGCATTTAAGCGGATGTGCCACAAGTAGAATTTGATAGAATGGTTCGATTTAGTGGCATTGAGGAATAGTCCTATTTTTCACCCCCCACCCCCACCCCCACCCCCCCACCCCCCCATTCTACAAAGTTGACATCGTGCGTGAGAGCTTGCGATGCAAACAAAAGCGAAGAGAAGAAGAAGAAGAAGAAGAAGAAGAAGAAGAAGAAGAGAAGAAGAAGAGGAGGAGGAGGAGGAGGAGGAGGAGGAGAAGAAGAAGAAGAAGAAGAAGAAGAAGTAGTTTTGTTTTCAGTTTTAGTTTCAGGTTCATCACGCAGCTGTTTCTGCATGCGGACTAGTCCATATACGCTGCACCACATCCGCTAAGTTTTGAGACCACACTGCGCATGATTTAAAGCTGATGGATGAACGAATCAATGATCAAGACAAGACAATTTAAGAAGGGGGTCTCGTGGCTATGACTTAGCAGACGTCTGGCCTACACATCAGCCAACGCGCTGGTCCAACCTTGAGAAGAAGGAGGGGGAGGAGGAGGAGGAGGAGGAGGAGAAAGAAGAAGAAGAAGAGAAGAAGAAGAAGAAGAAGAAGAAGAAGAAGAAGAAGAAGAGGAAGAAGAAGAAGAGGAAGAAGAAGAAGAAGAAGAAGAAGAAGGGACATGGGTAACCGGGAGAGAGGGGGTGGGGCGGGTAGGTGTGGTACCGATTCGCCTATTCCCATTTCGCCTATCCACAATTTCCATCACTTTTCCCGGTACCAAAAATAGAGTGGCGCGTGGTGTCATTTCGCCAATGCATCGAGTGTCAAATCGCTCTACGCAGAGTTCAGAACATGTGTTCCGATGAGATTGTTGAGTGTAGTTCAGAAATTGTGTTCCGAACTTCATGAATGTTTGTGAGCTGTTATTAACTGCGAATTCTCTAACTTGACTGTTAGTGGTGCCGACCAGTTGTTTGTTGAGATATGGAAACTATACTAAGCCAACGTGGAGGAAAACTTTCAGCGTATGAAGGACATCTCTACCGGCTGAATCGAAAAATGGACGACAAAGTCTACTGGAAGTGCAGAAAATGATACCTGCAATGTTCCGTGCACAACCAACGCAGCGATGGATGCATGGGTGAAGGTAAGTTGTTTGTCTGGCAGTATGTGCAATATTGGGGGGTCAGGCATCATGATTTTGATATATATTCTGTTGAAGTATGTTTACCTTCTTAATATGACATCATTACTGAGAATGAGAGGGAGGGGGGGGAGGGAGACTCATTAAGTGTGGGAGGAAGAGGGGGTGGAGGTGTTTCGTAGAGAGACAGAAAGTGAGAAAAGAGAGAAAGTAAGCCAAGAGATAAACATTTTACTGATAGACAAATAGCAAATAGGCAACTACAGTAAAACCTGTCACTGGTGGCAACTTGTGAGTTAAGATCTCCTGTCAATTAAGACCTCATTTTCATAAACGTCTTGCCACTTAAGACCTCTGTCAGTTAAGACACAATTTTGGTGATGTGTCCAAGGTCGTTATTGACAGGTTTTACTGTCGCAAACAGAAAGAAACGCGAAGATGGTTAGAAGAATGCAGCATTTATTCTGCATGTTTCAGCGCCCTGCCGCTCACCATCACCCATCAGATCAGGCTCAAGTCGACGCCTTCAAGCTGGTCCGGGGGGTCAAAAGAAAGTGCGAAGAAGAACCGGAGCGGCCAGCAAAACAGGTCTATAACAGTATGTATCGAAATTTGCATGCTGTTGAAAACGCAGATGAAGTTGCGGCGCACCTTCCAGCATATCATCAGGTGAAGTCGTCTTTGTATCGCAGAAAACGGAAGGTGCTACCTCCTTTGCCCCAAAGACGAGCTGATGTTAGGATTGTGCCTCCATATTGTGACACTGAAGATGGCCGACGCTTTCTTCTGGCAGATGACGGCAATGATATTGATATTTGGTACAGACGAGAATATTCAGCGAATGTGTGCAGCACAAAAAGTCTTCATGGATGGAACATTTTGGATTTCCCCGCGACTTTTCTTACAGATGTACAGTGTACACATCTGCGAAGCAGGTGTGATGTTTCCTGCAGCATACGCACTTCTGCCTGACAAAACACGCCAGACACTCCCGTTTTCTGAGGCTCCTGAAGGCTTCAAGCACTGAAGACCGAGCTGGAAAGCAACCAGAAGAATCTCCTAAACTACCTTGACGCCCGCTCTTTAGCAGTAAAGCTGGACTAAGCTGGTATATATTTTTTTTTACATTTTAAATAGTTCTTCATTGAATTTTTAATGATTCCTCTTTTAACATGAGTGCCACAAACAAACGTGCATCAAAACTGCAAAAAAAGCTGTTTTCTGTTGTGTATTGATTCTCTGCCATGACATTGGTAAGTACAGTAATGCTTTTATGTTGTTTTGTGATGTGATACCTGTCTATCTTCAATAGTAATACTAAAACAGGTTCGTTTTTACGGGGGTAGGGAGGGTTCCTAGGCGAAACGGCACCTCCAGGAAAAGGCCTTAGTGGATAGGCGAAATAGGAATAGGCGAAATAGGATTAGGCGAAATAGGAATAGGCGAAATGGGAATAGGCGAATCGGGATGTCCCCGGCGGGTACGTTGAACAAGGGTTAGGAGGACAAAGAAGGGAAGAAGAAGAAGAATGAGGAGGAAGATACGTCGAAAGAGGGAAAAAGTGTTTGAGGAGGCCGATAAGATGAACAAGACGATAGTAATCATGAGAGGGAGAAAAAAAAAGAAACAAAATCAGGAGACTGGAGAAGTGGAAGTAAAAAAAGAAGAGAAGGAGAAGAAGACTGAGGAAGAGAAAGGAGGAGAAGGTGAAAGGAGGGAGGAGAAAAGAAGACAGAGAAGAAGAAGGTGGATAGGAAAAAGAACAAGGAGAAGGAGGAGAGGGGGAAGACGGAGAAGGAGGAGACGAAGAAGGTGGATAGGAAAAAGAAAAAGGAGAAGGAGGAGAGGGGGAAGACGGAGAAGGAGGAGACGAAGAAGGTGGATAGGAAAAAGAAAAAGGAGAAGGAGGAGAGGGGGAAGACGGAGAAGGAGACGAAGAAGGTGGATAGGAAAAAGAAAAGGAGGAGGAGGGGGAAAAGGAGAAGGAGACGAAAAAGGTGGATAGGAAAAAGAAAAAGGAGGAGGAGGGGGAAAAGGAGAAGGAGACGAAAAAGGTGGATAGGAAAAAAGAAAAAGGAGGAGGAGGAGGGGGGAAAAGGAGAAGGAGAAGGAGGAGATGAAGAAGAATAATGTGGAGGAGGAGGAGGTGAGAAAGACGGAGGAGGCAGAGGAAGAGAAAGAGAATGAGAAGAAGGATGGGGAGAAGAAGGATGAGGAGGAAAAAGACTAGACGGAAGAAGGAGAAGAGGAGGGTGATAAAAAGGAAAAAGAAGTGAATGGAGAAGGAAGACAGGAAGAAGCAGAAAGGCAAGAAGGGGGAGAGGGGAGGAGGAGGAGAAGAAGAAGAAGAAGAAGAAGAAGAAGAAGAAGAAGAAAAAGAAAGGAGGAGGAGGAGGAGGATGGGAAGAAGGAAGAAGATGAAGAGAAGTAGAAGGATGTGAAGAAGAGGAAGGGGAGGAAGTGGAGGAGGAAGAGAAGAGAAGAGAAGAGAAGGAATACAGAAGGAAAGCAAAGGGCGTAGAAGCAAAGGGCGAAGCAAAGGGCGAAGAAGCAAAGGGCGAAGCAAAGGGCGAAGAAGCAAAGGGTGAAGAAGCAAAGGGCGAAGAAGCAAATGGCGAAGAAGCAAAGGGCGAAGCAAAGGGCGAAGAAGCAAAGGGCGAAGAAGCAAAGGGCGAAGAAGCAAAGGGCGAAGAAGCAAAGGGTGAAGAAGCAAAGGGCGAAGAAGCAAAGGGCGAAGAAGCAAAGGGCGAAGAAGCAAAGGGCGAAGCAAAGGGCGAAGAAGCAAAGGGCGAAGGAAAGGGCGAAGAAACAAAGGGCGAAGAAGCAAAGGGCGAAGAAGCAAAGGGCGAAGAAGCAAAGGGCGAAGCAAAGGGCGAAGAAGCAAAGGGCGAAGAAGCAAAGGGCGAAGAAGCAAAGGGCGAAGCAAATGGCGAAGAAGCAAAGGGCGAAGAAGCAAAGGGCGAAGACGCAAAGGGCGAAGAAGCAAAGGGCGTAGAAGCAAAGGGCGAAGCAAAAGGCGAAGAAGCAAAGGGCGAAGAAGCAAAGGGCGAAGCAAAGGGCGAAGAAGCAAGGGCGAAGAAGCAAAGTGCGAAGAAGCAAATGGCGAAGAAGCAAAGGGCGAAGAAGCAAAGGGCGAAGAAGCAAAGGTCGAAGAAGCAAAGGGCGAAGCAAATGGCGAAGAAGCAAAGGGCGAAGAAGCAAAGGGCGAAGAAGCAAAGGGCGAAGAAGCAAAGGGCGAAGAAGCAAAGGGCGAAGAAGCAAAGGGCGAAGAAGCAAATGGCGAAGAAGCAAAGGGCGAAGAAGCAAAGGTCGAAGAAGCAAAGGGCGAAGCAAATGGCGAAGAAGCAAAGGGCGAAGAAGCAAAGGGCGAAGAAGCAAAGGGCGAAGAAGCAAAGGGCGAAGAAGCAAAGGGCGAAGAAGCAAAGGGCGAAGAAGCAAATGGCGAAGAAGCAAAGGGCGAAGAAGCAAAGGGCGAAGAAGCAAATGGCGAAGAAGCAAATGGCGAAGAAGCAAAGGGCGAAGAAGCAAAGGGCGAAGAAGCAAAGGGCGAAGAAGCAAAGGGCGAAGAAGCAAATGGCGAAGAAGCAAATGGCGAAGAAGCAAAGGGCGAAGAAGCAAAGGGCGAAGAAGCAAAGGGCGAAGAAGCAAAGGGCGAAGAAGAATAGAGGAAGAAGAACGAAAAGAAGAAAAATGAAGAGGAGGAGAAGGACACAGAAGAAAGTATTTGTGATGGTGGTAGTCGTAATGGTAATGGTGGTGGTAAATGTGGTGGTGGCGATATTGTTGAGCTGGAGGAGGAGGAAGAGAGGAACAAGAAGGAGTCTAGGAGCAGGAGATGGAGAACAGCAATGTTTGTGTGTGTGTGTGTGTGTGTGTGTGTGTGTGTGTGTGTGTGTGTGTGTGTGTGTGTGTGTGTGTGTGTGTGTGTGTGAGAGAGAGAGAGAGAGAGAGAGAGAGAGAGAGGGGGGGGGACAGACAGACAGACAAAATAGACAGACAGGGACAGAGACAGAGAGAGACACAGACAGGGAAAGAGACAGAGAGGTAAGGACAGAGACAGAGAGACAGTCAGAGACAGAGACAGAGAGTCAGAGAGACGGAAGAGGGGGAGGGGGGGTGGCGTGATGAAGGAACAGGGAGACCCAGAGAGAGAGAGGGGGGAGGGGGTAGGAGGAAGGAAGGGTGAGAGAGAGAGAGAGAGGGTGAGAGAGAGGGGGTGGAGAAGAAAGAGAGAAGAGCGAAGAGAGAGAGTGAGACATAGGAAAGAGAGTGACGGGCGGTGAAGGAGAGAGAGGAGACAGAGAGATAGAGAGAGACATACAGACAGACAGAGACACACAGAGTCAGAGATCGAGACAGAGACAGAGAGACAAAGACAGTGAGGAGAGAGGAGAGAGAGAGAGAGAGAGAGAGAGAGAGAGAGGAGAGAGAGAGACAGAGACAGACACAGAGACAGAGAGACAGAGATAAACAGACCGACAGACAGAAACGAAGACAGAGCGTGAGAGAGAGAGAGAGAGAGAGAGAGAGAGAGAAGAGAGAGAGAGAGAGAGAGAGAGAGAGAGAGAGAGAGAGAGAGAGAGAGAGAGAGAGACGGCGGATGAGGGAGAGAGTAGGGAGCAAGGATAGAGAGAGAGAGAACAGGGGAAGGCGGGAGGGGGGGGAGTGAGAGAAGGAAGAGTGCAAGATCCGGTGATCATTTATCTTATCCGACTGAGAAATCAACATCACGACAGCAGCCAAATAGTTTCATCTATAGATGCAAATGTGAGGAAAAAAACTTCCAATTGGAGTAAACTTTCTACACTATTTAAAGACAAGATATTATCATCTTGAACAGCAAGTCGCAGAAAGCGTCAAGTCCATTCAAAAACTGCCTGTAAAACGGCAGTTATACCAATCTTTGATAGAAGTGTAATTTTTGGACTTGATGTATGTGCATGTTGAGGGACTAGTCTGTCTCTGTATCACTTATCACTTAATATGCATGTACGTATGGATCCCCTTGTGGCTTTGTCGGTGTCATATCCTCCTCCCCCCTCTCTCCGCTCCCTCCCTCCCTCTCTTCTCTCTCTCTCTCTCTCTCTCTCTCTCTCTCTCTCTCTCTCTCTCTCTCTCTCTCTCTCTCTCTCTCTCTCTCTCTCTCTCTTCTGTTGTTTCTGGTTTTGCTTTGTTTTTGGTTGTCTATTTGCATTCAATCAACTTTTTGAAAACCCTGCCTTGCAAATAAGCTAACACATGGAACGGAAACTGTGTATGATACCTGGCTGAAATGTAAACGTTTGGCTGTTGAAACATAAATGGTGTGAATGATATACTGATGTGAACTGAAATGCTATGAATGTATGTACAATGTTTTGTCTTTGCAAAGAGAAAAAGAAAGTTGAAAAACAAAACATCACGACTGCTGCCACTCTCGGAACACACGAGCATGTTTGCCATTAATATTTTTATCCCGTTCCGTAACCGCGCCATCTCATCGTGCGCACGATGTTGAATGGGGAAG
>CM031602.1:53754255-53771755 GCA_018398815.1 Conus ventricosus | reverse complement strand
CAGGCAGACAGACAGACAGACAGACACAGAGAGACAGAGACAAAGATACAGAGACAGAGAAGGAGACAGACAGACATAGACATAGGAGATGGGCAGTGGCGAAAAGACAATAGATCAAAGAAATAGGAACACCGACAGATAGAAGATAGACAGCCAGACAGAGATAGACAGCCAGACAGACAGACAGACAGACAGACAGAGACAATAGGACAGACCTAAACGAACTGAAAGGCCTCAGGCAATAGACCACGTATATAGAAAATAAGTTGACACTATCTCCCAGCACAGTGATAGTACGTCTTCCAGCTGTTGCCCATTTATCATGTGTGAGATGATCTTCTCCACCAACCCCTCTGTTTTCCACAATCAGGTGTTGGCGCGTGGCTACGAATCGACAGGTGAACTTCGACCAAACCGCACGCAAGTTGACAGAGTTCAACGAATCGAATACCCCAACATATTATATCAATGTCTATGAGTAAACAAGAGAAAGTTCCAACAACGGAATTTCTTATTCCACTGCTTTCCACTCGTTTTATACCCACTCTTATCTGTTAAAGGGTGAAGAAGAAGCTCCGTGGTGTATTCCATGTCATGTACACTCACAGTGAAACATGTTCTTTTAGAGTGTTGGGACTTGGACGATGTGAGACATAAACACTTTACAGCAGAGTCCATAAAAACCCTGTTCAGAGATGTCCCACCTGACGTGATCTTTGAGTTTCTGACAGAGATTAACATTTTTCAACTGATTTAAGATTTTGCGGAAGAAAGATTTTTAACGCGTTTCTGGTGCAAAGATGTATTTTAAAGAGATGTGTGAAAAGTTTTGGTTTTTTTTTTTTTTTGATGACTTGTGAGCTGATTTTAACGTGGTTGACAGCCCTGATATGGCCCTTTGCGGTCGGCTGGGCTATAAGCAACATTACCTTACCTTACTTCCGTTCAAAATACCCTTCATCTTTCATGCAAACAAGATATATGTTATGTTTAAGAGATAGGGGTCACAAATGAAGTTCTGTCGTAATTATCTTCACCAGGCCGTAATCTTATTTCCCATGCACGTAAGCCTCCTCTGATTGGTAATAAAAAGAACGGATTTTTTATTACTCTGATAACTTGACGTTGCAATCTTGTAGATCACACCCTGTCCATCTCGGAAACCATAGTATTAAGTTAACAGCATCTTTGTAACTGAAAACAAAACCCAAAAACAAAACTCCAAGGCGTTTCTACAACTAAAAAATGACCTGGGTCCGTCCGCTAAAGCCTATTTTTCCCCAAACTATACCAATGTATGAAGAGATAAAAAAGGTTGATTGACTTGATTGATTGATTGCTTGATTGATAACTTTATGCCTAACGATATAAAGTAAGCCAGGAAAAGTTTTTTTTGTTATTCCATCTGGCCCTTTGGTCGCCGTTTCAAGGGACGAATGGATATTATTGCAGAACAGCTAATTTAAATACACAATATAAAGTAATTACAATAAAAGACAAGCATTATTCATGTCAGCATTGAAGACAAAAATGCAACCACGGAAATATTTCTCATCTCTCCTCTCTCCTCTGCCCTCCTTCACTCTCTCACTCTCCTCTCTCGCCTCCTACCCTCCCTCTCCTCCCCGCTCTTCTCTCTCTCTCCTCTCTCTTCCTCCGCTCCTCTCTCATCTCTCACACAACACACACACACACACACACACACAACAACACACACACACACACACACACACACACACACACACACACACGACACACACACACACACTACTCATACTCACATCGAATATAAAAGAAGTAGTACTGAGCATAAAGAAACAAGAAACATGGAACGTCCACAATGAACAAAGAAAGTAGAAGGAAGACAAAAAACGAGTGGCAATGTCAAACAAAGGAAAAAAAGAAACTGTAGAACTAAACGAAGGAGCATAAGAAAGAAAAGAATTTTTTTCTCATAAGAAGTAAAGACAAAGAAAATATAGAAAGAGAAGGGGTTAGTTACCACCAAGGACACAAACACACAAAACAAAGTACAGATGAGCCTGTATTATACTCTGTTTGTCGTGTCCCTGGCCGTAACTAACCCCTTCTCTTTCTAAATTTTGCTTCATTTTCCCCCGACCTCAGTCAGCTCCGTTTTGAAACACTACAGAAAGGAAGTTAAGAACATGGGGGCCCATGTTAAACCATGTTAAAAGAAGAAGAGAAGTGTAAGAGATGAAGAATGTCAACATGAATAGAGTAAAGGGAGATCATCTCACAAACCAACAAATAATCTCTCCCTTGACGCAAGACGAAGCGTTACCTAATGGCCTCACGCCACAATGAAGATTTTGCACTAAAGCACTAACATAACTATGTGGAGCATTTTGGAGCCTGTCATAAATTTGAGCGAGAATGTAATGTTAAAACTGATGCATTGATCACCAAGAACAACTCCTCCCCCGCCAAAGAGGGATTTTCCAATCGATGAAATCACAAATCATCAAATACATGACCTTCCCCTTAGTTGAACATACATTTCGGCCTTTGCACTCTCAAACCCATGGCCCTAGCTTTGCGCCCGCTGGACGTCCCCAAATAGTCCTTCTTTCTTTCATGTTAATCTGTCTGCTGGAACCCCACCTGGCTTTACCGTGAGTCAATGAACGAAAATGAGGCGAATCAACTTTCAACATGATAGAAAGTTTCTCAAAAACAATCAATTACCATTACGCCAGTCTATCTATAAATACTTGACATTGACTTTCCTTGAGCAAGGCCTGGCGCAGTCATTTTTGTGGTGCAGCACAGCTGTGGGGGGGAACCCTCGTGGTGGAAAGCGAAGAGGTGAAGGGGGGGGGGGGGGGGGGGGGGGGGGGAGGGTGGAGGAGGGGCGGAGGTCGCCTACCTACTCAACTGGTGAAAGCATCTGGCAGAGGATGAAACTGGAGGAAGAGGGGGTTGGGAAGGGGGGAGGGGGGGGCTGGTTGGGGGAGCAATCCCTACGACCAAGCCCCAGATTAGGTTCCTGAAACCGTCCGGGTACCGCCTAACAAACTGTCCGCATGGCAGAGGTACCCCCACACCTTTTTGGGGCCTGTTCATACCTGCGGCGGGCTCAAACACCTTGTGGTGATCTCCCCTGACAGTCTGTGCACCGGTCATGGTCAGTGGTTTATCCATGACAAAAGGAAGACAGAAGCAGGAAGACATAATTGGAAAACAGAAAAAGGAAGGTCAGAATGGCAGAACAAAGGAAAAACAAGTGAGAGAAGAGAAAGGGGGTAGGGAAGTAACACAGAGAGAAAAACAAAGAGAGCGAGAGAGAGAAGAGAGCGAGAAGAGAGAAGAGAGGAGAGAGAGGAGAGAGAGAAAGAGAGCGAGAGAAGAGGTATAGCCCAAACAAAGCTGATTTAAAGGAACAAGATCCAATATATGATATATACACGAGAGCCATAGTAGGAAAGAACACATGATAAACATGAACCACGAGGGGAGAGAGAGAGAGAGATTGGGTGGAAGGAGGGAGAGGACCAAAGAAAGACGGAGAGGGAGACGACAGACAGACAAGACTACCAGACAAGAACCCAACAGACAGACAGAAACAAAGACAGAAACTGAGACCGACAGAACAGAACGACTCTAACCACCTTACCAGCCACAACTAAAACTTCCTCAACTTTTTTTTTTTTTTTCGGGGGGGGGTGGGGGGGGGGGGGGGGGGGGGTGGGGGGGGGGTGGAAGCAGTTTTCTCCCCCCGCCACACCACCCTACACCACACATCTCACCCGACTTCTACTACAACACCTTTTGGTGGAAACACCTTCCTCTGGGGGAGTCCTTCAATCTTTCCTCATATTTCCGCTCAACAGACCCCAAGAGGGAGGTGCTGTGTGGGGGTCATATCCTCAAGGTATGCCCAAAACTAACCAGAGTCCGATTTCCGTTCAGTTTCATCATGGAGGCGTCACAGCGGCGGACTAGTTTCCACATATTACGCTAACAACAACCACATCCGCTCAGTTTATATGAGTTTGAGACCACACTGAACGCATGATTTGAAGCTGATGGATAATGATTAACAACTAAGATGAGAACAATTGAAGAAGAGGTCCTCGTGGCTGACGACTCAATCGAGTCTGACCTACGTATAGCCCAACGCGCCCCTGTCAGACCATGAGTGCCTATCCTACCATGGTTTGTTTTAATGGGTGGTTTTTTTTTTTACATTTTGTTTAATGTGTGTCCAGGAATCTACACGTGGTGTGTATGATGGTGGGCCGGCATGGGCCCCATGTGTGTGCGTGGGCGCGTGTGTGTGTGGTGTGGTGTGGGGGTGTGTTGTGGGTTGTGTGTGTGTGTGTGTTGTGTTGTGTGTGTGTGTGTGTGTGTGTTGTGTGGTGTGTGTTGTGTTGTGTGTGTGTGAGTGTGTGTGTGTGTGTGTGTGTGGTGTGTGTGTGTTGTGTGTGTGTGTGGGTGTGTGTGGTGTGTGTTGTTGTGTGTATGTGAGAGATCAAATGCCTCAGAGCTTGGGACAAACATGAAGTCAGCATCACCTACGCTTCAGAGCTGCCACTACAGCTGCTGCCAAAAATCGGGTTGGTGATCTCCCCTGTCTCGTCTGGTTGGTCTACGTAATAATCACCGTCTGTTACAGCAGAAAGAAAGGTATGAGAGAGAAAAAAAAGTGAATGAAAGACAGATGAAAAAAAGGTGAAGATACACAATTATAATATAGAGTGAAGAAGGACAGACCAAAAATATACTGCTGTCTAGTTCTGAATGAACATATATAGAAAGAAGAAGGAGAAGAAGAAGATATCAATGAGACAATCTGCAAAGATCAGACAATTTTCCGCACAAATACGCACGTCCCGCGCCCGAACGCACGCACGCCGCGCGCGCGCACACACACACACACACACACACACACACACACACACACACACACACACACACACACACCACACACGGTCGGCGCGACGAATAATTTATTTTGTACTAGAACATAATATCTGTCCTTATTGAAAATCACATTAGCGTATATATTACAACTGAGACGAGAGAGAGAGAGAGAGAGAGAGAGAGAGAGGGAAGAGAGAGAGAGACAGACAGACAGACAACAAAACAGACAAGACAGGCAAACAGACAGACAGACAGACAAACTAACAGGGCGGACGGACAGACAAAGAGACAAGAAGCGTTTTTAAAATAAAAAAAAAGAACCACTCCTCACTAATAATTCCTTGAAAGTCCTGAGCAATAGTGGCGTCGATCAAGCACTCTGCTCACGACCACTGACTACCACCATAGCTGCTGGGGAAATCTCTAATCATAGAGGATGGGATCTCCTAGCTATTATCTGCCGCATTTTCTTAGAAACACCCGTGGAAGTATTTGACAGAAGATTTACAAGAAAAAAAAAAGGTGAGAAGCCCAGGGAGAGGGGGGGGGGTGTGGAAGAAATAGCAAGAAAGGACCACCCTCAGAAAAACTTGACTGCCTGAGAGTTAGGGATACAACAGATAACAGCATCCCCCCCTATCTCACTGTCAGCTGGCTGCTGCCTCTGACCGGCTGCTTCCGCATCCGTTGTCCACCCACCACCCCCACATCATTCGGCTATCTGCTTGACGTCCTAGTAATCAGAGGACAATTGAGGGTGTGTAAAAAAAAAAAAAAAAAAAAAAAAAAGAGCGATAAGAGGGGGGGAGAGAGAGAGGACTTAAAGACAGACAGACAAACACCCAGAGAGAGAGAGAGAGAGAGAGAGCGACAGAGAGAGAGAGAAGAGCGAGAGAGAGAGAGAGAGAGAGGGAGAGAAGAACACTGAACTCATGAACACTTGAAAATGGTTATGTCATATAGCAATCAAGCCTTAGTGGCAAGGGGGGGGGGGGGGGGGGGGGGGGGGGGGGGGGGGGGTACAGCACAGAAATAATCATATCGAAAACGAAATCAACAAACATAAAATAAACGTCAATCCATTGAAAGCCTGAAATACAATCAAATAGGCCATATCTCAAACCATCCAGTTTTAGATTATTCATCATAGAAGTAAATATTAAATAATATAATCGTAAGTTCTAGTTGATGATAACCTCTGCTTGCTCTCGTCATTTTTTCAATGCCTCTGCAATTCATCGGCAAGTGATTTTTCACTGAATAAAAACGTCATAATTCATAACAACTCCGAATGTGTCCTAATTAATGGCAACATTTTTTTTGAAACAACGAAGAGAGAGAGAGAGAGAAAGAGGAGGGAAGAGAGGAGAGAGAAGAGAGAGAGAGAGAGAGAGAGAGAGAGAGCGAGAGAGAGAGAACTCAAAACACAAATAGTTAAATTGCAAAGAGCCAAAGATGTACCGACCGACCTCGCTGCAATGAGTCAAAAACAAAAAAGTAAACACAACGACGGGGTCCGCTCCGCCATAGGACTGAAAATTATGAAAGAAACATTTGCATGACGAAGCAAAATGTTCTTCCTGAAATGAGTGCGCTGGCATTTGGGGTGTTAACTATAGCAGTTCCTCTCATTCGTTTTAGAGTGCTTTAAAAATGAACACGTAGCTTACAGAGCGAGTTATGATTCCCTTTTCCAAGAGAGAGAGGAGAGGAAGAGGAAGAGAGAGAGAGAGGAGAGAAGCGAGAGAGGAGAGAGAGAGAGAGAGAGAGAAAGGAGGAATGAACGAACGAACGAAAAGGTTGTTTCTAGAGAGAAAGGAATGAGCACAAAGTCTGTGGCTTTTTCCATCAGATCTCACACAAGGACAGATATCTAAAATAGAAAGAAAAACGTTGCACAGAACCCCGTATTTCAATACAACTGATCAAATAAAGAACAATGAATATATTAACAATTAAGAAAATACCATTTAAAATGAATCATGCAATTTCTATTTTAGAGGAAGAGAATGTCGAGGCTGGGAGAGAACGAAGATGAAATCGACCGAGAGAGAGAGAGAGATAAGAGAGAGGGAGAAAGAGGGAGAGAGAGAGGAGAGAGAGAGGAGAGAGAAGAGACGAGAGGAGCGAGATAGAGCGAGAGAGAGAGAGAGAGAGAGAGAAGAGAGAAGGGAAGAGGGTGGGATGGGGGAGTGGAGAAACAGTATGAGAGACAGACCAGACAGCAGACAGACAGACAGACGCAGAATTGCTAAATGCGAAAAAATTAATTGTTTGAAGTTGTCAGTGTTTAATTTTTTTTTCTGTATCCATTGCATTGTTTGTATTCCCTTTCCTTTCCTATCCCGCCCGCCCATCCCACTTCTTCTATTATAATTATTAGCATTGTTAAGATGGCTTGATAAAAAAAAGTGATTTAGTTCGCTTCTTCAATGTATTTCCATCTATAAATTAAAATTTTTGAATTAGAATTGGACATTGAATTGAACAGACAACAGAAAGAAGAAAAGAAAACAGAAGAAGAAAAAAGGAATATTTTCAAGGAAGGGCATTCTGAGAAATTTCTGCCGAACTGAGGACCGACGGAAGCACGAATAAAAAAGACAGACAGAACAATCGAAGACAGGACAGAAAGACAGACGACAGACAGCAGACAGGCATGAAAGACAGAACAGACGACAGCAGACAGAGGACAGAGAAACAACACACAACAACCCCACACAACCACACACACACCACACACACAACACACACCCACACAAAACACACAACCACACCCGACACACACAAACACACACTCAACACACGCAACACGCGACCGCGCGCGCTTCGTGCGCGCACAGAGAGAGAGGGGGGCAGAGATAAGAGAGGGGGGGGGGGGGGGGGGGGGGGAGTGTGTGAGAAGAGAGAGAGAGAATTGGAGATATATATAAGTATATATAATATATTCAGGGTGGTACAGTTCAATTTCTACGTGCGGTCCGCTAATCCATGTCATCAAAGGTGTCGCCGCTGCGAACTAGTCCACATGTACGCTACAACATACCCATAAACGACACGACAGAACTGCTTAGCGTTGCATTAATAGATCAATAAATTAATGACTAAGACGACGGGGATTCAGGACGATAGTGTCATGGATTCGACTTAAGTGTGTAAGTGTATATTAGTGGTGTCATTTGTGCGTATATGTGGATGTATGTGTGTGTGTGTGTGTGTGTGGGTGTGTTGTGTGCGTGCGTGCGTTGGCGTGCGTGCGTGCGTGCGTGCAAGTGTCTGTGTGTGTCTGTGTGTGAGGTGTGTGGCGTGCGTGCGCGTTTGTGTGTGTATGTGCGCGTGATGTGTGTGGCGTGTGATCTGCGGCTTGTGTGAGCAGGTGTCTGTGCGTACGAGTAAACGTGTGTATGTGCCGTGTATAATGCGTACACATCGGGTTGCCTGTTGATTGTGTGTGTGGAGGTGAGCAGAGCAGATCTGTCGTCTGAGTCTGTCTGTCTGTCTCTGTGTACGGCTTGAAACGATCCAAGGGCACACTTATTTGTGCAGGGTGGCAGTGGCAACGATGATAGATATTTGTGGCTAGCGTGGTCATGTGTTCTGCGTGCTGTAATAGAGGGAAAGGGGAGAGGGTGAAAGTGCGGTATGGTTGTGTGTGTGGGGTTTACTGATTGGATGATTGTATGTGCGTTCCTCACCGCCTCACCTCCCCTCCCTCCCCCCGCCCACCTCCCCCCCCCCCCCCCACCCACCCACCCACCCCCTCTTTTTTTTTTTAACTCTTATTTTTGCTACTAGGGTTAGTATTGTGCTTTCATTTTCTTTTTTTTTGCACTTCTTGTGTCTGTTTTTTCCCGATTAGCTCTTCGTAGCTCGGTTTCATTCAACGCCGTCTACCTTGCCGCTGAAAGATCTACGTTAAGTGAAAAATATTTCGTTCCTTTGCCATTTTCATTGTCCTAGTTTGGTTGGGTCCTTGCCGAAGAAGACTAAGAGGTCGAAACGCGTTCTTTTTGTTTTGCGACTCTTCGTTTGTCCACGTTTCTCTTGGCGGTTTCGCTAACATTTTTTAAGATTTGTTTAACTTCCGCCTGCGGGTCCCTTTCACTTTTCACTTTGCAACTAGATCTTTTCTGATGTTGTTTGCGTTGTCCGTCGTCGTCGTCGTCGTCGGTCAATTTTTAGTAGTAAGTAGTAGTAGATTGAGTAGTAGTAGTAGTAGTAGTAGTAGTAAGTGTTTTTGTTGTTGTTCTTCTTGTTGGCTCTCGTTTCTCTGGTTCTGTGGGTTTTTTTGGTTTTGGGGTGGTTTTGTGTGTGTGTGCGTGTTTTTGTTTGTTAGTAGTAGTGTTTTTGTTGTGTTTCTTCTTGTTGCCGAACCGTTTCTTCTGTGGTTTTTTTTTTTTTTTGGTTCTTCGTCTTGTTCTTGTTTGCTGTTGTTGTTTCGTCGTCAAATCACATCATCCACATCGTCATCATCATCATCATCATCATCGATCATCATCATCATCATCATCATCATCATCGTCAATCATCAGCAATCATCATCATCGTCACATCAATCATCATCATCATTATCATCATCATCATCGGTCATCGTCATCCGTCATCATCACATCATTGCATCGTCCAATCGTCATCGTCATCGTCAATCATCATCATCATCATCATCATCTATCATCATCATCATCATATCAATCATCATCGGGGTCATCATCATCATCATCGTCATCTTACATCATCAATCCATTCATCATCATCATCATGGTCATCAATCCATCATCATCATCACATCATCAATCATCATCATCATCAATCACAATCATCATCCGGTCATATCGTCATCATCATCAGTCATCATCAGCATCATCATCAATCGTCCACATCATCATCATCATGCATCATCAATCATCATCATCATCATCATCGTCATCATATCATCATCAGCGTCCAGCATCTCATCATCATCTTCATCGTTATCGTTATATAGATTTTAGTTTAGAGGCCCGGAAGTGTGTCTTTAATTATAATATGTGTTCATTTAGCTCTAATTATTTGGCTTTTCACGGCTACCACCATTATCTCGTCATCATATTTGTCATCATTGGTTGTTGATGTCGTCCTGCTAGCGTCATCGGTCGTTGTTTGTAGTTGCTGTTTTTATTGGTTGTTATCATCATTGTTAAATATTCGTAGCAATTTTTTCCCCCGAATTAACTGATTGATCATCATTATTGTGATTAACACCGCTTTTCCCTTGTCCTCTTTCGCCTTAGTTAGTAGTAGTAGTAAGTAGTAATAGTAGTGTAGTAGTAGTAGTAGTATTAGTAGTAAAGTAGAAGTATAATATAGTCTCATGTTTACTTGTTATTAAACGTTGCTGTGTCATCAACACCATCACTCATCAGCACCATTGTATCATTAGTATTCTCAGTCCACTTATATACTATATTCACTCCTTTAAACAAAAAAAAAAAGACTTTGATTTTCACACACCACCACTTTCCAACACCCCTCCCCCCCCACCCCCTCCCCCCCCCCCCCCATCAACAATCATCACCGACACCATCATCATCATCATCATCAATCATCACGTCGTCGTCTGTCGTCGTCGTCATTCTATAATTACAATGTCTACTCTAAAAAACAGCCCTTCACACAACAAATATATCCAAAAAAAAAAAAATGAACAAAGAAATTAAAACAGATTAAAAGAAATGGGAAAAAGAACAGACAAGTTGTGCAGCCAACTTTATTTGCAAACCAACCAAGAAGACTGACACTGAGACGAGGGGAACAGACTTTATTGCACCAAACCAAGATAGATCACACACTGAGACCGAGTGAAAGAAACTTATATTGCAGACCCAAACAAGATAGACAGACACTGAAGACAGAAGGAAACAGAGTGTGCGCCAGAACATGGGTGAGGATGGCTGTGATGGTGGAGGAGAGCGGGAGGTGGGGTGGAGTAGCGGGAGGGGTAAAGGGAAGACAAGACAGGAGAACACGCATCAGTCACACTGAAATTTGATCAGTTTATCTTGTGGATACAGAGTAAGCCAGATTGGACAGATTCATCAGGTCAGTGTCATAGTGAGGTGACTGCAGGCGGAAATTACAATAAATCTTTTATAAAGAATCATTAGTGCGTCCGTAAAATAACAGATACGAACAAATTGCAAAACAAAACACGACGCGTTTCGACCTCTTAAGTCTCCCTCCGGCAAGGTAAGGTAAGGTATTGTTGCTTATAGCCCAGCCGACCGCAAAGGGCCATATCAGGACTGTCACCGCGTTGAAATCAACTCAAGTCAAAAAGAAAAAAAAGAAAGAAAAAAAAAACATTCAGGACAATCAAAAGGAAGAACGAGCAAAACGGACGTGGAAAAACAGTATACAACAATAACAAGTGCTCCCCTAAAATCGATGACGTGAAGCGAAATACAAAAACAACGAAGGGTAGTAGTCAGTATGATAATAATAATAATAATAATAATAATAATAATAATAACAACAATAATGAATATTTCTATAGCTCAAATCCTAGATTAGCTCTAAGCGCTTTACAATGCAAGGACTAACGAAAACACGCACGCACGCACGCACGCACGCACGCACGCACGCACGCACGCATACACACACACACACACACACACACACACACACACACACACACACACACACACACACACACACACACCACACACGTCCATATGCGCGTATTTAATCAAACACACACACACACACACACACACACACACACACACACACACACACACACACACACACACACACACACACACACAAACCGCACACCCAGGCACGGGAAGCAGATACGCACAGCACACACGGGAAAGCAGACACGCACAACCACTCACGTGCACCTTCGCACACACACGCACTCACACAAACTGACATCTATGTATGACCGGGACTTTTGAATTATCAGCCGAAATAGACGGTAAAAAGATGAGTTTTTAGTTTCGTTTTAAAGACTGGAAAAGAGTCACAGTGCCTGATGTCGTGTGGAAGAGAATTCCAAGTTTTAGGAGCCAGGAAGGAGAAGGAACGATCCCCCTTCTTTTGCATTTGAACCTGGGAGGAACCAGGAGCAACGAGTCAGAAGACGAGCGAAGGGTTCTAGCTGGGCAGTATGAGTTTAGAAGGTCAGACAGATAGGCTGGAGTTCCAGATTTAACAGCATTGAAACAGAGGCATGCGATTTTATATGTCACCCTGGTTTTGACCGGCAACCAGTGAAGTCTGCGTAATAATAGTTGAGGGTGTTCTTTGAAGGGAGCTTTGAGGATTAGTCTAGCTGCACAGTTTTGAACGTGCTGAAGTTTTTTGGTGAGGTAGTCGGGAAGGCCTGCTAGTAGCGAATTACAGTAATCAAGACGCGAAAGCACGAGAGAAGTGGTGAGAGTTTTGGTTGCTTCAGTGTTAAGGAGATGCCGGATAGCACCTATACGTCTAATTCCCAGAAAGCATATTTTACAGACATGGTTCACCTGTGCCTTCATATCAAGATCGCTGTCCATAAAGACACCAAGGTTTTTAACCTTTTCTGAGTATGAATCAAAGTTAGTTTCAGATTCATCAGGGTTGTAGCAAAAAATATAGGTTTGTCTAACTTTGATTCACTTTTTGGATTTTAGGGTTTATGATTACCAGCACAATCTGTGGAATAAATTAAAAGTGATTTGGTTAAAAAAAATCGTTTTGAAAGGGGTGTGAGTATACATTGATAATAACTGAAAGTGAATAGACTTAGTAGAGAACATGAAGCGTTACCTTAACTGTTCTGTGCATGATTTCCTCGTGTCTTCCTTTAGTCTCCTTTTTTTTTTACTATAAGGACAGCCTTCAAGGGGAATAGGCCGGTTTGCGAGACGAGCTGTACGCTTTCTTTACTACATCTCTCTCTCTCTCTCTCTCTCTCTCTCTCTCTCTCTCTCTCTCTCTCTCTCTCTCTCTCTCTCTCTCTCTCTCTCTCTCTCTCTCTGTGTCCTCCCCCCCCCCCCTCTCTCTCTCTCTCTCTCTCTCTCTCTCTCTCTCTCTCTCTCTCTCTTTTCTCTTCTTTTTTTGTTCCCCCCTTCTCTCCTTCTTCGCGCACTTCTGGTATCATCCTTGCACATTTATTTCCGTCTTTCGTTTCAAGGATGGTTCCCGGAAGATGTCCGGTCCTTTCATTCTTCCTTTTTTTTTTCTTTTTCATCTTTTCTTTTTTTCTTCTTCTTCTTAACCCTTGTATCGTTTTTTGTTACACACAGTGTGAAAGTGTCACAAACAACACCAAACACTAGTACAAAAAATAAACCCTGACGCGCTGTAACAAACACCAAAACATTAACATCAGCACAGTAATGTCCATGGATAGCAATAGCAATACAACATACAGACAGAAGGTGGAGGGGAAAAAAAACTGTTCTCTGCATTTGGAGTTCTATTATTCCCCACAGAAAAGTACACAATGAAAGCTCTACTAGCGCTCTTACCCAGCCACGAAGAAAATAATGTCAAGTGCCGTGAAGGTGAGCCACTATTCTGAGCATCCTCACTGACACCGAAGATGCCAACAGCCAGTGTTGCCTTCATCCCCTATCATGTCACTCACAGACCTGGCGCCTTCAGCTGCTGGCACACACACACACACACACACACACACACACACACACACACACACACACACAACCACACACACACACACACACACACCTCAAGGTTATCTGTACAATGTGTACTCATATTTTTCCACTGGCTTTACCGGTCACAGCAACAGAGGTAAGGTACAGGCAAAGTTGCTTATAGCCCAGCCGACCGTATTAGGGCTGTCAGCGTGTTGAAATCAACTCACAAGTCATTTACAACAACAACAACAACAAAAAACCCAGAGAAATAGACAAGACAGACAAAATGATAGACAGACAGACAGAGAGACACAGGCAGAGGGGAGAGAGTGGGATAGAGAGGAAGATACAGACAGACAGACAGACAGACAGGCAGATAGACAGAGAGAGAGATAGCGAGAAAGAAAGACAGACTGACACACAGACACACAGACAGAGAGAGAAGCTCACACACACACACACTCTCTCTCTCTCTCTCTCTCTCTCTCTCTCTCTCTCTCTCTCTCTCTCTCTCTCTCTCTCTCCACACACACACACACAACACACACACACACACACACACACACACACACACACACACACACACACACACATACACACACACACACACACACACACACACACACACACACACAAATACGCGCGCTTGCTTGCTTGCACGAGAGAGAGAGAGAGAGAGAGAGAGAGAGAGAGAGAGAGAGAGAGAGAAGAGAGAGAGAGAGAGAGAGAGAGAGAGAGAGAGAGAGAGAGAGAGAGAGAGAGAGAGAGAGAGAGAGAAACCAACAGACTTAGACAGAAAGACAATTAGACAGACAGATAAACAAACAGACACACAGACAGTGAGAGGAGAAGCTCACACACACACACACACACACACACACACACACACACACACACACACACACACACACACACACACACACACACACACACACACACAATCAGACAGACAGAGACAGCGACAGAGGCAGAGACAGAGACAGAGGCAGAGACAGAGGCAGAAACAGAGATAGAGACAGACAGACAATCAGACAGAGAGACAGCGATTGTAACTGACCAGTCTCAGCCCCAATTCCTCAAGCTGAGCGGAATACCCGTGTCTGCCACCACTGTTCTGCACACATCCCACTATCTGCCACAGCTGTTGGAAAACCTCCATAGAGAGGGGGAGCGGGGAGGGGGGGGGGGGAGAGGGGTGGAAGGAGGAGCTGGGGTAGAGGGGGGGATCTCCTAAATGTTTCGTTCTCAGACACCGCCGGTTAGGATCGGTGGTCGAGGATAAAAAAAAGAACAATGAGAAGGGGATACGTGGTGGGAGTGAAGAGGGAGGGAGGGGGGGGGGGGGGAGGGGGTGGAGCGGGGGTGAGAGTCGTGGAGTGTTGATTCATTCCCACGAACTGACCAACCCCTGATCCCATCCGATTTTCCTCATAGTTTGGGGAAAGTAAATGTCAGCATCACAGACAGACAGACGGACGGACTGATGGACGGATGGAAAGACAGAAAGACAGAGACAGAGACAGAGACAAATGTTCTTAGAAGTTGATCAGTACTGCAGCTTTCGGGAAAATCAGTTTCCTCCGCCATCGTGCACACATGGTGTTGACTGCTACAGTTGTTGAAAAAACAATCCATGGGTAGGGTCGCCTACCGTCCTTATTTTACCCCTGGCACCGTGTTAGCATTTGGCAGAGGATGAAATGAGATCGCTATAGCTGGAGGAGGGAGGGAGGGAATCCAGGAATTTATGAAAGCGAAGTGACCACCCTCACAGATCCAACTATCTCACGGTTTGAGGAAACGAGACAGAAGCCTCACCTGCCTCCCCAACAAGACAGCTGATTCCTACAGCTGCTGCTACTGTTGCTGCTGCTGAACCCCCAGTGTCTTCATTTGGTATCTTGTTCCTTCCAAGAATGAGTGTGATTTGTGTTTGTCAGGGCAGGAAATGAGAAGAGGGGAGAACTGCGAAAAGGAAGAGAGGCAAGGAGCGGGACAGGGGAGTGGGGGGGGGGGGGGGAGTTGAGTAGGGAAGGAAAGAAGAAGAAGAAGAAGAAGAGGAAGAAGAAGACGAAGAAGAAGAAGAAGAAGAAGAAGAAGAAGAAGAAGAAGAAGAAGAAGAAGAAAAATTACTCTGCAGAAGAAGAAGAAGAAGAAGAAGAAGAAGAAGAAGAAGAAGAAGAAGAAGAAGAAAAGAAGAAGAAATACTCTGCATGTTCATTGGCGGGGGAAAGAGAGAGAGAGAATAAAAGAACCAACTGATTTGATTCGGTTTGTGAAGTTGTTTACGGCTTAAATGTTCACTCATCTAGGCTTGGAAAATAAAACAGAGAAAAGGAAATATATTTGGCAATCATATACAACAATAAATCTCTTTATAGAACCGTTTATGTGCAAAAGGAGACAGACAGACAGAGTGACAGACAGACAGACAGACAGACAGGCAGACAGGCAGACAGACAGAGGAGATGGGGTATGCAGGGGACTGAGTATAGTGGGTGTGGAAGAGATGGGAGTGTGGTGGTGGAGGCCAGGGGTGAGAGAGAAGGGGCAGGGAAGATCAGACAACACATCCACCACCTTCCGAGGCGTGTCCGGTACTTCCTGGACCACATCAGGGTCAGACTGAACAGATTCACTTACCACGTACACTGTGTAACGCAGGCCTAGTGCCCACGAAACCACGATCCACACCCCTTCCCACTCTTACTCTAACACTAAACCACCAACACAGTTCCATTTCCAACATTTAATGACACTTCCTTGTACACAAATCCACAACAATAGAATCACACGAAACAACATACATCAAAACACATATGATGAGGAGGGTGGGGATGAGGATGATTATGCTGAGAACCTGAATGAATTACTTATACTTACAGGACAGGTTGTAAGCAGACAAAACAAAAGCAAACGAAAAGGTGTCCAAAAGTCCAAGCACCCGCGCCCGGGAAAGGGTTAACTGCTGGCACTGTGGGGGACGGTAGCACGCAGGCAATGTAGCCCTGCGAGCGCAGACAAGAATTCTTGAACTTGGGGTGTCGAAGTGGGTATGAAGATGAAGGTCCCAGGGCGCAGTCCCAGGGGGATAGCTTGCTGAAGGAATGGCTGGTGATGATGAAGGGGAAGTGGAGGACTGGGGATAGACAGTTCACACGCAAGAACAGAGGGAAAGGCCTGGAGACAAAGCGAAATTGTCGTAAGGGGGGGGGGGGGGGGGGGGGGGGGAGGGGGGGGGGGGGGGGGGGGGGGATGGAACATTTTAGATGACTAAAAATAAAGAAGTCTTTCCCCAGCTCTGTTTCTCCATGTTATGACTTTGACTAGCATCTCCCTTTCCTCTTATAAAAGTTACATATTAAGGAAAATTTCAGAGAGTGTGGGGCAAGTTAACGCTTACTTGACTATGATAAAATGACTACCACAATGTCCCCTTCTTCAATATAAGGCTTCTACAATGTTTTCTTCCACTTTTGTATTAAATCAAGAGTGATTTCAAAGGATGTCCTTTTTATATACACGAGCCCAAAAGAAATGAGAATAGTAGAAGCCAAAACAAACGCGTTTTCATCCAAACAATAGAATCATGGTACATTGCACTACATCAAACAATTTGTTTACCGTAAAAGAATATAACGATACAATAATTCGAGTAGGAGGTGTACAAAACGACATCTTCACATTTGTCATGAGGCTTTTCACGCATGAAATAAACCCCAGTTATTGAATACAGAGGGTCACGCACCAACAATGAAAAGAATAAGAGATGAGGCCGACTAAGGTTTCCTTTCTCCTCCTCTCTCTGAATCCAACTGTAACTTAAAGTGAAGTTTTTAAGAAATGGGAAAGCAAGAATATAACTGCATTTTGATAGTCCATAGACTCTAGCCATGAAGATATTACTGCATCTCATTTTTCCAAGTTGTTTTAGTTTTATCTTCATTACTGTACAGACCCAAACACTGGCAAAGAACAGACAGAAA
>CM031602.1:53746755-53749255 GCA_018398815.1 Conus ventricosus | reverse complement strand
GGCCACCCAGCTGGGGATCATGGGAGAGGAAATAATAAAGAAGAATAACAACTTTAAAAAAAAGTATATATATATATATATATATATATATATATATATATATATATATATATATATATATATATATATATATATTTATATATATATATATATATATATATATAAAACAATGATTAAAAGCAAATCTTAAAACCGGACTACAAATTTGTTTCGAGGTCTTTCCTCTCTTCTGAAGAGAGGAAAGACCTCGAAACAAATTTGTAGTCCCGGTTTTAAGATTTGCTTTTAATCATTGTTTTAGCTGCTCCCGCATGGTTGAGCACTTTTTAAAAAAAAAGCCGGAAAATATACTACCAGCTATATATATATATATATATATATATATATATATATATATATATATATATATATATATTATATATATATATATATATATATATATATATATATATATATATATGTATATATATATTAATAAAAGATATGTTGAAATTTTTTTTTAATAATAAATAAAGATAAAATGAAATAGAATGAATAAAGTATAAAAAAAAACAAATAGTAAATAAAAAAATAATAAATATAATAAAATAAAATAAAATGAAATAGAATAGAATAAAAGGAGGTGGCTGCAACTTCTATGTGAGGTGGATAGTGGGGGTATGGTGGTGGTGTATATGTATGTGTATTATGTATGTGTGTGTGATGCTGAAATATATAATGAGATAAAAGAATAAGCACTGCACAGGGTTTTGTTTTGTTTTTTACATCTTGCCCTCAATGAAGTAAGAGAGAGAGAGAGGAGAGAGAGGATGAGAGAGAGAGAGAGAGAGAGAGAGAGAGAGAGAGAGAGAGAGAGAGACGTGAGAGAGAGAGAGAGAGAGAGAGAGAGAGGAGAGAGAGAGGAGAGAGATGGGGGAGTGGGCCAGAGAAGAAGAGAGCGAAAAGAACATTTTGCTTCATTAGGGTACTGGATAATAGTTAGCCGTCTGGGCCAAGAAAATACTAATACAGGAGAAAAAAAGAAAATTATATGATAAGTACATGAAAATATGTACCGACCTTTTCATGTATAAAGTCACAGAGACAGACAGAAGTGGTGTGTGCTGGAAATTCGAATGTGTGGTACAAAGGAATCGGGTGGAGGAGGGGGGGGGGGGGGGGGGGGGGGAGGTGACAGAAAGGAGAATAAGGGGACAGCAGGAAACAAGACACAGATTATACATAAATCACACAAAACCTTAATCGGCACCCCTTGGGTTTAAAGTAGGGTCATGCTTGTCAGATTTACCTAGTCGTTCTGAACACCTGAACTGACTTCGTTTACCTTGATTTACTTTTTGACCTTTTTTTTTTTTTTTTTTGGGGGGGGGGGGGATATGATTCCTAAACCAAGACTAGGAGCTGCCTCCGACTTTGTTTACAAAAACAAAAATCATCATTTTGAACAGAAAGCTACATAATCATCAAAAGTGAATATACTGAGAAGAAGGAAATAAAGCATTCCATTGAGTATCCTATGTATAAAGAGTTGTGTGTGTTTCTTCCTAACACAGAGCGACTAATACAAAGTCAAGAGCACTTAATGCAAGCTAATATTCTGAGCCTCCTCACTGACACTGAAGATGCCAAAGCCTGTGCTGCCTTCGTCCCCCATCATGTCACTCACAGACCTGGCGCCTTCAGTTGCTGGCACACACGCCTGAAAGTGATCTGTACATTGTGTCCTCATTCCTCCTGTGGCTTCATTGTGTGAACACGACAAAGAAGGGGGAGGGGGGGGGAGAGAAGAGGGTGGCGACAGATAAACAGGTATTAAGAAGACACAAATGGACACACAGACAAAGCAGAGCAGAATGTCCTACTTTGTCCATCAGGCTGCCGTGCCTAGCTGTGTACAGCTTTGTCCATCAGGCTGCCGTGTCCAGCTGTGTACAGCTTTGTCCATCAGGCTGCCGTGTCCAGCTGTGTACAGCTTTGTCCATCAGGCTGCCGTGTCCAGCTGTGTACAGCTTTGTCCATCAGGCTACCGTGCCTAGCTGTGCACACGCTTTGTCCATCAGGCTGCCGTGTCTAGCTGTGTACAGCTTTGTCCATCAGGCTGCCGTGCCTAGCTGTGTACAGCTTTGTCCATCAGGCTGCCGTGCCTAGCTGTGTACAGCTTTGTCCATCAGGCTGCCGTGTCTAGCTGTGCAGCTTTGTCCATCAGGCTGCCGTGCCTAGGTGTGTACAGCTTTGTCCATCAGGCTGCCGTGTCTAGCTGTGTACAGCTTTGTCCATCCGGCTGCCGTGTCTAGCTGTGTACAGCTTTGTCCATCAGGCTGCCGTGTCTAGCTCTGTACAGCTTTGTCCATCAGGCTGCCGTGTCTAGCTGTGTACAGCTTTGTCCATCAGGCTGCCGTGTCTAGCTGTGTACAGCTTTGTCCAATCAGGCTGCCGTGTCTAGCTGTGTACAGCTTTGTCCATCAAGCTGTCATATCTAGTCATGTACAGTACATGTACT
>CM031602.1:53732450-53744950 GCA_018398815.1 Conus ventricosus | reverse complement strand
CCCTTTCCAAGATGAAAAGATTTATCTGCTTTCAAGGCAGGAATAACAAAGCCGGAACCGGCATTGCCATTTAATAGGGATCCATCTGTATAAACTTTTAAGTGATTAGGATAATTATCGTCAATATGTGACTTGGCCATAGCACCTAAGACGTTATTATTAACATTCTTTTGCAAATCAGTGTATTTATAATCAAACCTTGCCGGGATGAGTTCCCAGTTCGGAATGGGACTCAGGGGATAACGTGGGGCAATGGTTTTGTGATCAATTTTGGCAGATTTCAACAGGTTTGAGGAGTACGTAAGGATGGTTTTATGTGATCGTATTGTGTTTGCGCGTTTTGGAAAATCTAAATCAGATCGCATGTCAAGTTCATCCTCATTTGAGTTCTGAACAGTAGAACATCTTAGAATGTATTTAGCACAAGCTAATTTTCGATAAGCATCCAGGGGCAAAACGCCAGCTTCATGATATGTCCCTAAAATGGAGGCGTAAAGGGGAACTCCCAGGGCTATTCTGTATGCCTTGCAATCTTTGCTTTGTAACTTTTTTTAATAGATACTTAGGAGCTGAAAAATATACATCCTGTGCATATGAAATCCTTGTCCTGACCAGAGAATTTGACAAATGAATTAAACTGCACGTATCCTGTCCCCAACTCTGGTAGCTCACAACTTTAAGAAGATTAAGAGCTTTCCTTGCTTGAGTTATGATATATTCAGTATGTGTGTTCCATGATAATTTTGAAGTAAGATGTACACCTAAAAACTTTATGCAAGATGTGTAGGTAAGTACAGTGTCATCCATCTTAAAAGTAGGGAGATCATGAAAATTACCACCAGCGTCAAAAAGCATCATATGAGATTTCTCAGCAGACAGACATAACCCATTCTCAAACATAAATCTAGCGATACTGTCTAAGTCTGTTTGATATAGTTTTTTAATGTATGTAATTGACCTTAAAGGTGTGTTCTTTTTTAAAGTAACATTCATCCATATACATACATCATCAGCATATTGAACTAAACTGGAATTTTTAGAAATACCTTTTGTGAGATCGTGCGTTAGGATATTAAAAAGCAAAGGGGCAGTTACAGAACCCTGAGGGATGCCCATCTCCACAAATCTCTTGCTAGAATATGTATTTCCTATTTTTGTTTGAATTGTTCTGTTGGCCAGAAATTCTTTGAAGTAATCATAAATGTGACCAGAGAGACCTATCATTTTAAGTTTATATAAAAGTCGCTCATGCCAGACTTGATCATACGCCTTTTTGACATCGAAAAAAGTTGCAAGTACATTTTTTCTCCGGCAAATTGACGCTTTATCTGAGTTGTAAGCTTTACAAGGTGATCAACAGTCGATCTGCCTTTTCTAAACCCAGTCTGAGCAGTAGGAATATGTCCGTTTTTTTCACAATGAACTATTTAATACAATTTTTTCCATTAGTTTACCAGTATGAGACGTGAGAGCGATAGGACGATAACTATTAATATCAGAGTTAGGTTTGCCCTGCTTGAGAATGGGCACGATGACAGAATCTTTCCAAACAGACGGAGTCTTCCCATCTATCCAACATTTTTTCATAATAGTATACAGAAAATGTTGTAAAATTGATTGGAAGGTTCCTTAACATTTCGTTTGAGACTGCGTCTAAACCAACTAAAGTTTTCTTTGTTGGCAATGACGATATAGCATTTCTTAATTCTTCTAACGTTATTTCTGCATTTAAATAATGTTCGTTGTTTTCTTCTGGGTCAGAATAGATATGGTCATTTGACTGGTCTTCCCTCAAAGTTCTGCACTTTCTGAGAGACTAATTTTGGAGCTATTTTTTGCAAAAAAAATCAGCAAAAATTTCAGCTTTTTGAGCTGATGTTGGGAATTGTTCATGCCCGACGGTGATTGGATAAGCGGGTAAATGTATTCCATATTTCATTTCGTGTATCTTTGTCCATACCTTTTTGAAATCTTTGTTATCATTGACTTCATTTACACAAAATGATGACCAGTAATCGCTTTTGGCTTTCTCTATAATCCTAGTACTTTCATTTTTTGCCCGTTTCATGGGGAGTAAGTCATCTACTTTTTTTTCTTTTGCGTGTATTTTGAACTTTGATTTCTTTTTATTAACAGCATCTTTGCAGGATTCCGTCCACCAAACCTTGCCAGCATGTTTAGAGGATTTTGTGACGCGCGCGCGCGCGCGCGCGCGCGCGCGTTTTGTGGGGTTTTGTGGGTGTGTGGGGGTTTTGGGGTTTTTGTGTTTTGTGTGTGGGTGTACACGCGGTTTCCCGCGCAATTACTTTGGTGCATGTGTGCATGCCTTGTGTGTGTTTTGCGGTGTTGTTGTGGTTTTTTGTGTGGGGGTGTGTGTGTTTGTGGTGGGGTTGTGTTGGGGGGTGATGGTAAATGAAAAAACAGAAACCCAAATTTCCTCCAAAAACGGGGAAAAAATTGAAGGCGATTTCCTGGTGGGGCCACAGGGGGGAAAATAAAATAAAAGGGGACCTTTTTCCCAGTCGGGGGCTCGTTTTTAAAAGGGGGCCCAAAACCATTGTTTCTTTTTGCTGACCGTTGGAGTCTCTTGACTCCCATAATTTTCATATTTTGAAAAACCCATTTTAATTTACTAGTTCAGGGGGAAAGGGCCCGGGCCCATCGCAAACGGGTCTAAAGGCTCCCCGCCCTATCTCTCTTTTTCTTCTCTGTCTTTCTGCCCGGGGTCTCCCCCCTTCCTTTTTCTTCTTTTTTATCCTCTCATTTTTCCCCTCTCCCCTCTTTTTTCCTCTTCTCTCTCTTCTCTTTTCACCCAACCCCATCCCCCCACACAAAACACACCGCACACACGGGGCCCCAACACAGCCCACACAAACCACACACCCCCACACCCCACACACCCAACACACCCCAAAGTTTGCACAAAACACAAAACCCACACATGCACTGTTCATACATACACACTTTGGTTTGCACGAAATTCCCACCACACACACCCACACACCCCAACCCACCCCACATACACCCCAAAAAACACAAACACACGCCCCACCCCAAAACCACCCCCAAACCCACACCCCCCCCCCCCAAAAGGGCATACGCCCCCACACAAAACCCCCAACCCCACCCACGCCCCCACACACACACCCCACACACCCCCACCCCCACACCCCCAACACCCAAACCCCCAAACACACACAAGCATACGCGCACAACACCCCAACCCCACCCCCAACACACAAAACAAAACCACACACCACAAAAACCAACCCCAAAAAACCACAAACACAAAAACCCAAAACGGGCGCCCCGCACGCATGCAGGGCACGAAACCGGCCGCAACAGCCCCCACACACACACCCCCAACCCCCCACACCCCCCACATGCACGCAGGGACGACTTTTGTGCACGCTCCCCATTCGCACACATTTAACTCTGGGTTTTACATATTTAAAAACATTTTCACAAAACATCAAATTTTTTCAAAAATTTTGTCATAAAAAAGAAAAAAGCGGGGTTTTTGCACACAAACATATTTACACACCCCACACCCACACACCACACCCCACACCCACCCCACACAAAAGCGCGGGCCCCCACGCCCCACGCACCCCCCGCACCCCCACAAAACAAAAACACACCACACACACACACAGGACACCCCACACAAGAGGGGGGGGGAAAATTTGATAAAACCTTAGTTCAGGCTCCCCAAAGTTTTTGTAAAGATCGGGATTAATATGACGAGATAAACCCAAGATAAAAAAAAAGCCTTTGGGGGGTTAGAGTGATTTTCTGGTGCATTTAAAAGGGGAAGCTGAGGGGAAAAAAAAAGAGGGGGAGGGTCACCTATTTGTTTCGGGGAAAAAAAAAAATTTTTGGGTCGCCCGGATAGATCCAGAGAAATTTTTGACTGTGTTGACAAAAACCCGGTTTCGGAAAAAAACGCCCCCCCCTTGCCAGGGGCCGGGGGGTTTGGGCCCCAAATTTTGGGGGTTTGGAAAAAAATTTTTTCCTTTTTTTTTTTGGGGTCAAAATTCTTCGTTTTTAAAAAAAAAAAGAAAAAAAAAATTTAAGGTTTTTAAAAAAAAAATTTAAAAAAAAAAAAAAAAAAAAACGGTTTTAAAATTTTTCCGAAAAAACCCTCAACTGTTCTCGATAGATCAAAACCTTGGGTCTTTAAAGCATTAAAAAAGCCCCAAACCCAAAAACGGGGGAATTGCTGTGCACCTATGCGGGAAGCCCCCAAAGTCCTTTCCCCCCAGTCCCCTTTTTAAAAACCCCATCCCCCCCAAAAAACCAAATTGAGCTGTTTTCTGCCGAAAAAAAAAAAAAAACGGAAAAGAAAAAAAAATTAAAAAAAGAACACCACCCCCAAAAAAGCAAGGGGGCCCCGGAAAGTCTATCAGTGCTTTCAAAAAAGGGCTTCCCCGGATCCCAAAAGGGGCCTTCGGGGGGAACGAAGGAAAAAAACCGGGAATTTTCCCCACGCGTAGTCTTTTTTTAAACAAATTCCCGTGGGTTAAAGAAGGGTCAAAGGGGGGAAAGGGGCGTTTTGGGCAGATCAAAGGGTTTTTATGTTTTTGGGGCTATGTCGCCCCAAGGGGCACCCAACCACGGGGGGAAATTTTTCGGGCTTTTTTGAAAAAAAAAACCCCTTCGGTTCCCGGGTAAAGCCACTTGATGCAGTTTTTTAATCCCCCCGGGCGGAAAAAAATTGATACCCGGGAAAAAAATGGCCCCCAAAAAGTGTGGCCCCATAAAAGTTTGCGAAGGGGGATCAAGGAATCCCCAGCAAAACCCAAAAAAAAAACTTGAGATAGTAAATAGCAAAAAAATTGCCCCCTTTAAAAAGACCCGGAAAGCTCCAAATAAAAGGAGGGGACGTATTAACGCATTGACAGAAATCAAAAATTTTTAAAAGTTTTGGGACAACGTGTCTTTCCCTTTTTTCAGTCATACTAACTGGGGGGCCCACCCCAAAAAGGTTACCTCATCGGGGGGACGGTTTTTCACCCCACGGGAAAAACCGGGGCCCCGGGTTTGTATTTGGGCGGGAAACCCCGGAAGGCAAAACCGGGAAAACTTTTTTTTCGGGAAAAAACGTCCAAAAAAAATTGGGTCACCCAAGGGGCCACAAAAAAGGGACCACTCCCCATGGGTTTTTACCCAACCCTTCCGGGACGGCCATCTTTTTTTTGGGGGTGACCCCCCAACGATTTTTTGGGGAAAACCTTTATAAATTTTTAATAAAGGGGGATTTTTTAAAAAACCTCTGAAAGGGAAAGGGGACCATGTTTCAATTTTGGACTATTCGGGGAAAATTTGAAACCGGGAAAAAGAAACTGAACTTTCAAAAAACCCTTCTCTCTTTTGGGTTTTTGGGAAAACAAAAAGGGAAATTTTTTTTTTTTTTCCCCCTTTCTTGTAAATTTCCTTTTTTATGTTGTAAAAAAAAAGGTTCCCTGCTTTTGGGAAGTTAAGAAAGGGGTAATCCCGCTATCTGTATTTAAATTGTAGTTTTTTTTGGTATTTTTTGTTCCCTTTCAGTCCCATCATTGCATTTAATCATTTTTTTTTTTTTTCCTTTTTTGGGTTTTGGGGGTTTTTTGTTTTTTTTTATTTTGATATAACAAGGTTATTTAAAAGGTTTTTTAAATGCCCCAAATGGAATTGTGATCCATCAAAAAACCAGAAAGGGCCCAATAGTGCAAAAACCTTTTTGGGAAAGTAAAATAAAAACATATTATTTTGGGCAGCCCAATAAAAAGCCCGCAAAATTAAAAAACTACCAAAAACTTCCTAATTATATTTTCCGGTTACCCAAAATATTAATAATGATGAAAAATAAAAGGGGGAAATTATTTTCCCGTAAAAGAGGGGAAAAAATATGCCCATGTCCCAAATTTCCCTTTTGCCCCACCGGGAAATTTCCGGGTTTGGGCACCCTCATGTGAAAGGTCAAGATTTTAAATTGTTTTTTAATGTGGGAAAACCCAATTTCGCCTCTGTTTACTTACCTAAAAAGGCCCCCAAACAAAATCGTAAAAAACAAAAATGGTACGCTCTTTTTCAAAAAAACCAAAATTTTACCAAATTTTAAACCCCATTTGGGGGATTTTTTCCCCTTTTGGGGCCTTTTTGGGAAAAAGGAAAAAAAAAAAGGGTGCCGGTTTTAATCACCAATAATCGTTTTATTAAAAAATTTGTGGGCCCTCCTCTCTTTACCTTTTTTCAAGGGGATGGCAGTAAAAATCGTTTTCCCGGGGGGAAAAACCCCTTAAAAACATTTTCCTAGTCCCAAAATGGGAACCTTATCATTCATATCTCCGGGAAAAACTAGCTATATCATGGGGGGGACTGGCAAAAAATTGATGATCCTTTTTAAAAAAAATTTTGGTTTCATCTCCCTATTGTCTTTTCTCTTTGCGTATGGGGACCGGGAAAACAACTAAATTGTCCCGGGGGGCCCAAAAGTTCCTAAAATTTTTTTTACAAGTTTGTTTAATTTTGGAAATTTAAATTTTTCATCCCAAACTTGTTCATTTAATGTAAAAAAAGGAAAATTTTTTTGGAAAATAAAGGTTTTGGTCGATACATTATCGGCATTTCAGAACACATTTCCCCATTTGTCCCAAAAGGTTAAATTTCCCGGGACTGTAAAACCCTTTTTAAAATAAAAAAAAAACATTGGGAAATTGTCTGGTGGAAATGGTAAAAATGTCAGCGGGCCCAAAAAAACCCGAAAAAATAAAAAAAAAAAAACCAAAAGTTACAAAAGAAAAAAAAAAACCCCCAAGGAAAAAGCGGGGGAAACTTTTGGAAAAAAAAAAAAAGAAAAAAAAAAATCCCCCAAAATAGAAAAAAATGCAAAAAGGAAAAAAGGCGAAAAATTTTGGCCCTTCTTATTTGTCAAAGTGGGGTTTTTTGGTTTTCAAGTTTTTTTTTTAAAGATATTCAAAAAGTTTTGGACCCCCCCTTTCCCGTTTAAAAAAAGGGGAATTTTCCCTTTCCCACATTGTCGTTTAAATTTTAATTTACAAAAAAAAATTTTCCCCACCCAAATTTTAAATTAAAGCTGAAGCCTTTTCCCGCCCTTATTTGCGAACAACAGAAAGCGTTGCAGTTTACCCTTGGACAAAAAAAAAAAAACCCCCCCCCCGCAAAAACGGAAGAAAAAGAAAAAAACCTCTAAAAAATACCCCCAAAACCTACAAAAAAATTCACAAATTTAAAATACCGTTTTAAAAATTTCCCAGGGGGGCCCAAAAGGGGGGTATCTTTAAATCTGAAAAAAAGCCAAACCCAAGGGGGATTAGTTGGCTTTTTTTTCCAATTTTAAAGGGGTTTTGGGGTCTTTTTTCCCGCAAAAATTTTTTCCCATTTTCTTCTTTTGGGTTTTTTAAAAAAATTTTGGGGGGAACAAGGGGAAAAAAATGCCCTTGTTTTTGGAAGGGAAAACCAAAAAATTATTATCCCAAATTTTCCAAAAAAAGGAAAAAACCCACTCAAAGATTTTTTAAAAATAGTTTCGCCAATTATCTTTAAAACATTAAAACTTTTTTAAATTGAGGGAAAAAAGTTTAGTTTTAAAAAAGGGGAAAAATTAATTTTTGCAAAAAAAAAAACCGTATCATTTCCTATAAACCCAAAAGTGTTTCCCAAAGGGGCGGGCAGTTCTACAATTGAACACTTAGAAAAATTCCCCAACCCAACACGAAAAAACCCCCAAATTTTGCAGGGGGCCCTTTTGAACTTTTCTGGCCCCTTTTTTTGACATTCTTTTAAAGGGCCTTTACGAACAGTGGGGCACAAAGGGAACAAATGTCCCAAAAAAAAAAAATTTTGGGAATCAGGGGGGAAACCATGTACAATTTTATTAAAGATTTTTTTAAAATGTGGGGCACTTTTAAAAGGGCCAAAAAATAAAATTTTTACAAAATTCAAAACCCAAAGGGGCCTTTTACAAATGGGTTTACCCCAAGGTTCGAAATTTTTTTTCCCAATATTTTTTAAAATTTTTTAAATTTTGATTTCCCTAAAATTTTTTCTAAAGATATTGAAGGGGGCCCTCAATTTGCGGGTTTGATATATCCCCTAGGGGGAAAAAAGGTGACAATGAAAAAAAAATACTTCATCAAGATCACAAAAATTACATAAAAATAAAATTTTCCAACCCTTTAAAACCTAAATAAGATCAATAATTTTTTTTAAAGGGAGAAGGGCCCCTTTCTCTTTCCCCAAAAAAAAAACAAATATGATTTTTTTTTAATTTTCTGGTTCCCACCCAGGACAAACTTCCCCCTTTTACGTTGGATGGAAATTGTTTTAAAACTATGCAAAAAGTTTTAAATTCTTTGGGTGTTTTTTCTTAACCCAAAAATTTAAAACTTGAACATTTCCATATTGAATACTTTTTAAAAAACCTAAAAAAAAAAAAGGGAAAAAGTTTTTAAATTTCCAAAAAATAAATTTAAAGCAAACAATCGGGGGGGACGGGGTTCCAAAAATTCTTTTAACCCAAATTTTGGGAAAACTCCCCTTATTCGCTCCAGACTAATTAGTTCAAAAAAGTATTTTTTTTTTGAAACCTCAATCCCCTTTTTAAATAAAACTTCAGAGCCCCTGACGGAAAAAGGGCTTTAAAAAATTTTGGCCCCTTTTGGGGTTCCCCCAAAAATACATTAACTTGGGACCTAAAAATTAAGCAGGGATCTTGCCCCTTTCAAAACCCCCTTGGGGAAAGCTTTGCTTAAAAATTTTTGCCCCTTAAAGATTTCTCACAAAACAATTTTTGTCAGAAAAAGTTTTGTTTTAAAATCGAGAAAGGGTTTTGGGGGGGGGAAAAAAGTGCCCAAAAAAAAATACAGTCAGCAAAGGGCTATTTACTCATTTTCCGCTTTATCTTCTAAAGGATACCAAAATAGTTAAAAATAACATTTGCCCCAAAAAACCCACGTATTCAACCCATTCCCAAAAAAGGGGGGAAAACTTTTTAAAGCCTTTCCCTTTTAAAAATTTATTTTAAGGTTTTTTTTCAAAAAAAAAGGGTTGGGCCCCTTAAACGTAAGAACATCTGGGGGACACCCCTTTTGAAAAATTAAAATATTTTTTAAACATCTGAAAATTTTTTTTTTCAGATGGGGTCAGTTTTCTTAGAAAATTAAATTAAAAAACGGGAGCAGGCCTTTTATAAACCCCACCCCCCCAAAGTAAAAAAACTCTTCTATCTTGGTAAACAGTTTTTTCGTTTTTTCAGTGCCCCAATTACTTGGGGTATTTCTTAAATCGTTAGATTTTTTTTTTTCTTTTTTTCCAATAAAAAAAAATTTACAAAAAACTTAAATTTGGTGGTTTATTCTAAAAACAAACAATCTACTCGATTTAAGCCCCGCCCTGTCCTTCAATCCCGACCCTTTTTATGATATTTGAAAAACCATCAAAATTATTCCCTTTGTCCATTTCCCAAAGGGAAATTTTGTCACTTTTTGGGTTGGGGTCCCCTCTCATTGTGGGGATAATTTCCCAAAAAGAAGGGGTTTTTGATCAACTTGCACGGAAAAAAAAAAAGCTCAAAATTTTTCAGTTTACGGGAAAACCACTCAAAGTTTTCCCCTTTGATTTGAATGAAGGGTTTTTTAATTTAAATTTTCCCCTTAAGAGAAAAAGTTTTTAAAACCCCATTGAAAGGAAAAACAGAAAATTTTTAATTTTCACAACTGTTTTAAAATTTAGTGATGGGGGTTTTCAATGGGGGGGGGAAAAAGTTTTTTTTAAAAAAAGAATCCTTTCCCCGTCTAGGGAGATTTGGGGAAAGCTTAATTCCCTAGAAATTCCCTTTTTAACGGGATTGAAAAAAAAAAATTTGTCATAATTTTTAAATGTTTTGTGTGGGGAAAACCTTTTAAAAAAGTCAGTCATTTGCTATTTTAATTTCCCCAAAAGCAAGGGGAGCACCCAAGACAATTTGGGTTTTTGATTTGGGTTTCCTTTATGGAAAGACCTTTATTTTTCTTTTTTCCCTATGTTTTAAAACAATTTTCTTTTGTTCTTTGGGTTTAGTTTTTAAGTGTTTTTTTTAAAAAAGTTTTAAATTTGGGCCTTTTTCTGTAGAAAATTTTTTCCCCTTCCCCACTTTAAAAAATTGTCAAGGTGGAAAGGGATGGGGATGAAGGGGGGGGGGGGGGGGGGGGGGGGAGGAAAGGGGGGGGGGGGGGGGGAAAAAAAGGGGGGGGGGGGGGGGGGTTTAAAAGGGGGGGGGAAACAGGGGGGAAACCAACACAGGCCCTTGGGTTTTTGTTAAACTTTAAAGCCTTAAAATCCCTATTAGTGGAAAGGGGGGGCAAAAAAAGGGAAAAAAGGTGGGTTTTTGTTTTTTTGGTTTGGTTGGTAAAACGGGGGGGGGGGGGGGAGGGGGGGTGGAAATTGAGAAGGGGGAAAAAAGGGAAAAATTTTGTTGGGGTTTGGGGGGGTGGGGGTTTAAAAAAAAAAAAAGGGGGGGGGGGGGGGGGGGGGGGGGAAAAAAAAAAAAAAAAAAAAAAAAAACCCCCCAAAAAAAAAACATAAAATTTTATTTAATTTATTTTTTTTTTTTTTTATAAAAAAATTATTTTTTTTATTAATAATTAAAAAAAAAAAAAAAATTTTTAAAAAAAAAAAAAAATAAAAAAAAAAAACCAAAAACACACACAAAAACAAAAAACCACCCCCCACACACACACACACAAAACCAACCCGTTTTGGCCGGGGGTTGGGCCCCCTTTATTCGCGCTCACCCCCCCAAACAAAAGGGGGGGAGACGGGGGGGGGACAGACAAGAATGCGTTGACAAAGACCAAAAGGCCCAAAGAACATGTATTGTCACGCCGGGTTTGTGAAGCCCTTCAAAAAAGAAGAGGACGTGTTTTGAAAAATAAAAAAATCGTAATTTTTTCAATCACTCTCCCCCTTTTTCCCCCTCCCCCCCCGCCACATTGGGCCCCCAAAAAAGGGGGGAGGGGGGGAAGGAGGGAAAAGAAAAGGAAAAGAGGGGAATTTTGCACTTTAAAGTGCTTTTTTTTTTTCCCAGTCCTCCCTGAGTAGGGTTTAAAAAAATTTAAAAAAAGATTTAGGGGGAAAAAAAGAAGCATTTCAAAAGGTTTTGGAAAAAAAAAAATAAAATTTAAATTACAGAAAAAAAAAAAAAAAAAAACAGAATAGAAAAAGTAAAAAGAGGGGGGAGAAGAAAAAAAAGACGAGAAAAGAGAGGAGAGAAGTGGAAAAGGGGGGAGAAAAGAGGAGGGGGGGAAGGGAAGGGGGATTAAAAAAAAGGGGGGGAAGGAGAGGGGACGGGGGGAGAGACGCAGGAGGAAAAAAAAAAGGAAATGCAAGGGGAAAAAGGGGGAGAGAGGGGAGAGAGAGAGGGGGGAAGAGAGAGAGAGGAAAACCCCCAAAAAGGGGGAGAGAGGGGAGGGGGGAGGGGGAGTCGCATAAAGGGAAAACAAATTTTAACGACATAATGGAAAAAGGGCAGGGAAAGGGAGTTTGGAAAAAAACACAAACAACCCACACACCCCCCACACACCCCACACAAATGGCCCCGCCCCGGGCGCCCGTTAAATCACTTTAAAACAATTTAAAAAACTAGAAAAAAATGTTTCATTTCAAGGACAAAAAAGAAATAAGAGAGGGAAAAAGGGGGGGACAGACGGGCAGCGGAAAACCCGAGATTTTTGAGAGAGAAGAGAGGTAAAAAAGAGGGGGAAGGGGGAGGAAAAGAGGGGGGAATAAAATAGAATTAGAAGGGGGGGGAGAGATTAAGGGGGGGTGATGGGGGGGGGGGGGGAGGGGGGAGAGAGAGAAAAAAAGAGAGAGGGAGGGGAGAACAGAGGTTTCAGGGCAGAGACAGAAGGGGAGAGGAGAAAGAGAGGGGGGGGGAGTGGGAGGGAGGGGGGGGAGGAAAAAACAGAAAGGGGGTGGGGGGGTGAAGATTTTCCTTTTTAAGTTTTCCGGGGAAAAAAAAAAGAAGTTAAAAGAACCCGGGTTTTATCCTTTTACACAACAATAACCCCCCCCCCCCCCCCCCCCCCCTTTAGCCTGCCCCCAAGTGTTTTTGGGGGGGTTCACAAAAACCCCAAGGGCTGTGGGAGTGGGTTTTCCCTTTTAGACCCCATTCTGTGGGGCCGCCAGCCCCGCACAAATTTGAAGCCCCTCGGGTTTTTCCTTCCATTTTTAAATGAAAACCTGGTTTTGGCCCCCCCCCCCCCCCCCCCCCCCCCCCCCCTTACCCACCAAACCCCGGGGGCCCCAAGTCCCCGGGGGCTTTTTCACCCCGGCTTTTTTTTGCGGGAAAAGTCACCTCGCCCTTTCCCGGGTTACCTTTGGGGGGCAGGTTTTGGGGAGCGTTTTGCTCTTGGCAGGTTGGATTGCGGGCATTTTTGGGTTTTTTCAATGGCCCCCGTGGTTTTTTTCTCTACCCAACCCCAGGGGGGAAGGAAATTTAGGAAAAAGGTTTAGTTCGG
>CM031602.1:53702450-53709950 GCA_018398815.1 Conus ventricosus | reverse complement strand
TTGCATCCGGCTCTTTCCAGGACAGCGTTGTTTGGGACCTTGTCCTGCCAGGTGATGTTCAGAGTGCGTCGGAGGCTACGCATATGAAAAGCATTGAGCTTTCGCTCTTGTCTGGCACGCAAAGTCCAAGACTCGCTGCCATACAGGAGGGTGCTCACGACGCAGGCTCTGTAGATCTGGATCTTTGTGTGCTCGGTCAGCTTGCTGTTGTTCCATGCTTTCTTTGTCAGTCTGGTCATGGTGGTAGCTGCCTTGCCGATGCGCCTGTTGAGCTCTGCGTCAAGTGAGAGGGTGTCTGAGATAGTTGAGCCCAGATAAACAAAGTCATGGACGACATCCAGTTCATGGTCATTGATGCTGATGACTGGGGAGAGTCAGCATCCTGTCCCATGACCTGTGTTTTCTTCAAGCTAATGGTAAGCCCAAAGTCTTGGCAGGCATTGCTGAAGCAAGTCATGAGCTGCTGTAGGTCCTCGGCTGAGTGGGCGGTTACTGCTGCGTCGTCTGCAAAGAGGAAGTCACGCAGGCACCTCAGCTTGACTTTTGTCTTGGCTCTTAGTCTGGAGAGGTTGAAGAGCTTTCCGTCTGTCCTGGTTCGGAGGTAGATACCTTCAGCTGCAGGACCAAATGCGTGTTTCAGCATCACAGCAAAGAAGATTCCAAACAGGGTGGGAGCCAGGACGCAACCCTGTTTCACTCCGCTCCGTATGTTGAAAGCAGCAGCTGATGTTGAGCCGTCAAAGACGACAGTGCCTTTCATGTCTTCGTGGAAGGATTTGATAATGCTGAGAGAAGTTTGGGTGGGCATCCAATCTTGGGGAGGATCTTGAAGAGGCCATCTCTGCTGACCAGATCGAAAGCCTTTGTGAGATCTACGAAGGCAATGAAGAGTGGCTGCCTTTGCTCCCTACATTTCTCCTGAAGTTGTTTAAGGGAGAAGATCATATCTATAGTGGATCTGCTGGCACGGAAACCGCACTGTGATTCAGGATAAACTTGCTCTGCAAGTACTTGGAGCCTCTTCAGTACTACTCGTGCAAAGACTTTCCCAACGATACTAAGGAGGGATATGCCACGATAATTATTGCAATCGCTTCTGTCACCTTTGTTTTTGTACAGTATAACGACGTTGGCATCCCTCATGTCTTGTAGTACTTCGTCTTCACTCAGAGGCAGAGGATTTCATGCAACTCGGTGATGAGTGTCTCTTTACAGCACTTCAGTTCTTCGGCGGGAATACCATCTTTCCCTGGTGCCTTGCCAGAAGCAAGAGCGTCCAGGGCTTCGTTGACTTCCTCTATGGTTGGTTCTCTGTCAGGCTCTTCAAGTTCTGGTAGGCGCTCTACAAGGCTATCAGGAGGTAATGGGCATAAGTATCGCTCACATTGTTACGATGGCACAGATGTTGATAACATAACACACGTGAACGATCAAATCCGATTGGAAGACATCCATATAGGACATCCTTTCCTATCCTAGGCTACCGTTCCCGCCCCTTTAGTTCCAAAACACAGTTCCCATTATTATTATTATTATATTGGGTATTTATATAGCGCCTATCCTCGGTCACAGACCAAGCTCTAAGCGCTTTACAATAAGCACACTACCTCACTCACTCAACGGGCTGCCTACCCAGGTAGAGCCGGCCGAAGAGCAGCCTACTGGCGCTCATTCAGTCGTTTCCCGTACCATTCAAATATCAGACACTCATTTTCATTTATCTCATTTATTCCTCCAGTTTCTCACATAGGATGCATCCGATGTTTCTACGTGTCCTCCATTTCCACCGGTACAACGATGGCACACGATAACAGTAAGTGACAATTTTTGTGTCTTGGTAAGAAATACCAGGCAGCTATCTGCAATCTACATCAATTTTGCCAGGGCAGCGGGGAACCCCCCCTGCTCTTTTCGATTTTCAACTGCCGTGGGTTCTTTAACGTGTGCAGGGGAAGGCACACGGGTCAGACTCGCTTATAGTCCCCATCCGATGGACTTGACGTTCAGTTCGATTTGTCGTTCAAACTGGGAAAGAAAGGGCGAGAAAGGCAGGGCTCGAACCCACGCACTTCTCACACGTTGGATTGGCAGGCGAACGTCTTAACCACTCTGCCACCTTTCTTCCCATCCCCTTCTCTCACCTTGCACGAATAAACATAAACAGTAAACACAAGCTCATTCTTCCGTTCCTCCTTTCTCTAATCCGACGGATTCCCTACCGCCAGACCGCCCTCCCCCTCCCCCTTCTCCACTCCCCACCTCGCTGTTTCAAATGCACGCAGGTCCATGTGCACGCGCGCGCGCGCGCACAGACACACACACACACACACACACACACACACACACACACACACACACACACACACACACACACACACACACTGAGACTACATGGCCATCCACTTATTACAAAAGAACATACTAAGACAGAACAAGGAAAATTAGATTACAGAACTATCGTCATTAAGTTCTATTTTCTTTTATCTTGCATTGGTAGCTTCAGTTGAATACTTAGCAAGGGCAATAATAGTTGTATCTTTATTTGTTGACAAAAGATTTATTATACCACTTACTGTGGACTCGATATGGGTCATATTGAAAAAAAAAAATTCGGCGAATATCTGAAAAGAAGCAACATTGGAAAAGAAAGTGCACTTCATCTTCCTTATTGTGACCGCACATTGGGCAGTCAGCATTTCGTTCGCTGGTCATAAACCAGTGTTTTGCAACGCATCTACCATGCACTCTTAATCTAAACTTTACCAGATTTTCTCTCATCTTTTTATTCGTTATTGAAGACAGATACCTCTCCGCTTAAAACGTAATTTTAAAAGAACGATACCACTCATATTTACCATTATCTTCAATTTTAGAATGCCAGTTTTGTTCGTAACACGAAACAAGTCTTTCCTTAAATTCTGATATGAACCCCTCCTCGGAGCCAACGCCTTGGCATCCCCAAACCATTTTCTGTTAGAGTGATCCTAACTTTTGATGCCCAGTTGTATTTGCCTGCTTCTAATTGTATTAACAACATATCATAGGCTTGCCTACATATTCTATTTGTTGGTAGTCTTACCAGTCGCAACCAATATTTAACACATTTTACTGCTGTTCGAATGTACAAAGGGTATCTTCCTGTTTCTCTCCGGAACTCATTGTTTGAAGAGTGTAGTAGTACACCCAAGAATCGTTTAAATGGCAAAAGTATGTACTTTTTTCCATTAACCCTGTATCTTCTAACCCCCCATACTTCTGCTGCGTAAGTCTATATGGGCTCAATCTGAGTACCAAAAAGCTTCCAGAATAGGAAAGGATCATTTGTATGTAGTTTCCTTAGTGATTTTTGAATTTCAATAACGCCTATTTTACCTTTTCTGCTAATATCCAAAAGGGCAGCACTCATACTTAATTTTTTTTGTAAATACCAAGCCTAAGTATTTGTATGTGTTTGTTTTTCTTATTTCGTCGTTTCCATATATCCATTTTCCCCCTTATTCCAAGATAACCACCTTTACGGAAAACCATGAATATTAGTCTTATCTAGATTTACTTCTAGACATAATCTGTCACCTTTTTTTCAGATTGTTCAGCTGGTTCTGTAAGCATATAACAGTGTCTGATAACAGATTGTTCAGCTGGTTCTGTAAGCATATAACAGTGTCTGATAACAGATTGTTCAGCTGGTTCTGTAAGCATATAACAGTGTCTGATAACAGATTGTTCAGCTGGTTCTGTAAGCATATAACAGTGTCTGATAACAGATTGTTCAGCTGGTTCTGTAAGCATATAACAGTGTCTGATAACAGATTGTTCAGCTGGTTCTGTAAGCATATAACAGTGTCTGATAACAGATTGTTCAGCTGGTTCTGTAAGCATATAACAGTGTCTGATAACAGATTGTTCAGCTGGTTCTGTAAGCATATAACAGTGTCTGATAAAGTCACTGATTGTATCATGCTGTGTTCTGGTAAGCATATAACAGTGTCTGATAACAGATTGTTCAGCTGGTTCTGTAAGCATATAACAGTGTCTGATAACAGATTGTTCAGCTGGTTCTGTAAGCATATAACAGTGTCTGATAACAGATTGTTCAGCTGGTTCTGTAAGCATATAACAGTGTCTGATAACAGATTGTTCAGCTGGTTCTGTAAGCATAAACAGTGTCTGATAACAGATTGTTCAGCTGGTTCTGTAAGCATATAACAGTGTCTGATAACAGATTGTTCAGCTGGTTCTGTAAGCATATAACAGTGTCTGATAACAGATTGTTCAGCTGGTTCTGTAAGCATATAACAGTGTCTGATAACAGATTGTTCAGCTGGTTCTGTAAGCATATAACAGTGTCTGATAACAGATTGTTCAGCTGGTTCTGTAAGCATATAACAGTGTCTGATAACAAGATCACGTCGTCTGCAAAAAGCAATAAAGAAAGAACAAGAAGAGAAGTGTAAATGAACGGTATGATAAACAATGCGCCCAAAAGAAAAGAACGGTCCGACGTTACCTAAAACAATTCCAAAGGTCAAAAAAGAGAAATGAGCAGCATAGAGGTAGTATGTGGATGAAAGAAGACAATACAAAGAATGTCTATTTTCCAAAAAAAATGAAGACAATGAAAGGATAATTAAATTGAAACAGTCAACCAACGACCCCAAGAGAGGGAGAGAGAGAGAGAGAGAGAGAGAAGAGAGAGAGAGAGAGAGAGAGAGAGAGAGAGAAAGAGAGAGAGAGAGAGAAGGAAGAGAGAAGAGAGAGAGACAGACAGACAGACAACAGACAGACACATAAATGGTTTATTTGTTTAGGCATCTGGGCCTCAACAAATGGCTGAACAGTAATAATGAATTAGTCAAAGACATTTAAAGAAGAAAATAGAAAAAAAAAACAAGCGTACACTTTTACATTGGAAAAGAGGCGAACAACATAAACCAACTCAGAACCAAGGACATACAAAGTTATAAATTATACCTCGGGTATCCTACCATCATTTTATCAGAGTCATCTTCACTCCAGCATGTCTATTCGTTCACAGTTGCATCTCTACGTTTAAAAGCTAGGTAAAGAAATATCGCAAACTGTTGTACTATTTTTGGATTCTTTGAAGACATTAACAATGTATATCTAAAAGCATTTGGCTCTCTATAGTAATTGTGTGGTATGAGATCACGTCGAAGATAAACAAAAGGAGAGAGAGAGAGAGAGAGAGAAGAGAGAGAGAGAATCGTCTATAACTTTACAAAGCTTTAGCACAAGTGGGTTATTTTGGTATCCTGCAGTCTATCGTATAGTAGTATACCTTACCAATACATAAACAGTAAACAAGTGGGGTATGTTTTGCTCCCATAAGGAAACCTAACACAGAGAACTTCGCTGGCTGCTCTGGGGTGCTATTGGATTCTTTTTTGCCCCCATGTGGTGAGAACACCACAGTATTATGGACTGTGGCGTGTCTCTATTTGACGCCGGGAGCGCAGACACAACCAGCCGTGTCTCCCTGATGAGTCCCGATCCAGCGGGCGAAAGGCCTCGGAGCAGGCAATACAAATAAGCTAGTCACAAAAAGTTAAGGGCCAGACAGAAAAACTCTCACCAAAATAAAACGACATAACGCACAGGAAAACAGCTTATACCGTATTTTATTTCATGTCTTTAGCTTTCATGTCAATGCCATTGCAATTGTGTCAGTTCAATTTTTCTGGACAAAATCAAGGATCAAACATCATAACCCCTCTTTTGAAAATCACAAAATTGACAATTCACAAGAAAGTTTATTGAAAAGCTTCAGTATGCGCATGTCCGCCATTTGCACCCACACATTCCACGCATCTAGGCCTCATGGACTGGATCAGAGTCACAAGGGTCTGTTGAGGCATGGCGTTCCACTCCTGCAGCAGAAATTGGAACAGTTGGTGGAGGTCAACAGGAGGAGGGTGATTGTCGTGGACGCGGCGTTCCAGATGGTCCCAAAAGTGCTCAATAGGGTTCAAATCAGGCGACCGCGATGGCCAGTCCAGTCGTGGAACCTGCTGCTGCCTCAGGTAGTCGTTCACCACACGGGCGCGGTGTGGAGTGGCGTTGTCATCCATGAGGTGGCACCGGGTCCCATGGCTTGCAGAGTGGGGATAATCAACGGCCTCACGATTTCATCTCTGTACCTTACGCCAGTAAGTCTGCATGGCACAAGGTGAAGGGGTGTCCTGCCATGAAGGTGGATGCCTCCCCATACCATCAGGGAGCCGCCTCCATAGCGATCGTGCTCACGAACACAGCCATCAGCAAGCCTAGACGACGCCAGACGCGTACCCGGCCATCATTTCGGGACAGGGAGAATCTTGACTCATCGGTGAAGAGGATGGTGCTCCATTGCTGCCTCGTCCATCGCTGATGACGTCGACACCACCTCCTTCTGGCCTGTCGATAATGCTGTGTTAGTGGGAGACGACGGCGGGCCTTCTTGAGCGGAGGTTGAAACTGTGAAGGCGACCTCGGACAGTCTGGCGACTTACGTTGATGTTAGTCGTTCTTCTCAGCTCCTGTCTCAGAGTGGTTGCATTGATGGTTCTGCTGCGGACTGCTGTCAGCATCAAGTAGCGATCGTCTTGCCCGTTGGTGATTCTTGGCCGCCCTGAGCGTGGTCGTTCCTCGGCTCTTCCAGTGTCTTGGTATCGCTGGTGAAGGCGTTGAATGACTGAGTGGCTCACTCCCAGACGTCTTGCCACCTCTCTTCCAGAAATGCCATCTTGGAGCCATCCCAGAGCCCGGCCGCGATCTAGTGTTGACAGTTTTCGTCTTGGAGGCATGGTTATTGCAGCCCCGATTAGCGGTCATTTTATACCCACCGCAGGCAAATTGTCATTGAAAAGTGTTCAACATAGGCAGGCCTTGCACGTGCACTGTGCCGATTTCTCAATTCAAAACTGCTGTGTAATCTGCGCCTGGCCAAACTTCATGCATTATTCACGGATTTTGGTGTTTTGGCTGAGCGCATATTCTCGACCCGAAAAATGTGTCGTCTGAAAGATTATTTCGGTCATACAGTGTGGTGTGTGAGCTGTCAGAATAGCTCAGAATGAAACACGCTGCGCTTTGTTTTACAAGCATTCAGACCCATTACTTAGAGTACCCAAAAATCTAAGGCGGCCCTTAACTTTTTGTGACTAGCTTATATCTGCCTTCAAAAAGGATTGCGATGGTTCCCTTATGCAGCTAGTGAAGAGTTTTCATATTTGTAACTTTTTTCTTTTTTTTTTAAAATTTCATTTTCCCAGTTTCTCCATCTTCAAACTCCCCTCTCCCCTCCCCTCAAGTCCAAATCTTTGCCCGACAGTTCCGTTGTTGGCCTGCGCTTGTCTTTTCCCCCACTATTAGATTGTTCGTCTATGTATTTGTCTGACTTTATTCAAGTTTAAAAGGCTGTGCCAGTCTTGAATAAAAGTTACTCTGTGTTAGGTTTCCTTATGGGAGCAAAACATACCCCACTTTTTACTGTTTATCGTT
>CM031602.1:53675279-53702350 GCA_018398815.1 Conus ventricosus | reverse complement strand
TTTGAAATTGGGGCCCCTGAACTCCATAAGAAAAATGTGACATCGAGGAGATCCGGAGTGACTCCGGCGGTTTACCACACATTTTGCAGAGCGATTCAGCGGATACACTCGTTCGTAACCGATTCAATAAACTCCAGTTCTTTCGTCCGTGCTGATGTAGCCTCAAAAATCTTTCTTATTCCTCGCAGTTTCATCTGAACCTGTTGATAACGATTGGCAGTGACACACAGAAGGGTCTTCAGTTACTAATTTACAAGCAAACAACAACAAAAAAAATTTTCCCCAAATTTACCCAACCTCCCTCTCTAAACAACAATCAACACGATGGCCATGTGACAAATATAAGGGGGACTGAAAATTTCGGGAAAGGGAAATAAAATCCTTCATGAATAATATCAGAATCAGCATTCTCCACCCAATTAAGAATTATAATATTTAAAAATTCAACTTTTCTATACAGAATTTGAAAGTCGAAATAATTCCCACTTGGAAAAGAGAAAAATTTTTTCTTTAATTCTCCCTTACCGGGGAAAAACCCCGGGTCGTGAATTTTTGGGATTCGGGGGGGCGGCCCGGGCACGAGGATGGGCGGGGCAAGTAACTTCACAGAACAAAATTCCCGGGTACACTCTCCCAAACCTTTTACATCAACACAAAACAATCGAAAAAAATTTTTTCCCCAGTTTTTGCCTGAGTGTACTTTAATCCCCTTTTACTGTGAATTTAACACCGCAGATCCCTCTCCCTCTCTCTCTCCTCTCGAATCAGAAGGGATCTACATCAAATTTCGCTCTGTCACCGGGGGGTTCAATACCAAGACCTCTAAATTTTTCAAACCAAAACCAAAACCCGGGCTTACTTAAAATTCAAAGGGACATCGGGGTGCGGGGGGAACAAAAATGACGGGATTTAAAAAATACCAAAAACATCTAAAATTTATTTAAGTTTTCGGTCAAAAAAATTTAATTAAACACAGAACAACGCACACCCAAATTCCCCAGACCAAAACCTTTTTAAACCAATTCTAACCACTTTTTCCCCCACCAATTTTTGGGCGAAAGTGGCCAAAAAGCCCCCTTTTTCCTGGGGGGAAAGGAGAGAAGAGAAGAGAAGAATCACCGCAACCCTACAAAGCCCTTAAAGGGTCTTTTCCCCAAACAGACAGACAGACAAAAAGAAACAACAGACAAAAAGACCCCTGCACAAAACCACACACACTAAGAAAAAAAAAAACCCCTAACCACAACACACACACTAACACACACAACCCCAAAACACACACAACACCTTTCTCTTTCTCTCTTCCTCTCAATTAAAGACAAAAAAAATCCGCCACTTCTTCTGACTAATTTCTACCTACAAACTTTGTACACAACAGCAGCCCGGGGGGCTGAAACCTACACTTAATTTAGGGTTTGGGGCCTTCGTTACACAGCCGGGCTACCCTTTTGGTTCAAACCACACTCGCTGGGGCACCACATTACTCACAAATTTGCAAACTCACACTCGCGGTTCACCCATTACATCGAAAATGTTTTGGGAAAATTCAGATTGCTACTCGCTTTGAGGCTTCACTGACAAGGCCAGTTCCGCCTTTGCGTTCAAGATACCGCACAAAAGTTGTTTTTACTGCCTCCGGTGGACCACTGTTTTTAGTTTGTTATTTTAAAAGGGCTAAAACTTACGAAAACATTTTGGGCTTTTCGAGACTATATTTTTTTATTAACTGCAGAAAACGTAATATGCCTTTTAAACCACCTTCGCCCTCAAACCATTTTTCGGCGAAAGTGACCTAAAGGGGCATTTTACAGTTCCTGACAAGTAAACAAAATAACCAAAAAAACATTATCACAAACAGACTACTTTAGGTTATTCTTTTTAATACTAATTTACAAAACTACTTTTTTTTTTAAAAACCAATTTAAAATTTTGACATAAAATCCCACACATTCTACAATTTCTCCCTAAAAAACATGTAACAATAGCTGACACGAGCCCAAAACCTAACCTTTTACGGCTACAGACAGCGACCTTCGTTCCACACCCCACGCCCGTTTACAAACCGCGACCAAAAATAAATAAAGCGGAGACTGGCTTGCCAGTGAGGGGGGGGGGTGGGTGTTTTCATTTCAGTTGACAGCGACACCTGGGGGCGCGTTAGCGAATGTTCTAGACTGTTACTGTCACCCCCACTTTGTGGCCGCCACGCAGCAGACCTTTGTATGTCTTTGAATTTGGGGTATAAAATTTTTTCCTTTTTTGGGCGGGTTGTTTTGTTTAAAAAATTTTTTTATCAGGGCAAACAAAGACATGAATTTCAAAGCTACAATACTTGACGACATTTGATCCATCACTTTTGTTATGTTTTGGATAGTTAGAGGGGCAGCCCTTCATATTCCCAAAAAAGGGTCTCGTTTTGTTGAATCCATATGCAAAAATTTTTCCCCGTTGTCTTTCTTTCATAAATCTACCTTAGGATTTGATTTAATTTTTCAAAGTGAAAATAAAAATTTATTGAAAACTCCCTACAAAAACCCAATGCAACTCCAAACACACTCCCTAAAAGTCCCACTGAAAGGAACACCCCACCCAGGCTCAAAGGGTCACAGGGGCAACCGTTTCTTCACGCCCCACCCAAAGGGGGTTTAAAAGTCACAGGCAAGCCTTTTCTTAAACGCCCCACCCTAAGGGGGTAAAAGTCACATGGCAACCCCGTTTCTTCAGCGCTCCCCCCCCCTAGAGGGGTCAAGTCACGTAGCAACCTTTTTCCACGCTCCCCCCAGACGTCAAAGGTTACAGTGGAAAGCCTTTTTGAGAGATCCACCTCCACCCTGGGCGGAAAAGGGTTATCACAGGAGAAGATTAAAATTTTTTTTTTGCTGCTCGCCTTTGCTGTCTACGCTCCATTTCAAACAAAGCTGTCTATTCAGACTTTTGCCCAAGTGGGTTCACTTTACAAAAAAAAGCTCTGTGTACCCCACACACACTCCCCCACCCCCAATTCCCCAAGTTTTAAATTTAAATTTTAAATTTTAAGTCACCCCAATTTTTAATTAAAAACTTAATTAAACTTAAATTAAGTTTTAATTAAGTTACTTCAAGTTTTTAAAAGTTTTTGTTTAATTTTTGTTTAAAGTTACCTAAAATTTGAATTTAAGTCATCCTTTAAGTACAACCAAGTTTTTAATCAATTTTAATTTTAAAATTTATAAAAAAAAATCAATTTATTTTTTTATTTAAATATAAATGTCTAATATAGTACACACACCCCTCAAAAAACGCGTCATCGCTAAGAATTCTTGCCGGTTCTCTGCCGGATGGGCCAATAGACTAATGAATTTTTTAACATCCTAAGAAAACCGCATTGATTACAATTCTGGCTAGGAAATGCTTTTTTTAACTCCAGTTTTATTTATTGACTTCATCATTTTAATACGCCATGTTCATTTTTAAAAAAAAAAATTTTTTAAATTAAGTTTTAAAAATATTATTCCATCTAAATGGTCAAAATGTTTTTTGTTTTGACGTTCGGGCTCGTTTTTCTGTATTTAGGGGTTCAGTTTTTTTGATTCTTTTTTTTGGCTGCCATTCTTATATATTTTATAACAGTAATAACCGCCCCCAGCACAGAAAAGGGCGCCAAAAAGGGCAACATTTTAAATTTAAAATTTTCCAGAAATTTTGGGCGCTGATTTTAAATCCATGAATTTTTATAGCCGCATTGAAAAATTTTGTTCTGGGCGTTGCGTTTATTTTTCATTATGAGTTTATATTCTGTAACATTTTTTTTTTTGTCTGTTCCACTCTGCAATTTTCTTCCTGCTTAACACCCCAGATGAGGATTTTTTTCACGCCCAAAAATCATTTTTCTGCTGATTTTCTGGCTTGGTTATTTTCTCCACCTGATTCGTTTTTCTGATTCGCGATTTTCTGGCTCGGTTTTTTTGAAGGGAAATAAAATCTAAAAGTTTAAAATTTTTTAAATCCCAAATTAATGCGATAACAATGTTCCAAATCTAAAGTAAAACACATCCTAGAACTCTAATACTTTGTTTAAAAATATCTTTCGTTAAAACATACGAAGACTTTTTCAGAAACAATGACAAATCTTTCGCTATTTTATGTACAAACTAAAACCTTTCCCAACCTTTTTTCCCTTCCACCCCAACTGCGCCTCATACCTGTTAGAACTTTATAACTTGTACATCTTTGAAACTTTCAATGCTAATTCATTCCAGGAAATTTTTTGTTTTCCCCACAGCTGCCAAAGAAACAGCCCCTCCTTTTTTGGGATAAACTTGTCATCACTTGGCATTCATAAGTTCAGGAAATTTTTGGGCCCCCCTTACTGTATAGATCTCACTGTTCAGTTTTTTTTAATTTTAATTTTTTATTAAAAAAATGACACCCCAAAAAAAATGTTGCAACCTTGTAAAACCATTCTCTGTTAGGAGGTCAAATGTAGGATACTCAAGCTGGTAAAAGCTTGTTAAGAATTAAAACCCCAGACTTGGGAAACAAACTTTGAGGGCAGCAAAGCTGATTGCTATTATTTCAGCTTCGTTTGCCCAAAGATTTTCTATTTTAACAAGGGAAAAATTCGGCAATAAAATAGTAAAAAAAAATACATTTATAAAAATGGGTTTACCGAATGATATAGGCGGGGGCTGTGGGAATGCGCCCCGCTTTTAGCGGTAAATTACGCATTTATAAAAAAAGCGAGATGAAGCGGAAAAAAAAGACAAAACAAAGCTGGGAGCAACTAGCCCAGCCAAACGCTAAAAAACGGGGGCAAGATTTTTTTTAAAAACCCTGGGGGGATACAAATTTTTAAAGATTTACAAGCAAAAAAAAAAATTTTTGAAAGGAAAACCCCCTGGCATTACCTTGGCATCAAAAATAAAAAAAAAATCGAAAAAATTGTCTTTGGGTTTAGTTTTGTTTTTGGCCTAAAAACTGATAAAAAAAAAAATCAAAATTCCCAAAAATTTTTAAAATAACCAAAAAAAAAACCCAAAAGAATGCAAAAAAAAAATGGGGTTTAAAAAACTTTGGAAATTTTATTTTGGTTTTCAAACAAACCCCAATTTTAAAAAAAACAAAAACCCTTTAATTTCCCCAAAAATAAAAAAAGAAATTAAAAGCCCCAAGGCCCCTGACAGTTTTTAAAACAAAGATGGACCTTTAACAAAATGGCTTTTTTAAACAGCTGGAAAAAACGACCCCAAAACCCCCGCAATTCAATTAAAAAAAATTTAAAAAAACCTTCATATTTTAAAAATAATTTAAAAAAAATTCCAAGTCCAGTACAGCTTTAAAACAAAAACAGTTACCAAAAAGACTTTTTTCCTACCGTATCCACGAGAGCTATTACCTCGCAACAAGTGGTTGAAAGAAATTTGGGGAATAATAATATTTTAAACTAAAACCCTAAAAAGCATCAAAAAAACAATAAGTTGTTGAAAATTTAACCCCAAAAAATCCGGTTTTTTAAAGAAAGGACCCTTTATTACCGGGGGAACAAAGGGGGAAGATCGGGGCCCTCCTTTTGGACCCAAAATAAAAAAATTTAAAGAAACCCCGTAATTTGGAAAAACAAAAAAAAACCCCCCAAAAAATTTTTGAAGGAAAAGCTAAACCCCCAAATTTCCGTTTAAATTTTTAAAATATTTTATTTAAAAGGGAACCAAAGGGCAAAACCCAAACAAAATTTGGAAAAGGGAACCCTTTAAAATAAAAAAATTGGGGAAACAAAAGAAAAATTTTTGGGATTAAAAAGAAAACTGACACCACAAAAAACCCCCAAATTGGAAAAAAGAACTTAAATAATAAAAAAGAACGGTTTCCAAACAAAATAAAAAATTTAAATTTAATGGATGAAGAGTGACAAAAAAAAATGGAAAAAAAAACCCCCCAAAAAACCCCCCCATCCCTTCATTGAAAAATTGGTTAAAAAATTTTCGGGTTTTCTATCAACGACTTCTTTGTTACAACCGTTTTTATTAAAGTAATTAATCGGTTTTTAACGTTGTCATGAAGAAAAGTCTTTTGCCAAACAATGCTTTTTTGTATTGTCATTATATGTTTTGACTGCACAAAGCTGGAGATATTCCCCCTTTGCTTTCTAATGATTTTTTCCTGGGTCGAAATACTGTACATTTTTGACCTTTAAAAAAACAAACCCTTTAAACACCCCTCCAGATAATTTATCCTTTATCTTTCCTAAAACCTTTTTGTTAACATTGAATCAAAGCGAATCTTTAGGATAATCAATTACATACCACCTGCATCCCTTTTTCTACTCAAATTTCCCGTCTTTTTAGATGTCTTCAGTAGGGGTACTAAACAAAACTGCTTTTCGTGAAAAAAATCTGGGCTCAGGGAAAGAGGGGTTTAAAATATATAAAGAAACTCTAAAATCAAACTTTGATAATTCAAAACGTAAACCAATAAATCAGGTTGTCCAATTTGACTTTCTTTTTTTTCTCATATCCCAAAAAGGTGATCTGAAATCTCGAGTCCTGAAAATTGGGTTTTTTGAAGCCCTTTAATTGCTTCTTTTCTTTTTGGTGACTAATCTGACTTTTTGCGCTTGGGGGGACTCCATATCTTCCGAAACAGCTGTTTCATCAACTTGAAAAAGTCCTTTTCTGAAGCACTTTTTTGGTTTCGGGAATCGGTTTTTCATATGTTTGGTTTCAGAACTGTTCTGACAAAACAATTATGCGATAACAGCGCAACTTAAAACCCATGCTTAAATAAAATTGAAAGTCGAATGCAGACAAAATTTTTTTTTTTCCTCGAAGATTAGCACAAGTTTAGGGGGCTCTTTTGGGACCATCTTTAACTTTCTGCTGCTAAGGGTAGCATTATGCGGGTCAGGGGAGTTCCTGAGGTTTCTAAGTCAACTCAGAATAAACCACGCTGTTGATCAGGCGTTAAACGCCCCAACCCCTTTAATGCCTTTTGATATTATTTGGACGCCGCCTGTTACATTTTAAAATTTTCGAATGGAAGTGATTTTCATAGCCCAACCCATACAGATTGTTTGCATCTAAAAACATGAATAGTTTTGACCTTTTACTCGGGTCATAGCGTCCCAAATATTTGTTTTTTTCTTTTAAAAAATAATGAGCACGCCATCTAATTTCCCCCAGCAAACCGTTTTCAATCACGAATCATTGGTAAATCAGACAAAAAATCAATCTGTACTCCAGTAAACTTTAAGAAAGCATCCCAACTCATCCCGGGCGCAGAAATGTAATGCGCGGGATCCAAGCTATAATGTTTCATGCAGGTCTTTCTATAGTTTTCAAAGACGTCTGCCAACAAACATACATCGGCCCTCAAGTATGAATCATGATAGTCTCCCATTGTTTTACACTCTAACTTCTGCCACGCATCTTGAGCATGCTGGTAATCAGAATCACTGATGTCCTTTCAACTAAGACTAGAAAAGAACGCGCCTTTAGGAGGAAGTGTGTCTTCATCAAACCTTTCCCAACTGTTCATGTACTCATAAGGGTAAACGCCCTTTCTAACAAGAGTTGAGTCAAAATATTCTTCTGTTATTGGGCAGGACTTTAAGGACATAGCCAGTGACTCTAATGATCCCATCATGTGTTGCATAGAGTCATAAAAAGACATGTTATTTAGATTAAAGCACATGTACTTTTCTGATGACTGTGCAATGCATGACACCCTGAAGGCATCGTCCACTGCTTTCATTATAAGATGAGAGTCGTAACCTCGCAAGTTATGAAAGAATACAGGCAGCTTCCATGTCTTAGGATCAAACTTTAGTTGAAGATTGCATTTACTGTGCGCTGCTCCTCTGAACTTTCCACTAATGTGATCATGGTCTCTTACTTTTGGATTTGTTGCTTCTTCACTGAGTTCTAAACCACAAATCCAACAATGTGTGGCTGAGTCATACTGTTGTTGGTCTTCAGGCGTCATTATGATTTCAGATAAGTTTAGATTATTAGAACAGTCATTACGCACTTTCTGCATGCGTTCTAAGAAGTATTCTGCAGCATCTGGGCCTCTATACAATTCTGGTGCTGAATGAACGCCATCCGACCTGGCAACAATGAAGGCAAATGAACAAATCTGATGATTACTCATTAAGACTGTTTTTCGAAGTTTTTGTGGCGCTGGCCCTTCATAAGGAACAATGAGCGATTCAAAGTCTGCATAAACAACATATGGACTTGTTTGCATCCGTTTCCAGTTCTTAAAACTAACTTTAGATCCGGGTGGAGGTGTAATTAGTTCTGTATTACAGTCTACAGAACTTTTACAATGTTTCTATGTTCGCTCGCGCTTGAAACAGATGGCATTCTTGTTAAACATTTTCTGCAGAATTCTTGTTTGTGCCCATCTTTTGAAGTATGCTTCATTAGTCTACTCATCGTGCGTATCAATGTGTAATGCGGTAGCCCCGCTGGTGAAAGCATCAGTGTAAGTCAACATGATTTTTGTCTGGTTCGCCTATTGTTGGACTGTTCTTGGACACTTTAATTGGCACCAAATTTGTTTCCTCATCCCATGTGTATACATTAACAGTTATTGGTTTGTTTGTTCTTCAAACTGATCAATTTGGTCTACACTAACAGGAAAGGGACACCCCACTAAAGTTAAGATCATTGATGTAAGGGTGATAGTTAGACACTCTCTCTGCGTTTTTGCGGGCGTGATGCAGCCTTGCGAGAACACACCACATAAAACATTTGTTGTCTGTATTCTTTATGTTTAGAACTGCCTTTTTGCAACTAATGCTGGAGGCAGTGGAATGTAAGACTTGCCAACAATCGGTGCATACTTAGCCTGTTTTAATCTAATCTCTAAAACTTCGCCCTCTGACCAACCAGAGCCTCTCATTTTGGCTTCTTCAGCGGCAGCGTCAAACTGTGCAAGCAGTTCGTCTGCCCAACCGGTGTTAAGTCGTTATGAGAAAGAATAGTCTGTTGTTTAGTTGAGACCCAGACTTCTAGATTTTCTTCATTTATTGTTATATAGTCGATTAAAACAGCTAACATTACTTTAACTGCGGGTCTATTGTTAGTTTACTTGGAACTTGAGAAATAGCATGTACAACGCTTGCCCGCACGTTTGCTGGATCAATGACTTCTAAATCAATATCATTCAGTGCTCTTGATAAACGCTCTCTCTCAGCATTCCTTCAAACAATTCGTCTTGCCCTTCATATATCTTAGCCATGTTGAGTTTCTTTTCTAACTCAAAATATTTATTTAAATTAAAAAAAAAATAATTAATCAGAATCAATATCAACGGTCTTTTGTGCTTGGACTCATAAACTAAAGTATAAACACCCTTCGGTGTTGTTACTGTGAGCTGTTAGAACAGAGTTTAATGTCTCGTTTACTTTTTTAAGCATTCCTTTTTTATCTGCTCGGCGTTCTGGCTGTTGAGAAAAAGTTGTCCTCGCCTTTCTTTGAAGATCAAACTTTTGTCTTTTGTAGTCATCAAAATCGACCTGTAAACGATTAAATTCTTCATCCGTGATGTTTGAGTCAACAAGCGCTTTATTTATTGTCAGTTTAAACGAACTAAGTTTAGCCGTTATTAGTTGAACCATAGCTGTGTGCTTTTGGAGTTTAGTTTTTAATTTTTTGCCAGCCGCACTTACAGCTAATGAACACACACCGAGAGCTAAAGACAAACCTCCTAGAGGTAAAGCTGCGGGTGCGCCTATGCCCGTTGCTAAGAGACCAACACTCGTTCCTGCTGATAGAGCGCTTATAGTTGATGTTCCAGTATTAACATAAGTAACAGCATTAAAGGCAGCAGAATACCTTCGTTTGGTTTTGCTGTATTTTGAAAGGTCTTGCTCTAGTTTTTGTTGCATTTGTGTAATATTGGTTAATCTGAAGGTTTTTATGCTAGGTTTTCTACTATCTCTTCTCTTGGCGGCGCTGTAGGCACATTTGGATAAAACTGAACAGACATGCTTTTTATAAAATAAAAATAATTTAGTATTGTATATCTTTTAATCTGTTATCTCCAATATTCAGCTGCGCATCATATATTAAAAACAAATGTACATTAAGCGGTTTATCGGCTTCTTCTTCTTTATCAATTTGAATGTTTATTACGTCTCTAACAGTTCTCCCGCTTCCATGCAACTGATTATCCTCTGTTGACCTTAGGTCAATCCATAAACCGTATTTCGTTGTTAAATAATCATCAAGCCTAACATTGTGAAGATGTAAATCTTTAGACACAAGGTCAACTGTTGGATTTCTACACCTCCCGCCTCCAAACAGTTTTCTTATTTCATCAAAATGCTGATAAGGTTTAAGCCCGCTAGCGTAGATTTGGTTAGGACTACCCTCAATCGAACATTGTACTTTCGTTATTTTTGGATTAAAAAACTTTTCACTTCCTCTTTTGAACGGTTCTTCATCTTCGCACAGCAATAAAATACCTTTAAGCGATCTTGCTGCAACACTAAAACTAAAATTCCATATAGCGTCTGCCCTGCTTCTGGGATATGTTGTATGATGAATCACTCTTTCGTAATATATTGCTAATTTTGACTGATATTGTTGCTCAATCAGCTCTGCTAATTTAGGGTTGCTAACAACGTCAAACTCTAACGAGATGTCAGAAATGCTGTACTTTGCTTCGGTGTCTGATGATCTGATAACACGTTTGTATCATTAAAAGTTAGTTCATATGACAATCTGTCTTTTAATGCTCCTTGAAAGTATGGGGCATGCGCTTTTAACAACTCAAAATCTAAGGAGTATGAAAAGCGATTTCCATACGCAAAATTTACGGCTACATACTTTTTGCCGTCTTTAGTATCTCCAGCGCCTATTCTATGTTTTAGTGCTTCTTCATTTTCGATTCCTGAAACGCAAGATCAGCCCTTTCATTCCCGGTTAGCCATAAATCAAATAGGTTAAAAATATGTCTGCATTGTGTAAAGAAAATATTTCTTGCCCCTCAAGTTTTATAGAAATTTTCTTAACGATTGCCCGCCCCAGATTCTGTACAACTGTCCTGTTTGGGTCTGTTGTTGAAGCGAGTTCTATTTTGAAAGTAAGACGCGCAGAGCCTGGCACAATCACTTCATCTGCTCCTAGGTCTGGAAATTTGACAGTAAGAATTTGATCTGCATCAATAGTAGATGGATTATTTGGAACAATAATATTCCGTTTATTTCCCTTCACGCCAAGGGCTCTTTCAGTTTTCTATTCGGTTTAAGAATCGAGCCATATTTTTGCGACATTTTTTTTATAAAACAAAATTAAAAAGTTAATTATTTAAAAACATGGCAGGCATTGAAGGCGAAGATTATGATGTTTTAGATCTTGGAGACGACATGAGTGAAATGACTCCTTTGATACAACATCGCTCGGGGCTCTCATTGCGGCGTGAATTAACAGAAAGTAAGGTCAGATCATTATACCAAAGTTAGGCCAAGAACCTCCCGAATTTATAGACCCTAATGATTTTGAAGTAAAAGATGACCATTTGTTTGTGAGGAGCGACCAAGGACAACTTGTTCAGCTTACATCTAAACCAGACTCATCAAAGTTTTAAAAAAGAGTACAATTAGACAAAGGCTCAGTGTGAGCGATCAAAATCGCCTTGGCATTGCTAAACCAAAATTAGATAGGGATGCAGTTGCTAAACTTCAAAACACACTGCAAGAACTTCCAACAGCTAACCAAATACAAAACATGGAACTTAAAGAATTAAATCAATCGGCAGATGAAATAATAAATGCAATAGAAGCAGAAACCAGTTTTTCAGAAGAAACAGCGTTAAAGACTATACACGACTCACCGCTACCCATGCGAGAAATAGCAGCCCTTGATCATGCTTTAAGAGCCATTAGAGGCGAATTAACAAACAATTTAGCAAAACTGGGTGAAATAGATGAGCATATAAAAAGAGAAAAAGAAAAACTCGTTGAGGCTGATGACGCCAACTTAGGGCCTGATATTAAAGAAAGAATAACCCAAAGACTAAAAGATCTTGAACAAGAGAGATCACAAGACTAGAAGTGTTGTCTACTAACCGAAAACAATTACAAACTCAAGTGAGCAGAATAAGAGAAACTATCCAAAGAATTTTATATGAAGACACAACGCTAGCAGAAAGAATAAGAACACTGTTTAGAGAGCAGGGAGTCACATTAGCAAGCGTTATAACAGCCTTAGGATTTGCAATAAGCACACTGGTGTTGGCTATTACAGGCGGCGGTGGAGGTCAAAGTCCAGTGCCTCCGCCACCATCGCCTCCACCTGATAAATCATGGGTAAAAAAACAGCTTGATCATCTTGCAGATTTATTAAAAAATTAGCCGGTAAAGCTATAGACTCTTTACCAGGTATATTAGGGGGTATTGTTAGCTGGCTTTTGTCTACTGCAAGCAAAGTAGTTGGCTTTATGGCCGAGCACTTATGGACATTAGTTCTCTTAATAGTTGGGTTAATTTTTAGTAAGATAAAGACCAAGTAATCCTAGGCCAGTTAATCCAAGAACAAGCGCTGTCTTTTCATATTCATGGTCATCGCGAACAGAGTCCGCGAGCTTTGCTGAGTCTTCAATGGCCTTTGGGCTTTGGGCCACGGGGATTGGATGACTTATTCTTGGGGGGTCCATCTTGTTTTTTTACTGCTTGAAATATTACTGGCTCAGAATTTATGTCGTTTTGTCCGACCTTCTGTTCATTTCCTGCAACGAGAATTTCATTGTTGTAGTTTATTATTGTTCCTACCTGGAGTCTGAGGTCAGAAGGTAGCATGTATAAACCAGTGCCAACAGCAAAGTCTACTTTTGATCTTGCGTATTGTAAAACATCTTGGTACCTTTTTATACTTGAAGGTAAATCAACTGTAGAATTAATGGCATCCTCTAAATTTGCTAAGTATTGTTTTTGTGCATCAAAGCCAGTAGAAGGATCAGTTATGCTCGATCTTGCCTGTGCTTGTGAACCTAGCAAACACCAAACGTAAGTACGAATAGAGTCATTTATTCGTTCTATTCCTGCTTTAGTTAGGCCCTTAGAAGTGTCTAAGATAAATGTTGTCCATGCTGTTTTATGCTCTTGCTCTATGGACCCGAGGTGAACAGCTGTGCCTGAAGAGAAGATGTGTAAGGAGGATTCCAGTCATAGTTATATTTTCTGTGCACGCCCCAATAATAAGGGGTGCCTAAGCCATGATTAAGATCCGACTTTTGTCTAAAGTCTGTCTTGATGTTAAATATTGAATTCGTTACAGATTCTTTCAAAAGCCTTCATGTTTATTCTGTTGCTGAATGGATTAAACGGTTTGTCATTTGGTAATGGCGCTTGCAGTTCAGTCAAAATACGTCTGAAGGTGTAATAGAAATGAAATCTATACACTGACCTAACCAAAGGATTAGGATGATTTAAGTGATCAGCATACGATACTCCACACCCAGTTGATGCGCAAAACACAGCAAAGTTTAACTGGTTCTGATAAAACTGCATCGGATGACTGAACCACACTTTGGGATGTAGTCTTTTTTAACAGGGGGGTTTAAGATATCTGCTTAATGGAGTACTTACCTTTTTATGAAAGGTGTCAGTCTGGGTCACAGAAATGTCGAGGGTGTCAGTTGTTATATTTTTAAGATTGTAGTGCGGCCCAACAGAATATTTTGCATCAGTATATTTGAATGCACTCATTTTTAATTTGTTTTAAAAAATGTTTGTAACAATAACAACTCAAGACCGCCCTTCGTTTTTAGAACATGCTATTAATAACGAATGCGGAACCAGAACGGTCGCGCTCCATGAAATATTCTACAAAGTCGTATGGTTTAATATAAGCAAAGCCAAGGAGAATAATAAGATTAAAAAAGTTAATAATAGAGGCCAATTAGTTAGCCAGTTAACCATACCTGATGGTTATTACGGGTTTTGCTCGCTAAAAAGAAGCAATGAGTAACTTCGACATTGCTCTCAAACTTAACAATGCGAATCTGAAAACAATGTTGACCTTCAAACCTGAAGAAGAAGAAGTAGGGTACTATTTTGATAAAGAGCTAGCTAAAAATGTTAGGCTTTACAACTGCCAATCGGGCCGTTCATAGTTTAGAGTTACGTCAAACAAAACTACTTATGAGGGAGAAAATCCGCTCGATCTTGCATTACATTCATTACTCTATGTTCATTTGGATGAGCTGAGCACTGATGAAAACTTATATGATGGAAGGCCCTCAACTGTTTTAAGAGCTCTTCCGTCAGGGAAAGCTGCATATTGCGATTATGAAATTATACAATTCCCTAATTTACAGTTTAAAGATTAGTTTGTGGGAGGGTCGGATCATTTAATATAAAAATCAAAGACAAAGCGGGGAAAGTTGTGAAATGTGATAACCTGCACATTGTTTTGGAAATAAAATAATCCGTTACTAAAAAATAATGTCGCGTGGGCCAGAAGAATCAGGAGTTACATTAGCGCCTGTAAGGTGTATAACCTTAGAATTAAAAGACCTTGCAGATGTTGCGGACTTTGAACAGAACGGTGAGATAGGCGCTTTGTATGGTTTTGAGTACACTAAAGATGGTGATTATAAACGCAAAGAGGTTGGCGACAGCAAAAAGTTTCCTAAACTAGAACAACTGCGCAATCTAGAGGCAAATAATGTTGGCCAGTATGAATATAAAATAGTTCGAAAACCTGACCTCAAATGGCACTTAGAACCATATTTAGAATGGGAAATAAAATTTGAATTCATAAGCCCATTTACATATTTTAGCCGTCAAAAAAGTTTCAGAAAAGCATTCAACTCTGGCCCTTTACATGTAAGTCTTATGCCGGACGACAATAGTCGGAAAGAAATTGAAATAACGCCATATGGGAAAAAACAGTACATCCTCCACAGAAAAGAAACAGTTGTAAAAAAAGCTCTACAAAATTACAGTTCTTTCCAAGCAGAAAATTAGGAGACACGTTCACAATGATATTTGAAATTTCTGTCTTTAAAGATGTGGAGAGGGATGGGTTGTGGGCGTTAGTGATGACCTTATAAAAGGAATTAATATTAGCTGGCAAAACTTAGACGTTAAACGCCTTAACGTTACCATCGTCGTTCTTCACAATGGTGAGGATATTAAGATCATAACAACAAGCAACAAAATCAATGTTGACTTAAATAGAAACAATCTTACAGAACTGAATTGGATTAATCTTACCCATTTAGGCCTCGTAGGGTTTTATTATACTGAACAAGTTTTGACGGAGAGTATGATAAAAATAATAACTGGATTAGATTAAATTCTGTTATAAAACTATGGAGCAGTTAAACTTTATGATAAAATCCCCTCATTGTTCAATGATTTGTGGGCAGACTGGTTGTGGAAAAACAATATTTGTCCTAGACTTATTACAAACAGTTTTATCGCTATAATTTTGATCATATTGTGATTTTCTGTCCAACACTTAAAAGGAACAAAGCATATCATGATAGAAGGTTTATATGGACAGACAATGACGTATATTTAGTTAATCCTAGCACTAAACTGAGTGAGTGTTTAGAATGCTTTTATAAAGTGTTTGAAGGAACGCAGACACTCTTTATTATAGATGACTGTTCAGCAGAAAAAGATATAGTTAAAAAGAGAAACACTTTGTCAAAGCTGGCTTTCAGCGGAAGACATGATGGGATAAGTGTGTGGATTTTATGCCAGAAATATAACTCGGTTTTAAAAGACTTTAGAGAACAGTTAAAGACTGTAGTGTTATTTCACATGAAAGACAGAGACTCATTTGAAGAATGTTTGCGCGAAAATGATGTTATTGAAAATGATCAGGAAAAACACAGGATTAAGCAAAAATTAAAATCTGAAAAGTTTTGTAAATTAGTATTAAAAAACGGATAACCCTACACAGTATGTCTGTTTGTAGATAATCGTTATTTTTTGGTTATTGAAGTCTTACTTGTCAGAGAACAGAAAAGGCGGCTTTTAGGCCACTTTCGCCCAAAAACTTGGTGGAGGAGCAAGTGAGTTAGAATTGGTAAAATGCTGTTCTCTTCTCTCAGAAACCAGTCTTGCTACCGTAGCGGCCCCGAGGATAAACCCCAACTTACACAGCCTAACTTTCAACAATCCAACTCGAGCAAGTGACCCTGATATAAAGGAGAAGAAAAGAGTTCCGCTTGAAGCGTGCCAAACTGGGAGCCTTTGCCACAGAAGCTGCAAGGAAGTTTCAATTTGATATGACACGAATTAATGATAAGAAGTGGTGAAAATCAAACAATAGTAATGAATATAGTACTTCTGTGATGAACATAATGATATTGATAGCAACAACAATGTATAATAAATAATAAGCATTGAAAAAAAGGAGAACAGAAAAGCAAATTCATTAAAAAAAATAGCAGCAAGATAATCAATGGATGAACAGACATACCACAATTGTTTATCCCACACACCCTTCCCTCCACTCCAGCACGTGAACACATGATACGCGCAACAACGCAGATCATCTACAACCATCACCGCTCCCACCCCACATATATATGCGTGCGCTACGATAACCCCCCTGATCTTCTTCATCCTTCCACACATGCACACCCGCAGTCTTTTTGTTTTTGTTGTTGTTGTTTTTTTAAATCGAAGATGAACTGGAAATGCAAAGAGACAGAGACCACGTCGTTTGTTTAAACTGCCCCTTTGTTGTTCACCTCAATCTCTTTCATATTATCTGCAAATGTATAGGTTGGGTTACCGCGACTCGCCGAATTGTGTACATTCCCTGACGGAGTGGCCCGTCACATAACCAGCATCGCAGTCAGTTCACCTGTTGCCCGGCCTTCATGTCTCTGTTATTGTTCTGCTCGCGCGCGCGCGTGTGTGTGTGCGCGCGCGCGTGCGTACGTTGTGTGTGAGAGAGTATTGCGCGTGTGTGCGCGCGCGTGCATTGTGTGTGTGTGTGCGTGCGTGCGTGCGTGTGTGTCTGCGTGTGTTTGTGCGTGCGTGCGTGTGCGTGTGCGTGTGTGTGTGTGTGAAAAGTATCGAGCACTGTCACTGTTTTCACAAACTACAAGACACACAGGATAAAGGTTATAGCTTCGGTGGAAGAGGGACCGAAGTTGGGACAGAGGGATAGAGAAAATGGACTCTAAAATACACACAACAGTCCTTTAACTGAGAGGCTTTTAGTAAAATTATCATCATATGGAATTACAGGTAGAGTGCGTACATGGATAAGGGATTTTTTAACTAAAAGACAGCAAAGAGTTAGAGTAGGAAATTCATATTCAGATTTTACAGAAGTTCTAAGGGGTATACCACAAGGGAGTATTTTCGGTCCCGTATTATTTACAATATTTATAAATGATTTGCCAAACTCGGTGGAAAGTATTTGCAATATATTTGCAGACGATACAAAAATTTATAATACAACTTATAATCATAATACATTACAAAATGATATTGATAATTTATCCAAATGGTCTGCCACATGGAATTTGCATTTTAATGAGGACAAGTGCAACGTGTTACATGTTGGACGTAAGAACCCAAGATACCAATATACAATGCTAAACAGTAATACTGATGAGCGTGCAGATATTTCAACATGTGATTATGAAAAAGATCTTGGTGTCACTTTTGATTCTGGCCTGGTATTCGATAAGCATATTCAAAACTCTATAAATAAAGTTAATAAAATGATTGGTATAATTAAACGTACTTTTAGTCACATAGATAAAGATATTTTTACAAAACTATACAAGGCTTTCGTTGACCTCATTTGGAATATGGCAATACAATTTGGTATCCTCGATTAAAGAGGCAGTCTGCTGCTTTGGAAAGAGTACAAAGAAGAGCAACAAAGCTTGTAAAGAATATACAACATCTTTCCTATGAAGGTAGGTTAAAAGCTCTTGGACTGCCTACCCTAAAAACAAGACGAGTGAGGGGCGATTTGATCCAAGTCTATAAAATATTTAATTGTGTTGACAATATTCCTATTTCAATTTTTTTTACTGCATCAAGAGTTGATATTACCAGAAATAGTGTGGATAAAATTTATCATGAATATTATCGCACTAACCTGAGGAAATTTTCGTTTAGTAACAGAGTAACAAATCTTTGGAATAAATTAACACCTAACATTAAACGTGCACAAAATACTAACCGTTTCAAAAGCTCTATCGATGATAGTGTATTATTGAAGACTATTTATTTTGACTATGATAAATACAGACTTGAGCGAGTTAAAGACCTGACCGTGTGAAGACAGATAACACATAGAAGGGACATGTAAAGCCAGTTCTGGCTATAATTGCTAAAGGCAATTGTCCCTACAAACCTAAACCTAAACCTAAACTGTCACAGCACAGAAGTCTTTACATTCGTTTCAGTTGTGAACAGATTTGAAGCACATGATCAAAGTGAAATTAAGCCCTCTGGATGAAACTGATCAGAACTTCGTCTCTAGTGGCTGTGTTACTCTATCCATGGTACCTGTCCTATCATTCTGAGATATTCTCAACACCAACACCAACCAGGGAAGAACATCGTGTTGCCATCGAAGACTGGAATAAAGGAAAAGGGCGAAAGTGCTAAACACACACACACACGCACGCACGCACGCACGCACGCACGCACGCACACACACACACACACACACACACACACACACACACACACACACACACACACACAACACACACACTCTCTCAAAAAAAAAAAAAAAAGTTGCCCGGTTCATGTTCCATTGCTTGTACAACACAGTACTATGCTGATCTGACTAGGATCTCCCACACTCAAACAGGCGGCAACACTGAAGAATGGCAATGGTCAACAGATCAACTAGGCTAGTGCCACTCCGAGTTGTCAGAGTTGACACGGAATTCAGTTCTGTAGCATTGTGATGAAATTTTGGTCATCCATCCCCATCCAATCTACTCTTACCCCCCCCCCCCTCTCTCTCTCCTCTCTCTCTCTCTCTCCTCTCTCTCTCTCTCTCTCTCTCTCTATCTCATCTATCTCTCTTTCATCAACTGTTTTACATCATTGTACGGCGCCGATCTCCGTCCTCTCCCCTCTTTTCACGTCACTCCCCCCCCCCCCCCCCCCCCCCCCTTCTCAGTCTATTGGTCATTCTCTGTTTCAAGCTGACATTACGTCAGAACCACTTGCGAAAGAAGTGACTGACTTGTGGAATCTTACGTCATAGGCCATCCGCAGGCTGATAACCCATCGACTGTATATGTCTGTGGGATAACACCCCCCCCCCCCCCCCACACACACACACACACACACACCCTTCCTTCCTTTCTACCCTGTCTTACATTATAGATACAGTCGTCGCAACACGCACAACCCATCCTGATTGCTAGCTACGAGGTTACCATGGACTGGTTGGAGTTCTCCATTCATGCCACTTCTGTACGTGACGCCTCAAAGAGGGAGTAGGATGGAGCGCTGCGCGAGTCCGTCTACGGTTCATGCAGACTACGGTTGAGAGGGCAATTTGTCAGCCCAACCTTGAGAGGGTGCCCCCGAACCCCGACCCAAGGGCATGGTATCCCAGGCCACAATAATCACAGTCAGACAGCGCTCCATCGCTGACGAAGCTACGTCTCTAAGAGCCGTCCCCCCTCCGCCTTGATGTTCGCTTCTATGCCACCTCGCAGGGAACTGACGGAGAGAGACAGTCGATCAAAACCACTTTTTTTTTACACTGCATGTATGGAAACATCCACACTTCTCTATTAGGTGACTCAGATCCTCCCCCCCCCCCCCACCCCCGCCTCCCCCACTAGCCCTACTCTTAAACTTGAATGGCTTTCATGTTGCTCTGTAAACCTTTCATTCAACCGGCCATCAAAAATATGAAGTGGCTTGATTCTTTAAGAGGAAGGAACAACTCAGAAATGAGACATACTGTCCGTAGGCCTGCAGGCATTATCTCTCATTTATGCCTTAAATCTGGAAACAGTCAATTTCAGAGAGAAAACTCTGACCCCGGTGTTTGTTTGTTTGTTGTTGTTTTTCTTTTTTTTTTTCTTTTTTTCTTTTTTTTTTTTTTTTTGGGGGGGGGGGGGGGGGGGGATTTTCAGAGAGGGGAACGTTTATCTCCCCAAGATGTGAGATCCTGAGTCTCACAAGTTTCACTGACTGACCACAAAAAAAAAAAAAAAAAAATTGGATCATGTTATGCCCACGAGAACTGGCCCAGCACGGATGAAAACCCACACTAGCAGGGATCAGGTGGTCTGCTGACGCTGGACTGCAGCAATCACAAGCTAACGGACAAAAAACGATCTTAAGCCCCCAAAACACTTGATGAAGGGCAAGAGAGGGTTAAGTTTCAACCCGCGGAAGTTCAGACTGATTCTTTGATATGTAAAAAACCATTGTACAGCTCAATCTTGTTCCCAAAGCAAAGGTTGTGTACGTCAGTCTATTCATTGCTCCTGCATCACCCCATGTTTAATCTATTGTCACAATGAGCACAAATGCATGCACGCGCTCAGCTCAGCATTCACTCCGTGCACACGCAGTCGCTCCGAACAACCAGAAGGCGCACTACAATAACTCCCCCCCCCCCCCCCCCCCTCTCCGGGGAATAATTTACTAAACGATGATCAACTTTTCCAGCATATACAACAGGTTTGTTTTCCAAGAATTATCCTCCGTTCCTCCTCTCCAGGGGGGGGGGGGGGGGGGGGGGGGGTACAAAGCTGGGGCCAAATTTCATCTCATTATACATAGTAATTTACAAGTACATCCTTTACCGGTTTGCCCTCCTCGATGGAGAAACAATTTATACACTTTCCAAAGAAGAATCAAAGATGGCTTAAAATACAGGAACAATATCTGAGTTCCGACCCAGGGGGACAATCAAAAATCATAGTGGGTCAACATGACAGATGCTTTCAAAGCTCTCTCACGACTGCCGCAGTCGTTATCCTCCTCTACTAGGTTCTCCAACTCTGGAGTCAATTAGGTGCTGCCTCAGCTACCCAGAAGTTTTCCCCATGCCTTCAATGCTCTAGTGCTGCCACAGCACTGGAGCCCAAATACTTGTTGTGCGACTGCCACAGTCGCCTATCCCATTACCGGCGCTGCCACAGCACCGGGAAGGGCTGAAACACGAATTAAAGTCCGTGTAAGTAATCTATTTCAAAATCTGAATAATGATAAATTCTTTTCCTTTTTGTTCCTTTTCTTAACTCTCTCTCTCTTTTTCTCCCCATCTGTCTATACCTCACCTGGTAATGGTAGAGTGCAGGAGAATTTCGTTCTGCAGTTCCAAACAACCTGTCTGGTCAGTGTCCCCAAGCCATCTCCTTCCTATACTTTATTTTTCCTTCCTGCGCTCTTCCTGAGTACATATTCAGTGAGTACTCACCTAACTCTACGCATTACCAGCCCTTGGTTACTTGACCATATGGACAACGTCCGTCCATTTTCTGGGTGATTCAACCAATAATCACCCTACGTCTATTTTACTGAGCGATTTTCATAGCCACCAGCGACACCGATCACACTGGTCAGGCCACGTAAATTGTCCTTCTTTTACCTTCCCTTTTCCCTACCTAGGGAAATGCTTTATATCAAATAAGGGCGTGCGCTACGTGCGCTACGGAACGTCACATGTCGCCATGTGAGGCTACGTCACATGACATCCATGTGTTTGTTTCCATTTCTGTTACTCGGAGCATAGGTACTTTAAGGGCACAGGTACTTTTAAAGCCAGTTGACAGTTTTAACAATTCCCAGAAAAAGATCTTATATAACCAGTATTGGTAACACGGTGTAAAAAGAAATTATGATTATTCCACCGGACAAAAGGGGCAAACAAATGACCAGACAGTGCACGACGCGTTTTGACCATCTTTGGTCTTCTTCAGGCAAGATAAACAACATTCAGGACAATGAAAACGAAGAACGAGTGATCACTTATCTCCTCAAACTGGGCGCAAAATGGACGTCAAATGAAACCGAGGTCATTGGGAAGGAGGCAATTCGAGTTGAAATAATGATGATGATAATAATAACACAACAACAACAATAATAATAATAATGATAATGTAATGAGTCGGCCGAATGTTCTCGAGCATTTAGGCAAATTAAGGGTAATTTTGCTGCTGTTTAGAGCAAGTTCCTTGGGTTCTTCAAGTGTGCGAACTCAGGCATCACCAGTAGGGAATACCCCGAGTCGTATACTGAAGGAGGGACAATTACTGGGAAGTGTTTCACATGTCCGAGGTATAGTGACAAGTAGTTGCCGACCTGCTGGTCCTTGGTGAAGGAGAATGTCCGCCACTGGCTGGCTATTCACTGGGTTCTCCCGTGGGGCTGAAAGGAAGGCGATCGTGTCAGGTGACCGTCACAGGTAGGTGACCGTCAGCTTGGAGGCAGAGTACAGCGACCATTCAGTCGTCCTTGTTTCGAGGAATGAATGGAAGGCTGCGGCCTATCGAGTGGTTTGCACCTTGTTGTCTATAGAGGTAGTAACTACTTGAAGCATCAGTCCTGGCTGGTAGAGAAGTCCAGGCTGTTAGTACAATGGGTAGCTTCAGGGAATCGAACATGTGTTTGAATGGGAGGTTGTGCATTAACCACTTGGTACCCAAGTCTTTGTTGGCGCTAGCAGCTGGGTGTGTGTGTATGTGTAGATGACTAGTGATTCCATTGGCGGAATAAAAATAACTTGGGGATTTATTGGTACAAATCGTGTGATGTGTGTGTGCCAGTGATTCCATTGGTTGAGCCAGTTAAACTCAGGTTCTCTCTTGTTTGAGAATGAATATAAGGCGCTTAGAAAACTAGGAAGTGTGCGACTCACTTAAGGGAAAGTGAACTCGCCTGTCTTGCTGAGGTCTCAAGAAAATATAGCGTGAAGCAGAGGTTAGCTGTCGCCTCGTTGTCTCCTGGGTGGGGACGTGAGACAGTGGAGGTTGCTGTAGGCTCGAAGCCGACGACGAGAAGAATTGTCTCCTGTGTGGGGACGGACGACAGCAAGACGTGTCAGCCTGTTGGAGCCTAGACAGGGAGCTGCCAGACAACGGTGGGGTGTTTGCAGCCAGGGAAGATCTGTGGGAGAGGCCGACAGGAGCCCTTTGTGGGGAGAGGGCGAAGTGTGGTGGAGTCCGGGAGACTCAGCCTGAAGGTGCGACTCACGCTACGTTGTCAGTATCCCCCAACTGGGATTTGGCCAATCGGAAGGACACAACAGTGTGGAAGCTTCAGCTCGTAGTCGCACAGTGGGATGAGAGAAACTGACGGTCAACCAAGGAATGCTGGCAAGTTATGGACGTTTTATTGGTTCTTAAGTTTATGAGTGTGCAACAGAATAGTGGAATATTGTCTTTCCTGGTTAATGAAGAGTAATTGAAGGAAAGGGGATGCGATTTATGAGATTGTCTGTATGATGTTTACATTGTTGTATGATACAGATAAGTGTGGCGTAGTGACGGGTGGGGGCTCGGAGTCAAGTTAAATAAAGTTGATTATTTTCTGTGAAATGTTATTAGTTTCCCGTCACTTTTGTGCGGGCCCGATGTGAGTGACAGAGTGCATGTGCCTATGCAAGAGCGCATTTTGGTTGTGAAAGCGTAAATAACTCTGTCTATAACCCCCTGCATCCCTGAATATGATAATTATATTTTAATAACGAGGGGGAGCGTCGGAGACCCGTCACAGATAATAATAACAACAACAATAACGATAATAATAATGATAATGATGATGATGATGATGATGATGATGATGATGATGATGATGATGATAATAATAATAATAATAATAATAATAATATAATAATAATAATAATAATGGTAATGATAATAATAATAATAGAGAGAGGATTACTACCACTTTTGGTAATATTATGACGTTGACAATTGTAGTACTAACAGTACTGGAAGCTTGCTTCTTTCACCACTAGGAAGAGAGAGGGTAGAGGTGAATTTCGATCCGTCTTTCTATCACTTTCAACAGAGAACGCTCCCTGAGTCCATACCCTATTGGACTACACCTTCCACCCGTACTCGTCGTCACAAACATGCAGTGCTGTGCAGACCATCGGCAAAACGCATTCTTTGCAAAATCCTTTCCATCAAGGGCTGGAAGGAACAGCTAGGGGAGATCACCACTGCTCCCACTCTTTACTCTTACCGGTTAAGAGTGATGTTTCTTTAACCTTTGCCAGGTCGGTCCCAAGAATTGGATTAATGCGCAAATGCAAAATGTCTTTGAGGATGAATTTCAAAATAGAAACAAAAAATCTTCAACTTTACTGTATAGACCGTCTTCAAGGCTTGTGGCATAAAGAGAAAGACAAATAAATATGAATAGGCAATGATGTATGAAAATATACGTAAACGGACGAATACGTGTTTAATTAAAAGGAGTGCGCGTGTTTGTGTGTGCGTTCAAAGGAGAGCTGCCACCTCTCCTCTCCTGGCGTCCACTGCTATGCTACACTCGCAGTGTCCGGGAAGGTTGCTGATATGAGAGGTCAGTGTTGTCGCGCGGCACAGACAACCTTCCAGCCAGTGGGTGACGACGGGACTAGCCTGTGTCGCCGGGGGACGGCTCCTGGAGGTGTGGGGAGAAGGATCGCTGCCTGACTGCGACTACCGTGGCCTTGAATACCGTGCTGATTTAAGGGTGACAGACATGGGGGCACTCCTTACGGGGTTGGGCTGAAGAATTGCCCTCTCGGCCGCAGTCAGCGAGGACTCGTGCAGCACTCCAGCGATTTTCGTCCTGCTCCCTCCTTGAGGCGGCCTCACGCGGCACAGGACCATCGCCACTCGAGCATGAAGAAGGCCGCCCGGTTGTCCTGAAGACAGCCTGATGTTTGGGGGGACAGAGGCAACATACACCGACGCCCATCGTCGGTCGACCAAGAACCTGAAATGAACCAACGTCCAAGACCAACTCCACCAAACTTGAACCAACATTCAAGAAGATAACGACCAGAATTAAGCCAATGTCTAAGAGGAACACGAGCTCTGAGAGACAAATGCGACGACCCCCATTACTGCCAGGCGACAGCAGTTGCCACAAATATGCAGACCCATGTCTGCAGGAACCTTGTCCTTAAGGGCCTCAGGCCGATAGGACGTTAATCTCACCCTGAATGCGAAAGTGTGCGTGCGCGCGCGCGCGCGTGTGTGACGGGAAAAAGGAAAAAGAGAGGCAGATAGAGGGAAAAGGCAAACAGAACAAGAGATAGAGAAAAGAGAGTGGTAGAGCGGGAGTCTTATGCTCGGAACGGGGCGTTTGAGAGTGCGTAAAAGAAAGGGAGAGAGTGATAGAGGAGGAGTCTTATACTCGGAAAGGGGGCGCTTGAGGGTGTGTATATGAGGACAACCCCCCCCCAAAAAAAAAAACAAAAAAAAACAAACAACCAAACAAAACAAAACACCCCCCCCCACCCCCCCCCCCCCCCCCCCCCCCACCCACAAAAAAAAACAAAAAAACAAAAACCGAAGGGAATGAGGGGTGTGTGTGGGGATGGGGAGTTGGGTGGAAACTCCTAAACAAAAAAAGAAAAAAAAGAATGGGTCATATGGATTGTTCGCATGTGCATGTGTCTACGAGTGGTAACATCCCATTTGGTCTACTCCCATTTCGTCTACTCCCATTTAGGAGGGTTAGGGTTAGGGTTAGGGTTAGACAAATGGGAATTTTTCCTTGCTACGAAAGGGGAATTTCTGAGTAGGCGAAATGGGAGTAGACCAAATGGGAACAAACCGTCTACGAGTATGCATACCTGCATAGTGGAGATGGTGTTTGGTGTGTACATATTATGCTCTACATGTTATGTTATAAATATGTCATATATGTATATGGGGTGTGAATGTAAATATGGTGGGGTGGGGACATTGGGGGAGGGGGTGTAAAGAGAAAGGTATGGAGGAGAGGTCGGGGGAAAGGAAAGCAAGGGCAAAGAGCTGGAATGATTCAAACTAAAAAAAAGTCAGATGTGGGAGCTGAGTCCATCAGCGATTGTAGTGCCAAGGCGAGTGATGATCCTTGACTCCATGAATTTTCTCTCTGGGCTGAGGAGTGGTTTTGCCAAACAGCAGTGACGGAAATATGGGTTTGGCAGTGGCAATCAGTGTTGAAATGAATCCCCTCTGGTGTTGGATGAGGCGACTGGATTGCTCTGAGGTGCTCCACAAAACGTTCGTTGAGGGTACGATATGTTTCCCTAACGTACAGAGGCTGCATCTCAGTACGTACACCAAGTTGGAGGACTGGCAGGTGAAATGGGACTGGACACTGAATTTTCCTTTTGGGCCAGTGATGCTGTGGATGTTGGCAATGTAAGTGCAGGTTTTACATCCAGGTTGATTGCACGGGTAATTTCTGGCTTATGAATTGATGTTTTTACTGAACTTGGTTCGTACCAGGTAGTCACGAAGCTTTTGTCTCTCTTGTGGGCCTAAGCGATGAGCGGAGGTTTGGGGAAGATCGATTTCAGCTTTGGAACAGATTGTAAGATTTTGAAACGGCGTAAGAGGATGTTATTGACAGGAATATTATGGGGGTGTAGATAAGTGTCAGTGGAACACGGTCTTTGTTTTCTGCATCAGGTTTGGACATCAAGGCTTCTGACCAGGAGACAAGAGTTTGCTCGAACAAGAGTTTCGGGAAGGAAAAAAAGAACCCGGACTCTTCAGGTCAGAGTTGAACAGCGCATCCCTTCAAATTTCCTTTGGAAGTTCGGGAGAGAAACACAGTCATAAACAGGGTATGTAGGCTCAAAGGAGAGGCTCAAACATGAATTTAGTTCAGAGGAAGTTTTAGTCTACCACTAGAGGCGGCTAGGGCTGTAGCGCGGAACGCACCCAGAGTTAAATCCCTTTGTGCTGCTACACGGGATCCACTAATTTTTGAGATAAGAAGGTCTAGTAGTACCATAGATCTTAAAACTGCAGTCCAGTTTGGAGTGGATCAGAACCGTGTAAAGATGGAGAATACTTTTTTCTTATCAACAGTTCACAATTCGCGCCCACCAGGGTTGGGGGTCCATACTAGATGTTGTTTTACATAAGTCTCTATTGTGTGACGCTGCATGAGT
>CM031602.1:53665279-53667779 GCA_018398815.1 Conus ventricosus | reverse complement strand
TGTAGTGTGAATTAAACTTATCAAGTTTCAGAAGAATGCAATCAGAAAAGGATGTTGCAATCGGAGAGTCTCAATTGAAAAACCAACAAATAAGGTGCCTCTAATACCATAAATCAAACATGGAGGTACAGCTACATTTCTGCGAAAAGTGAAAATTTAAAAGATTCCTTTAGTTTTAAGGATGAGCCAGTCAGGTGGTCAACGATAATTTTTAGTTTTAAAAAACCACAAAATCCATCAAGAAGCAAAAGAAAACTAAAGAGCACGTTACAAATTCTTGAAAAATAAAATTAAAAAAGCTTCTCTAAGACACAAGATTTAAGACAGGGAGAACGCGGGACTAAAACACAATAACTTCCAGTAAAACGAGCACGTGAACTTACAGAGCAGCATGGGTTGAATGCTGCAAAAAATGATAAAATACCACTAATGTCTTAATGAAAAATAGGGAACCATTAACGCAGTGGAGATGATCTGCTACAACAGTATGTGCTTGAGTGGGGTTTGGGGAAAAAAAAAAAATAAATGCTTCTCAAAATGAGAATACCAGCAGAGATTAAAAAAAAATGCTCAACCGAACTGGGAGCAACATTTGTTAAAAAGTAAGGTTTAAAACTATCTACAGCGCTGTTTCATGCAATGCAATCATCAGGATTGTGGTCTGTTTTATAACTGCTTGTGTTGTCTGTCATCACGTGCTGTCTGTGTTTTTCGTGTGTTTCTGGTTCTTGTTCACTGATAGGAATTTCCACTTGTGCCTGCAGTTGTTAACCATTTCTAATCCTAGTATTTAAAGTTGCCAGTTGTGGTTTGCATAGTATTATGTACTTTCTGTTGAGCATAGGTTACATCTTTTTGAAATGTTGTTGTATGGTGCTGCTCTTTCTATGATTTTCCAGATATATTGTATTCTATCCTTTTCTCTTTGAGCTTCCAGATGTATTTACTCAGTTCTGTTTGGTTTTTGTATCTTTCTTTGTTAAATGACTGTTTGTGGTTGCATATCTAGTTTTAAATTGGTTTTCAGTGATACCTATATATGTTTCTTCTGCGTTCTCTGATGTTACAGTGGCTTGGTACACAATGCTGTTGTAGAGGCATTTGTTGCTCAGAGGGCACTGTTCTTTCTTGATACAGTTGCAGGATTTCCTTTCATCACCCTCGTTTTTTCTCTGTACTGCTTTTCATTTTGTTGGTTGAATCAATGATGTTTTTAAGGTTGGGCATACATGAGTATGATAATTTGATGCTGTTTTTGTTGAATATCTTGGATAATTTGTGCTCTTTTGGGAATGATGATGTTAGGATTCTAAAGATTCTTTCCCTATATTTGTTTTCACTCTTCCGTCATATGGGGGGTTGTACCATATGATCTTTCTTTTCCTGTTCTTCTTGTGTCTGCTCATGTCATTATCTGGGTCATATTGTAGTTTGTAGTTGTAGCCACTTTTGTGTAACGCTTCTTGATATTCAGCTGCAGCGTTATTGAATGCTGTTTCATTGCATGACAGGTTAGATAATCTCTTATTTATGCCTCTGGGTATTGTTTTTAGTATGGAAGGTGGATGGTTACTTTTGATATATATATATGTGTGTGTGTGTGTGTGTGTGTGTGTCTCTTTATCTGTCTCTGTCTCTTTCTGTCTGTCTGTATGTGTGTGTGTGTGTGTGTGTGTGTGTGTGTGTGTGTGTGTGTGTGTGTGTGTGTGTGTGTGTGTGTGTGTGTGTCTTCTTGCACTGTCTGTCTGTTTGTCTATCTGTCTGTCTGTCTGTCGGTCGGTCGGTCGGTCGCTCTCTCTCTCTCTCTCTCTCCTCTCTCTCTCTCTCTCTCCTCTCTCTCTCTCTCTCTCTCTCTCTCTTCTCTCTCTCTCTCTCTCTTCCTCTCTCTGTGTGTAGTCTCTTATGTGTCCACTTTTCTCTGTGTTTTATTCTTCTTTTCTTTCTCAAAATGTTTCTTGTATTGTTTTTCTCCAAATATTGTCCTTCCTCGCATTCTTTCTACCTTACCTCTTATACCCACTTCCTTTCTTCTCTCTTTAATTTTTCTTCATCGCTGCTATAAAATCCTACATTCTCTGTCCCCATTTACGCCTCTCCCCCAATCTCCTTTCCCATTCTGTGTTGTGTGTGTGTGTGTGTGTGTGTGGTGTGTGTGTGTGTGTGTGTGTGTGTGTGTGTGTGTGTTTTGTGTGCGTGCGTGCGTGCGTGCGTGCGTGCGTGCGTGCGTGCGTGCGTGCGTGCGCGCGTGCGCGCGCGCGTGTGTGTGTGTGTGTGGGGTGTGTGTGGTGTGCGCGCACGCGCGCGCGGGGTGTGCGTACATGCGTGCCTGTGTACGTATGTGTGTGTGTGTGTGTGTGTGTGTGTGTGTGTGTGTGTGTGTGTGTGTGTGTGTGTGTGTGTGTGTGTGCGCGCGCGTGTGCGTGCGTGCGTGCGTGCGTGTGTGTGTAAGAGAGAGAGAGAGAGAGAGAGAGAGAGAGAGAGAGAGAGAGAGAGAGAGAGA
>CM031602.1:53645279-53655279 GCA_018398815.1 Conus ventricosus | reverse complement strand
GTTGGTGATGGGATTTTACGTGTGTGCAAGATGTTATGCATGCGTTCACACACGGAACCTCGGTTTATAGTCTCATTCGAAGGACTGTATGGGAAATGGAGTCAGAACCAATGTTAACTCCGAGGGAAAATCCCCTGTACCGAAAATGCCCCGGCGGAGGTTCGAACCCGCAACCCCAGGATCACTAAGATTACGAGTCCGGCGCTCTACCAACTGAGCTATTCCGGCTTCCGGAATACGGAGGGCCCAAAAGGAATTCAAAGCTAAAGTAGAAGAGCGGACGAAGAATGAAGGATGCGTGGGATGGGTTAAAGATTCTAACTGGTGAAGCCAAAAAGAAAGCAAGATCTTGCCAGATGAATAGTAATGACCAGACTGATTTTTCGAACAAACTGAAAGAAATGATCTGGGTGGGACGGTAGACAATGTGGTAAAAGAGCTAAACAAAAGGATCAAAGACAAGGGAGGCGAACAGGACTTTGTGATCCATGGGGATGTTGTGAAGTCACTGTTTTTGAAACTGAATATCAGGAAATCAATGGGTCCAGATAATATCAGTGGAAGATTGCTGAAATTGTGTGCTTCTGAACTTGGTAATGTTTTCTGTAAGATTTTCAGTTGGTCTCTTAAGGCATGCTCTGTACCCAGTATCTGGAAAACATTCCACCGTCTGCCTGTCCCTACAACATTGAACGATTATTGCCCTGTAGCTCTGACCTCCATAGTTATGAAGTGCTTTGAAAAACTTGTTCTCCATCACTTGTTAACTTTTGTTGGCCAGCAGCTTGACCTCTTTCAGTTTGCTTATAAACCCCATAGAGGTACAGATGATGCTATTCTAACTCTCCTTCACAATGCTTTCTTCCACTTAAACAAACCAGGTTCTTTTGTGCGTATTCTTTTTATTGATTTTTCCTCTGCTTTTGATACTATACAGCCACATCTCTTAGCTATGAAACTGCTTGACTTAGGTGCTGACCCAAAGCTTACTCTATGGATTGTCAATTTTCTGCGCAATAGAACTCAGTCTGTTCGTTTTCAGTCTGCGCTATCCTCTGAACGGTCGACTTCTACTGGTGCACCACAAGGCACAGTTCTGTCTCCCGTTTTGTTTACGTTATATATTAATGACTGTAGAGGCACAGAGAAAACTCCACTCATCAAATATTCTGATGAATCTGCTATTTTAGATATGTCAAACTTTTGATTCAGGTTACTTTTACGAAATTAAAAGTTCTGTAGCTGGTGTAAAGACAACTTTCTTGACCTTAATGTGCAAAAAAAAAAAAAAAAAAAAATCTTAATCGATTTTCGGAAGAACCCAGAACCTGTGCCAGACCTTATGATTAATGGTGAAGCTGTTGAACGAGTGAATGAGTATAAATATCTGGGAATGATTGTCGATGATAAATTAGTTTTTGATAACAATGTTACTAAAATCCATAAAAATTGCTAGTCAAGAATATTCTGTTTGTAAAAGCTACGAAATATTGGTGTTAACCCTGTGATCTTACAAACTTATTGCAGATGTTATGCTGAGTCATTGTTCACTGCTTCTTTTATGTGATGATACTTCTTCTTTCTTTGAGTGTCCACCTTCATCGAGTTGAAGATTCTGACACTTGTGTGTGTATGACCGTTTTTTTTTTTATCCCGCCATTAAGGCAGCCATACTCCAACTTCGGGGAAGGTGCATGCTATGTGTAACGTGTCATCCATACCAACGGCCAAACTGGCCTTCTCTTCCGAAAGTTGGTGATGGGATTTGACGTGTGTGCAAGATGTTGTGCGTGCGTTCACATAAGGAACCTCGGTTTATAGTCTTATTCGAAGGACTGTGTGGGAAAGGAGTCAGAACCAATGTTAACTCCGAGGGAAAACTCCCCCTGTACCGAAAATCGAACCCGTAAGCTCAGGATCACGAGTCCGGTGCTCTACCAACTGAGCTATTCCGGCCCCCTAAATAGCCATCGTCATCATCATCATCATCATCATCATCATCATCATCATCATCATCATCACTATGAATGAAGTTGGGGGTGGGGGGTGGGGGGTGGGGGTGGGGGTGATCATCTAAAGCACCCCTCATAACGTTTTTCGCCATTGAGAGACCAGGACACGGTACAGGGTTGACTTGGAATGGAACAGAAAATTCAAACTTTTGACAGAAATGTTTTCTTTCCTCACCCACGTTCAAACAATGAGTTTTTTAAATTCTCAAAATACATTAGTGATAGGATAAACCAGAGCTTTTTTTTTTTAACTTTTAAACCTTTTTTTGTGGTAAAACCATAATGTGATTTCAAATTGCTCTTTGATGTTCCAAAGTTACGTTAAACGCACTCGACCATTTCTGACGTTTGACATTCTCTCTCTCTCTCTCTCTCTCTCTCTCTCTCTCTCTCTCTCTCCTCTCTCTCTCTCTCTCTCTCTCCTGCGTGCGTCTCTCTCTCTCTCTCTCTCTCTCTCTCTCTCTCTCTCTCTCTCTCTCTCTCTCTCTCTGTCTTTCTCTCTCTCTCTGTCTCCCTCTATCTCTCTTTCATTCTCTCCCTCTTTTTCTTAACCCTGTCTCTCGCTTTCTGTTCCTTCCTCCACCCCATCTCTCTCTCTCTCTCTCTCTCTCTCTCTCTCTCTCTCTCTCTCTCTCTCTCTCTCTCTCTTCTTCTTCTTCTTCTTCTTCTTCTTCTTCTTCTTCTTCTTCTTCTTCTTCTTCTTCTTCTTCTTCGTTTTCTTCCCTCCATCCTTCTCACCCTTCCCTTCATCTCCCCTCCTGACCTTTCTCTGTCTGTCCGTCGTCTCTGTCCATGATGTCGTCATGCTCACAGGACAAAGTGTCCTATTCACACGATCAAAAGACCCAAAGCAGCCAACATTGTCATGCGATTTCGTCACGATGTCTGTCTGCCTCTCCGGCTGACCTTTCTCTTTGCTCTGACCCTCTCGTCTGCCCGTTTGCCCCCACCCCACCCTCCCCCCACCCCCTCCACCCCTAACCTCCTGTTCTCTATCTCGTTCCCCCTAACCCCCCCCCCCCCCCCCCCCCCCTCCTCCTCAATTTTTTTTCTTCCTGAAGTCCGTTTCACACTGTCTGTACTGAATATTTCCCTTTGTCTGTTTTGAAAAGTCTCCGTCTTTGTCCTCTGTTCGCCTTACATCTCCCCCACCCCCCACCCCCTCCACCTCCACTCTCTGAGGTCTCAGGCAGGATGACACATAACAAAAGGATGACTGAATATTGCTCTGAACTTCACAGCGAACAGATACAAGGAGATCGAAGTTTGTTTACAGCACGGGTTCCTCAACTCCACAGCGAACAGACACAAGGAGATCGAAGTTTGTTTACAGCACGGGGTTCCTCAACTCCACAGCAAAGAGACACAAGGAGATCGAAGTTTGTTTACAGCACGGGGTTCCTCAACTCCACAGCGAACAGACACAAGGAGATCGAAGTTTGTTTACAGCACAGGATTCATCAAATGGGCATGACTCAACACTCTGTAAAGAAAAAAAAGAAACAAAACGAAAAATAACAAAACAAAATAAATCGAACGAACGAACGAACGAACGAACGAACCAACCAACCAACCAACCAACCAACCAACCAACCAACCAACCAACCAACCAACCAACCAAATAACCAGCCAGCCAGCCAACCAGCCAACCAACCAACCAACCAACCAACCAACTAACCAACCAACCAACCAACCAGCCAACCAACCAACCAGCCAACCAACCAACCAACCAACCAGCCAACCAGCCAACCAACCAACCAGCCAACCAACCAACCAACCAACCAACAAGGCAACCAGCCAACCAGCCAACCAACCAACCAACCAACAAGCCAAAAACAAACAAACAAACACACAAAAAAAACCCGTAGCAGCAATGACATCACTGAAAGGTGGAAAGGTTGCATGCATTGACAACACTTCTTCAGAAGTCTTGAGGCATGGTGGAGGCGATGTTAATTAACTGATGTTGTAACTGCCATCTGCCGACAACATCTAACACACTAACCAATGGCTGTTGTAACTGCCATCTGCCGACAACATCTAACACACTGACCAATGGCTGTTGTAACTGCCATCTGCCGACAACATCTAACACACTGACCAATGGCTGTTGTAACTGCCATCTGCCGACAACATCTAACACACTGACCAATGGCCCATGCCCTGGGTTCAATCATTGACTGTCACCCTACCCAAGAAAGACAATTTGCAGCCTAGTCATTGCTTGATGAAACTGAAACTTTTTACTTTCTTCCTCATTCCCCTCACCCCGCCCCCCCCCCTCTCTCTCTGACTCTGTCTGTCTCTGTCTCTGTTTGTCTGTCTCTGTCTCTGTCTGTCTGTCCCTGTCTCTGTCTCTCTCTGTCTCTGTCTCTCTCTCTGTCTCTCTCTCTCTCTCTCTCTCTCTCTCTCTCTCTCTCTCTCCCTGACTCTTTATTCCTCTAAATCTTATTTTTCTTTCAATCATTTTTTCTTTCTGTGTTTCTTTTTATTTCTCTCTTTTTCTTTCTTTTTCTTTCTTTCTTTCTTTCTTTTTTTCTTTTTCTTTTCCATATCTGAGGGAGTATGGGAAACAGGTAATGAAAGCACTGCAGAGGAAGGCTCTTTCACTGTCCATGAATAATTATTTGAAACAGCCTTGCATTAGAAGGCGTGGTATTAATTATCCTAAGATCACCAGTAAACAAGATGGGTGTGCTGGCCCTGTATGTTGTTAGAGCATCCATAATCACCTAATGCAGCTTCTTTGGGACAAGGATGCAATCATTAGGAGAGCGCAAGCCGAACGCACTTAAAAGCACTCACACACACCCTCTATTCCCTACCTGCTCTATTTGTGTGCTCACACAAGCACTCTCTCTCTCTCTCTCTCTCTCTCTCTCTCTCTCGGGGGGCGCCGACGGGAGTTTCGCGCGTCAAGTCGCACCTGATAGCTCTCCGTTTGATTTCATGGTTTTTCAGTGATTCAAGTATACCTACCCCACACAGTTTTGGTCAGTGTGCGACAGAAGTGCCATGCCATCTGGAGCGTTGGACTTTAGGGCCTCTTGTGGCTCCTTTCTCCCCGTTTTCCTGGTCTTCATGATGAAGCGAGCTAGGCAAAAACTCTCAATGCGAGTCGCCATTTTGCAGCTGAAAAGGAGAGTGGACGGTGTGTGTGGCAGGCTTGCTCCTCACGTATTTGTTCTGGGGGAGCCTTCTGCTTCGTTGTGGAGATATTGAAACTAATCCTGGCCCCAACCCTGCACAAGGACGTGACAGCACCAGGCAGACCCGATTCTCCAGCACTGGGGCGAGCAGTGGCAGAGTGAGTCTGGAGAAACCTGTCAACCCTCAGGGAGGTGCCTCTAACCAGCCAGTGAAGGAGCCGTCCCTGTCCGACCTCATGACCATGTTCCAGTCGATGGACCGAAATTTGACGAGGTCAAGCAGGACATGCGTCTTCTCCGTGAGGGGTATGCTGCCATGCAGGAGGAGATGAGAGGGCTGAGGCGGGAGGTGGGCGGACCTTCGACAGCAGAACCAAGACCTGCAGAGAAGGAACGACGACCTGGTCTCGAGGTGGGACAACCTGGAAAGGAAGGCGGACGATCTGGAGGGGAGGTCCAGGCGAAACAACATCCTCTTCTATGGTCTCGCCAGGAAGGAGAATGAGACAAGCGCGCAGTGTGAGGACATTATTACGGAACTCATCACTGATCAGCTGGAACTGTCTCGCGATGTGGAATTCGATAGGGTCCATCGTGTCAGTTCCAAACCGGATTCCCCGATAATTGCACGATGTGTTTTTTATAAACAGAAAATGGACATACTTAAAGCTAAGCGGAAACTCAAGGGCACCAAAATCTTTGTAGGGGAGGACTTTTCCACAAGAGTGAGAGACATAAGAAGAAAACTAACCCCTCATCTTAAACAGGCAAGAAGTGACGGGAAACGTGCCGCAATGATCCATGATCATCTCCTTGTGGACGGAACTCGTTACACGTTGGACTCGGGTGATCGTCTTGTGGTAATGAAATAGGGGTTAGGCCGGTCCTGTATTTATCCTTGTTTTTTGTCCGCTGCTGTGGAAGGAACGCATACTGAGTCGACGCCGGTGGCCTTGTCACAGCGCGACAGTGTCAGCGAGTTAGCGCCACGTGAGAACTGTGCGCCCGTGTTCTGTGACGAGGTTTCTGTGTCGCCGGTACACGTGAACAGCTCTGTAGACGATGTGTCAAATGGAAATGTGTGTGGATCGACCTCGTCAGTGATGAATGAGTTTGATGATGCTAATGTATGTCATAAAACGAAACCCTTTTCTTTCCTTCATTGGAACGTTAATGGACTACTCACAAAAATACATGATCATGATTTTGTTTCGTATGTTTGTTCCTTTGATTTTGTTTGTTTAGTTGAGACGTTTGTAGAAGATTTTCAGGTGCCTATTCTTAAAGGGTACACATTGTTCTGTAAGCCTGCTGTTAAACTGTCGACACACGGAAGACGTTCGGGTGGAATTATATGTTTGATAAGAAGTGAGCTGTGTTCTTTTGTCAAACCTATATGTGTGGAGTCTCATCTTTTTTTGCTTTTGTGTTGGATAAATGCCTTTTCGGCATTGAAAGACACATTATGTATGTTTGTGCTTATATACCACCAGAGAACTCACCATATTATGTGTATTTTGATTATGAAAATGGTGTTTCTTTATTGGAAGATTTTTTATGTGATTGTTTGCTTTATAATAAAGAACATGATATGTACATAGTAATTAATGGAGATTTAAATAGCAGAACCTCAAATATATCTTGTGACTTAGAATCCAATGTGTGTGATTTTGTTAATCAACATTTGAGTGGGCCTTTGAACCTGAACAGAAATTCTGAAGACGTGTGATTAATAATTATGGCAAAATGTTACTTAACATGTGCACTGTTTTTGACCTGTGTATTTTGAACGGTATGTGTGTGGATGACCTTCAAGGTCATACACGTACATAGCTGATAATGGTAACAGTGTAGATGATTATTTTTCACTGTCGTATGATTTGTATTCAAGAGTGTCTGATAGCATCAGAATGAATGTGTTTGATAGAATTGAATCTGACCATTTGTCTTTGGAATTATATATCACTTTCCTATGAATAATGAGATTTGTGTTCAGGATGATGTTCAAATTCTCGAAAAGTTTGTATGGGACGAAACCCATAGCAATGTGTTCAGAGACAACATCTGTTCAAACGACATGCAAAGGCAGTTTGAAATGGCGATCAGTTTAATAGATATAAATATCAACGAAGCACTTGAGGTTTTTAATCATTGTATAAAAGATGCAGCAGACTTTATGAAGAAACAAATATACATTGGTAGGCACGTGAAAGATGACGACTGGTATGATAAAGAATGTCGTGCAGAAAAGAAAACTGTACGTAATTGTTGACGAAATTTAAGCGTACTTTGTCTCCACCTGATCGCACTTCTTTATGTATAGCAAGACGTGAATATAAACATTTGTTAAAGAGAAAAGAGAAGCAATTTAATGAGACTCTATTAACTGACTTATTACGATCTGTAAATAATCAAAAAGATTTTTGGGAATCTGTGCGTAAAATATCTACAACAAGAAGGCAGACATTGAATGATATTAGCATAAGCGATTGGTATGTACACTTTAAAGAATTGTTAGAAAGAAAAGACAAGTTTGATAATGTTCTGGTTCAGGGAGAAAGTAATAGTGACCAAAGTGCTTATGATGCTGTTAAGAATGATGATGTTTATGACAATGTTGATAATGATGATGATGATGACCATTGCTGCTGCTGCTGCTGCTTTTGATGATGATGATGATGGTGATGATGATGGAGAAAATAACGATGGTGACGGTGAAAATAATTTGAATCAACCTATCTTAGTAGGAGAAGTTTTGATTGCGCTGAAAACTCTGAAAAGTCGCAAGGCTGCCGGTCCGGATAAAGTCATAGGGGAATTTATTAAAAATGCCTGCAAATCAAACTTGGTAATGGAATTTTGGTAAAATTTTTTAATTCTCTCTTTGAGAGAGGCATATATCCTGAAAGTTGGTGTGAGTCAATTGTTGTGCCACTATATAAAAAGGGTAATGTTACCAATCCAAATAATTACAGAGGAATCTCGTTGTGCAATGTTTGCAGCAAACTGTATAGTGCAATTATTAATAAAAGACTTCAAGTGTGGGTTGAGGACAATAACATTACAGGTGAGTTTCAAGCTGGGTTTAAACAGAATCGTTCCACCATAGACCATATGTTCACATTATTGGCTTTCATCCAAAACAATTTTGTCTGAACCGTAAGTTGTATGTTGCTTTCATCGATTTTGAGAAAGCGTTTGACTCTATCAATAGAACCATACTTTGGCCTATCTTGTTAAAAAACGGTATTCGTGGAAAGATACATAAATGCATTATGAGTATGTATGATTGTGAAAAGGCAAAGGTACGATGTGGTGCTGCTTTAACTGATTTATATCAATTGCACATCAGGTGTTAAGCAGGGTGATGTTTGCAGCCCAGTTTTGTTTTCTTTATTCATTAATGAGCTGACTTTGGAGGTAATAAACTCTGGAAGACATGGTGCCCATTTTGTAAATGATGCTATGGAAATATTTATTCTATTGCTTGCCGACGACGTGGCATTAATGTCTGAGACAGTAATAGGCCTCCAAACTCAACTAAATAGTTTGCAAAGGGCAGCTAATTCACTCCAGCTGAAAGTAAATTTGAGTAAAAGTAATATAATCGTTTTCAGAAAGGGGGTTACCTTTCCTCTCGGGAAAAATGGACATATGATGGGGCAAATATGCCTGTTGTAAATGTATATAAATATTTAGGTGTATATTTCTCTACGCGATTAAGTTTCACTTTCGCATGTAAAGATATTGCTTGCAGAGCCAAAAAATGCATTGCTGTGTTTTATGAAGAAGTTGTCGAAGCTGAATAATGAATCTCTTGCTTTGTTTTTGAAATTGTTTGATGCTCAAAATCCTGCCTATACTACAATATGGGGCTGAACATGTGGGGTCTTGATGCTGCCGCTGCACAATGCGAAAAGGTTCATTTGTTTGCTTTGAAAAAGTTCTTGGGTGTATCATCACAAACCCCAAATGATCTTGTGTATGGAGAGACTAACAGATATCCCATATCTTTGCATTTTACTGTTAAATGTATCAAGTACTGGCTCAAATTAACTCAGATGGCTGAACATAGATTACCCTATAAAGCTTATAAAATGCTAGTAGAACTAGATAATAGAGGCAAGATGAACTGGGTGTCACGTGTTAAGGCGAAATTATATGAACATGGTTTCGGGTACGTATGGCTTAACCAAGGTGTCGGAGATATGAACAGTTTTCTTCGTATCTTTAAAGAAAGACTAATTGACTGCAGGTGGCAAGACTGGAATTTTCATATTCAGAATAGTGACAGGTTTTTGTTTCTATAGAACCTTTATTGATGTGCATTCTCTGCCAACGTATATGTCAATGACCATGGACAGGCACTTGAAGTTTGTGATGACAAAATTTAGAGTTGGTGTTTCTGATATTCTTGTTCATCACTGCCGTTATAGACAAGTAAATGTTTCTGGTCTGCTGTGTCCATTATGTCGACAGTCAAGAGAAGATGAAGTACACTTCGCATTAACTTGTCCAGAGTTACAGGATATAAGAGAAAAGTTTTATTCCCCCAAAAATTTTATACAAGACCTTGCTTATTCAAGCTTACTTTGTTAATGTCATCTGCAAATGAAAACACTGTAAAGCAGTTCGCAGTATTTTTATTCAAAGCTTTCAAACGGCGAAGCATTTGTGGATTGTAATCATTATTATTAGTTTCGTATAGCGACTTTGTTATGTTTCATGTATATCCCCCTTCTGAGGGGCCAAGGCCTGTAAGAATAAAACATCTGAATCTGAATCTGATCATCTCTCTCTCTCTCTCTCCTCTCTCTCTCTCCTCTCTCTCTCTCTCTC
>CM031602.1:53565140-53627642 GCA_018398815.1 Conus ventricosus | reverse complement strand
ACCTACCAGACAACATTCTTTCGGAAGATGATGCACCTTTCTGTCATTTTTGCATTTTGGGCATTTTTATATTAAAAAAGAATAGGCTACTTCATAAGTCATAGTAGAATACAAAATTAGAATGTGGTGGGCTCCGACTTGACACATGACAAGTTCTTTGTCTCTAGTAGAGGATTCTGGGTAAAATCCGGCTAACATGCACTGATACACATGCAAACATTTACAGTTGGATATCCACTGCAAAAATCTACAATTACATTTTATTGTATGTAATACCCTTGACCCGGTCAAGCTATGGCTGCCACTTGCAGAAGGATAAGTCAACGAGTAGAGCTCTATAGAGTCAACCTGTGGGATTAATGTAGGTTGCCTCTTTTGTGTCACTGACCTGTGTGTGTGTGTGTGTGTGTGTGTGTGTGTGTGTGTGTGTGTGTGTGTGTGTTATTTTTTTAAAATTTTAAACCTGATCCTGGTAGTGGTCTTTTAGAGCAAAAAGCAATAAGCTGTAGCCAGCTGATAAAATCCACATAGAATAGGCTATATTTGAAACACTCCCTGCTCCGCTGTTTGATTTATCTTTTCTGTGAATGGCTTTCCATACATACAGCCCTTTTTTTTCCGCATATGCGGGCTGATATTCCTGTGGACACTCCCTGTATAAACAGGGAAGTATTAATCCCATCTACCCAACAAAGGAAGTGGAGTTTTGTGTGTATGACCGTTTTTTATCCCGCCATTAAGGCAGCCATAATCCAACTTCACAGAAGGTGCATGCAATGTGTCACATGTCATCCACACCAACAGCCAAACAGGCCTTCTCTTCTGAAAGTTGGTGATGGGATTTTACGTGTGTGCAAGACGTTATGCGTGTGTTCACACACAGAACCTCGGTTTATAGTCTCATTCAAAGGACTGTAAGGGAAATGGAGTCAGAACCAGTGTTAACTTCGAGGGAAAAATTCCCCTGTACTGAAATGGCCCGGCAGAGATTCGAACCCGCAACCCCAAGTTTATGAGTCTGGCGCTCTACCACTAGGCTATTCCGGTCCAAATACAGCCCATGATTGTGGCTGTCTGATGGATGAAGGTGAAGAAGTAAAAAGACACTATTTGCACACATGTTCACACAAATAATAACACTAACTCACACACTCTACAGTTCATACACACACACACACACACACACACACACACACACACACACACACACACACACACACTATAAATAAAACACACACATACAGTTTTAGTTTCATCAAGCAGTGTCACTGCATGCAGACTAGCCCAAATATACACTACATACATCCAATAAGTTTCGAGACCACACTGTGCATGATTTAAAGGTGATGGATAAATCAGTTAATGGTTAAGATGAGAGAATTTAAAAAGGTCTCATGGCTATGAGTTTGACTTAGCAGATGTCTGATCTATAGATACATTGGCCTAACGCACTAGCCATTATTATTATTGTATGTGTGTGTGGTGAGTGTTCACGTGTGTGTGTGTGCATGGGTGTGTGGGCACATGCTCATGTGTAAGTGTGCCAGCGTGCGTGTGCATGTGTACATCTGTGTGTGTGTACATATTTTTGTGTGTTTGTGTATGCACACGTGTGTGTGTGTGTGTGTATGTTTGTGTGTGTGTGCAGATGTTCATTTGTGTCTGGTCCGTGGGCTTATGTGAGTATGTTCCTGCATGCACTCATCTGTGAATGTATGTGTATGCACAAATATGTGTGCATGTGTGTGTTCCTGTGTATATATGGTTTACACACATACGTGTGTGTCTGTGCATGTGCATCTGGGGGGGGGGGGGGGGTGCACCTGTGTGTGTGTGTGTGTGCATGTTATGTACGCGTGTGTGTGTGTGTGTGTATGTATGCATGCATGCTGCACACGCATAAAGTACATGTGTGTGTGTGTGAGCACGCCTTTGATTAAATTTGTGAGAAATCATTTTTCAGACGATGACATAGTAGCAAGACAATAACAACCACACACACACACACACACACACACACACACACACACACACACACACACACACACACACACACACACTAATACACTCACACAGGTATGCACTCTCCACTGGGGTCCTAAGTCTTATCTCAATTGATGTGTGTTTGATCATTTGTGTCTTATTGGAAAGGCTCAGTGTGAGTCTGCCCCAGTCTCTGGGAGTCTTAGCTGTGTTGGTCTTGAGGTAATTCCAATATTTATTTGGTTTGTGATGTCTCTTGCTCATCTGTCTCTTGCTCATCTTTTAGTCTAGGTGTTCAGCCACTTCCTCACTTGCTGTTGAGCTCTGAAAGATGGTCTGTGGTATAGTGGCTGTGGTCTTGTTAGTTGATGTGATTCTTCAGCTTTCTTATCACATCAGATCAGCCAAGCTGTAATCCAGTTCTTATTGTTGCCTTGCCTGCCAGTGTGTCTGCTTTCTCATTCAAATTTCCTGTAACACAGTACATCAGTCTCTCCAGTGGAAAGATGCACATTATTTCATGCTAAGCAGGGCTTCCCATTCCACTCTCCAAATTTTGAAGTAGGTTCATGGAGTCAATCAGTATCATGGCTTGTTGAGTTTTAAACTTGTCTGTACATGACAGCCAGTGGAGCGCTTGTGCCATTGCTTCTGCCTCCATTGTTAGACTTGGAGTTGTTAAACTGTATGCACCATTGTCTTCCTGGACAGTTCAGCCATTTTGCTTCACTGTGTATCCTCAGCATGACTTACCTTAGGTGATGGAACCATCGGTGTATATATCTTCTTTTGTGCCAAGATTTTCTATCTTCTTTTGTGCCAAGGTTTTCTGTCTGCATTTGTTTTTTTGTTTAAGTAATCTGCACACTATAAGCGTTCAGCTTGTTGCTGCTCACTTTGTATTGTGTAAACATTGTACGTACCTGTGATTAAAGATTTGTTTAAACCAAGTAATCTGTATTGGTTTTGCCTTCTGGCCATTCTGAAAAGTGCCTGCCAAGCTCTGGAGCACACACACACATACACACACACACACACACACACACACACACACACACACACACACACACACACACACACACACGTATACATGTGCGCACGCACCCACCCACACACACACTGACACATGTACACTTTCTTTCTGCTGAAAAACATTTCAGCTGCATGAGAATTCTGCTGTTTGTGTGGATCGATAGAAACATTGTCACTGAACATCATGTGTCCAATGAGGGACTAAAAAACAATGTCGATCATGCTGGAAGTTTGGCATGCCGATACTGAAGACAAGCAGACATGTATGATGTATTGTCTAATTGCGCATTAGGAATTCTGTCTGGGACAGCTTTCATTGACTTAGTGTTTTTCTGCAGACTGGCTTGCACTGACAGCAGCTCAGTGTCAATTCCTTGGACGTTGGACATTGAAATGGCTTTACGGAATACATAAACATAGGTTAGGGGCTAAACTGGTTGACAGGCCATGAAGCCTTCAGAACATTTGGCATAGTCCAAAAACACAGTACAATAGCTATTATCAAGTGTCTGTGCTGTAGTTCCAGAACTGTCAGAAAGCATACTGACTCTACAAGGACAAGCCCTAAAACATATAGGCTGAGTAATTCAGACAAGATGAATAAAAACTGAATGGTAGGAGGTGTTGTTCAGTCTGTTGATGAGCCTCTCATTGAGCTACAAGAACCTACCTGTAAACATAAGCCCTTTCAGTGGAACAAGTCTGCCTGAAGTAATTTTTCTGGGGAAGGGGGGGGGTAGGAAGTGAGCCGGAAATGACACAATTTATCCATCAAAGTTGCTCATTATCTTGTAAATTGAATATATGTAAAATTGCTTTCTGTGTTTCTAAAGTGCAAAAATTTGTTTAAGTCAGTGCAGTCTTTGTAAATAGCTCAAGTACACTACAGCACGGTCATTAAAAGTAAATTTCCTGAACTTTGATTTAGTTATCTTTGCCACCAGGCTATTGATGGATACCACACACACCAGTCCCAGTGTAGCAGGTTTCACATAATGCTGGGCGCATGTGACTGGAAGATCAGTTCATTATCTTACTTACTGTGCCATTTTCACAGGCAAGCCTTCTTTTAGAATGATAGTCACCACACCTGGTGACATACATCTGCAATTAAATGCATATACTTGAATGTGCATAATGTATCAAAATTCTTTCGGTGGTCTGTTTTAAGTGTCCACTGATCAATCATTATATTGAAGACACTTGTATATCTGTGCGTACTGATAATTATCACTGAGCAAGTTCGTTGTTTGTCTTGCCTGAAGAAGACCAAAGAGGTCGAATGCGTCATGTTTTGTCTTTGATTTGCTTGTTTGTTTCGTTTGGGGGAACAGCAAGTCTTCTTTTAAGTTGATCTTCACCATGATTTTCTTAATCTTGTTCAAAGTAGCATGAAAATCACATGCACATCCAAGCCTGCAGCTCCAGATTGAAATTTATGAGAAGTCGCACTAAATCATTAGGTAACTGCCAAATGTGACTTCTCCACTTTTAAGTTCATTTTTTTCCCTTAAACTTAAAATTATTTAAAATTAAAAGAAATATTGCTGTACCACCAAACGAAAGAACAAACAATTACAACACAAACACTACGCATTTCAACTCTTAACTCTTCTTCAGGCAAGACAAACAACATCCAAGACAATGAAAACGAAGCACAAATAGACAGTGGCTTATTTCCTCAAATAGGGCACCCTATTCTTTTAGTATTTGAATAAATAGTGACTGCCTGTTTGCACTTTATTTTGGTTGTTTTGAGTGGTGTTTGTCTTGTCTGAACACCAAAGAGGCTGAAATGCATAGAATATTTGTTCAAGTATTTTCATTTTGCAGTACAGTTTTAATTTTGATTCAGTTTCTGCCTGCAGTCAGCTCACTTTAAAACTAAGCTGTAATTGTCTGAATCTTCCAGTCACATGCTACGACGAGGCTGGCATCCTAACTACATTCATGAAGAAACTGTAAAAATCTTCCCTTTTGAAATTTGTTATAGTTCAGTTCAGTTCAGTTCACTTGGGACTTTGATAGCCTCACAGCTTTTGTGTCCCAATCATCTATTTCATAAACATTTGGTTGCTTAATGCATGCATATGCTCAGGATATATTTAATCTATTCTATTACTTTATTTCTATCAATCAAATTGAGATTTTAACATATTTAACTCAGCGTTAGTTACCAGAAGGTTTTAAAAGTATTCAAATCTTTGCTTTTTTTAATGTGCGCAGGTAGTTTGTTCCAATACGGTGCCACTCTGTTACTAAATGAAAATTTCTATATTAGTGCGACAATATTTAATTTGGATTTTGTTATCAGAATTTCTTGTAATTTGATTAGTGGTTAGTTGAAAAAATGTGTTAAAATTTGTACTGTTAAGTCCCTTAAATAGCTTGTAAGTCTCAATCAAGTCTCCCCTTATTCGTCTGAACTTTAACGATGGTAAATTTAATCTTCGCAATCTATCTGCATAGCTAACATATTTGAATTCCTTAATTAACAAGGTGGCTCTTTTTGTACTTTCTCAATACTTGCTGATTGCCTTTTTAAATAAGGGCTCCATATCACATTTCCATACTCCAGGTGGGGTCTAACTAATGCCTTATATAGTAATGTAAAAACTTCAGTATCCAAATATGAAAAAGACCGTCTGATTAATGCCGAGCATTTTATTTGCTTTCATCATTACACTGTTTATGTGCTTGTCAAATTTCAGACTGCTATCAAACATTACACCAAGACTTTTTCTTCTGACACGGAATCAACATCTGAGACAGCATCATTATATTTCATAGTATATGTATACTCCGGATTATTTTTTCCATAATGTATAACCTTGCATTTAACTGGATTAAAATATAAATTCCATGTTTCACTCCACTTAATTAGATTATCAATATCATCTTGTAATTTAAGATGGTTACTGACAGGATCATATATTTTCGTATCATCTGCAAATATTTTACATGAACTAATTACACATTCTGGCAGGTCATTTATAAAAACTGTGAACAGAATAGGTCCAAGAATACTTCCCTGCGAAATACCGCTTACAACATCTATATTTGAAGAATAATTATTTCCAACTTTCACCCTTTGTACTCGATTAGAAAGAAAACTCTTAATCCAGTTGTATATATTCCCATTTATACCATAACCTTCTAATTTTTTTAACAATCGGTAGTGGGGCACAGAGTCAAAAGCTTTCCTAACAATCCAAAGTAAATTACGTCAAAAGCAAGCCCATCATCGATCATATTTGTAAAATCTTCCATTACTTCTAAAAGTTGTGTCATACAAGATTACCCTGTCTAAATCCATGTTGGCAATCTGAATATAAGGAAAAATCATTCATATGGTTTACTATTGCATCTCTCACAAATGACTCAAGCACTTTGCAAAGGATACAAGTCAGACTTACAGGGCGATAATTTCCTGGGTCAGACCTGGTGCCTTTTTAAATATAGCAGTTACAGTTGCAAACTTCCAATCACTGGGTACCACTCCTTCACTTATTGATTTATTGAACAGCACACACAAAGGCACTGCTAGTTCTACACATAACTCCTTTAGTACTCTAGCTGGTAAACCATCTGGACCAGAAGCTTTAGCAACATCCAATTTACTTAATTTTTCTTTTATCGCTAATGGTGTAATGACTATATCACACAGAGTTTTTCCATCAGATAAAGAGGCGCTGTCGATTTCAGGAACATTTTCAATATTTTCATGTAGAATACACTAGAAAAGAATTTATTTAGCACCTCGGCCTTATCATTATCACTAACTGCAATATTACCATCTTCTTTCTCAGGGACTAATTGAAGAGTTGACATTCAATTTTGAGCGGACATATTTCCAGAAGCATTTAGGATTCTTCTACTATTTTTTGCAATTTTATGCTCATAGTCTCTTTTCGCTTTTCTCACCTCTCTAGAACATTCATTTCTTAACTTAATATAATTTTGGTAATCTATACCATCTTGTGTGATCAAAAATCTTTTATATAAATTGTACTTTTTTTTTATTTTCTTTAATACAGATTTCCTCATCCACTTGGTCTTAAATTCTTGTTGCCTTTACTTCCAATTTTGGGTATATATAAATCCACTGCTTCTTGAATTTTATTTCTTATATTTGACCAACATGTTTCCACGTCTAAACTATCTAACTCAGTCCAGTCAACCTTTCTAAGATCCTCTCTCATTTTGTTGTAGTTCCCTCTTGCATAATTATATTTATGATGTTTTGCTTTGCTTTATCACAGTCATCAATTGCGATATATACATCAAATATCAAACACATCATATCGCTTTTCCCAACTGGACTGTGTGTTCAATGTCAGATATCAGGTTATCGTCGTTTACAAGAATCAAATCAATCAAGCTAGGTTTTTGTCCTGTTCTTCTTCTAGTTGGACTGCGAACAGACTGAATCAGATATTATCATTAACTGCTTCCACAAGCACTTCGTTTTCCCTCGAGGGTTCTTGCCAGTTTATTTTTGGATAATTAAAGTCTCCCATTATACAGACGTGATCGAACTTTTAATAATATCTGAATGTAAAATATCCAAAAGTTTAGTATCATTCTCAGCATATGAACTAGGACTTCTATACATACATCCAAGTAACAGTTTTTTATTGTCCTTTGCTGAAAAATAACACCACACACTCTCTTGAAACGCATGTTCGTTTAGTTCCTCACAAGGTTGAGCATGAAGGGAATGCTTTACATACAATGTTACCCCTAAAATGGGGTCCTTATTCACAAAACAATCATAACCAGGAATACAATACTCAGGCATGTTTATATCCAACTGTCGTTTAGCTTTAATTTCAGTTAACGCAATCACACTCGCATTTTTTTCTTGAATCAATGAAAATAACTCGCTCTTCTTGTTCAAGAAACTATCCAGATTTGAATAAATTACAGTGCAACTGTTTGAACAAGATGTATCTTGAAACCAATAAATGACTGTTGCTCCCTAGCCGGTTGTCAAGGTGGTTTCTCTTCTTCCTCTACCCATGATCAATCATCTGCAGTGGTGACAACGATGACAGTGACTTGGAGGGTGACAGGAGAGGGGTTGGGATGGGCGGGAGCGGAACAGTGTCAGCGGAGGGGAGACCAAAACTGAAAAGACAGAGGGAAGAATTTTGCAATATCCGCCGTCACCTCTGAGCACTTGTTCGCATTGAATACCAAAATGCAACTTTCACTATGGAGACATGAAAGTTTCAGAAAGTTGCTTTTTCAGACACCAAGCAGAAAAGAGTACAGGGGGATAAATGTGGATATTGCCCTCGTCTCTGTCAAAGGTCTCGGTGCAGGACAGTATTGTCAATGTTAATTTGTGCAAGTCTTGTTTTTCGCATTGTCTTCGTGTCTTTCAACACGCTGCAGTGGGGTAGGCCAGCTTGTGAACATGACAGTGTTTGCTTTAATGTTGAAGTGATATAGAAGAATATGCTGTTGATACTGATCAGCTGAATGTGAAATGCTTTTTTCCCCCCTTTTCTTTTTGTTTAAAGTGTCATTTGAGCATTAGCAGTTGTTTCACAGAAGTGGCTTGGTTGGTGGGTGGGGGGCTTAACGCATTCCTTTTCATGAATAATTTACCGCTGAGTTATGCCCAGATAGAAGACACAGACATGTGGGTGGACATGGTATTTGCATAAATGAAGATTATGACTGAATGAAATTTATGATACTGGCAGAGTGGAAACCATGTCATGTTATACCACAGTAGGATGTAACGTTGGAAAGGTGCTTATAGTGTGTGTGTGTGTGTGTGTGTGTGTGTGTGTGTGCAAGCACGCGCGTGTGCATGTTTATGTGTGCATATGTCCGTGCGCATGCGTGTGTGTGTGTGTGTGTGAGAGAGAGTGTGTGTGTGTGTGTGTGTTTTATAATTGCATTTTATTGCTATGTGGTGTGTTTTTTTTTACCTTTATCTCTCTCCTCTCTCTCTCTCTCTCTCTCTCTCTCTCTCTCTCTCTCTCTCTCTCTCCACTTCATGTTACATACATGCACACATACACACGCACGCACACACTTTTTTTTTGTTTTAAAAATGCTGAGTCATTCTGTCACTTCTGTTGTGCAGAGGCAGTGAAGCATTGACCATGAGTACTACAAGAGCCCTAATGTTGCTTGGGTTAATAACCCTTGGTGCACATGCACTTGACAATGGGTTAGCCCGCCCCCCTCCCATGGGCTGGCTGTCATGGCAACGGTACAGGTGTAACACAGACTGTAAGAACCAGCCCGATGAGTGCATCAGGTACTCTTTTTTTGTTTGTTTTTTCAAGAACTCCTAGAGGCATGACCCTTATGGGTTACAGTAGCATGTAGTTAAACAGTTTCAGATCTGTCTGAAAACCAAAGTGAGTTCGTACTGGTTTCCCGAAAATGAAGATGTAACTATACCTCCAGAGAGAATTTCACGGTACGGATCAAAGTGGAACTAGTGTTTCTTGTTTTTTTCTGAAATGCTAGAAGTTTTCTTTGCTTCTCCCCTCACTGACACATTCATATTCACAAAAGAGTGTGACTGTGCAACAAGCTGGACGCTTTTTCACAAGGTACAGTTATTGGATGCAGACCTGGTGTCATCTAGTGAGTGATGGCATTCGTTAATGACTCAATGACTGGCAGGTTTGTGACTTAAAAAGAAAAAAAAGAAAGTAAAAGAAAGTATAGTCATGAAAGCTTGAGGTATGTGAAATTTTGTCCAAATTGCATCCCTCCAGACCCAGCTATCAGTAAGCTAGTCATCACTACATGATTAGACCTCAGAGAAATAACATAAAACATTTCTTTCTCACTTTGTTTTTCCTTCTTTTTGTTTTTAAACATGATTTTTAGCTTCAAAGTGTAGTACACCACAGCACACTCTGTTTTGTCTTCTTGCTGTGTTAGATTTTCTTCCTTCACACAAAACAGTGGTGGTAGATTTTTCTCCGATGTTCGATTTGATATTCCACACCTGTCACCATACCACAGGCTGTGTCATGCCCATTAAAACGGCCATGAGATTACCATGCTTCACCACAGAACATTGTAAGTGTTGCACTACATCACAGGATATTACAGTGTAGACATTTATGAAACAACCATTACGGATCACTTTGCCTTCTAGAAATATATTGAAAAGCAGTTGAAGACCATGTCAGCACAGCACTGGAGGAAGAACCTTCATGAACTTTTGATTGGAAGATGACATAAATGGCTGGTATGCAGCAAACAAGATTTGCTAAGCTTGTTCATAGAAATCAGCACGGAAAACACTGAGAAATGGCAGGCCACAACATAGCCATCAATACTGATAAAACTGTCTATGGACCGAAACTAGAAACTGTTCAAGAGTTCACTTACCTTAGGTCCATCATTAGCATTAAGGGATTGAAACCACAAATACTCTCAAGGGTGCAACAGTTATTTGTACCATCCAGAACATAAACCCAATATACATGGAGGGACAATAACATTTCTATGAAACGCAAGAACAGATTTGGTATTCTACACCTGTCGCCATACCACAGACTGTGTCCTGCATTATTTAGGATGAAGGCGTGCCACAATGTGTTTTCTCCACTTCCCTCCACTCTTTTCTTAGAGAGTAAGTGAATTTGCCTTCCCTCAAATGACATGAGGAAACAAATGTGAGCTTATTAGAGTTGGGCTCAGCTGAAACTTTGGTGCGAGTCAGAGGAAACACACTTTGTGACAGCTTGGAGCAGGTTTGAAGGAAGCAGAGGTGGAGGGATCATGCGTTATGCTGGCTCCTCACAGTGACACATCTCCACTGCCAGTGCCTTCAAGGCAGGGTCATGGCAAACTTTAAGAACTATTGCAGGACAGCAGTGTCCGTTCTCCAAGTATATGCTTGGGGCATCCAAAGATGGACATAGTTGTGAGAACACTGATTTATGATCATGTAGGCTGATTGGTTCCCCATTTGGTCTCCATCTCTGTTGTGGGATGACCTGCAGGGCACCACCGGAGCTTGATTGATGTCTCAGATGATCAGAAGACAGCTCCATGATGAAGGTCATGTTAGGTCCAGGTTGGCAGCCATGAGGATCTTCTGATGAACCAGTACAGATAAAGTTAACTAGCATAGGCCTGAAAACATTTCATGTGAACTCCTACCCAGTGGAAGATAGTTCTCTTCAGAGATGACTGCAGATTCCTGACATTTCATGCGAACTCCTACCCAGTGGAAAATGGTTCTCTTCACAGATGACTGCAGATTCCTGACATTTCATGCGAACTCCTACCCAGTGGAAGATGTTTTCACGTACTGCGTTCTGATTTCTGCGAACTCTACGTGAAGATGTCTCTTCACAGTGATGCAGGTTCTGCCAGGACTTGCTGGACAGATGAAAGGAGATGTGGAGAGGTAGAGGTCATCAGTTGGCTGCTCATACTGTGGCTGAACACAGTCGGTGTACACCACTGATGGTCTGGGACGGCGTCAGTATGCGGGAGAGGACAGACCTCAGTTGCTCCAGACCAGGACAAAGACTATAGTCTCCTGCATTCCTTGACACCAGATTCAGGCCCTACACTGGATCCATTGGTACCGACACCTTATTGATGATCATACATAATGGCCATCCCTATTGTGCTTGCAAGGATCATGGATTAGCACCTACAACAGGAGATCATCCAAAGTATTGAGTAGCCAGCAAGATTGAAATCTCTTTTGATCATCATGGAGCAAGCTTGGTCTGGCTCTTCATGCTCATACTGTCTGTCTACAAGAGAGAGGTGCGGCATGGTTTTTCAGGAAGGTATGGAGAACCCCTAAGCAGGGCATCAAGAGTATCATCAGCATCATGAAGATGCGTTGCTGTGATCAGAGGATAAATTACATTTCTTTGATAAGTGTTCTAATTGGAGAATTGAGATAAGGCTTCCTTACTTCCATTAATACCCATTTTTGCATTCTCATTCAAAAAATATTGGGTCATGTAGTATACCCTTGAAAACAAAACTATGTATCAAAGCCCAGTTTCTCTAATGCATTGGAGCATGGTCAGGTTGAACTTGCCAGATATGTGTTTGACTGTCTAAACGTACATTTTCGATACATGACATCTTCCACTAACTTATAAAACTAAAAGAATATATCTAGGTAACTATGCGAAACAGACAATTTTTTTTAACAAATTTGTACGTCCTTTTTCAGACATGACAAACAACAGACATCAAAACTCAAAAACCTCTCAGACTGCAGTCAGTGTGAGAGTCATTTTCATGCTGTTTTGGTTTGGGGAACGTTGTTTTCAGCAGTTCTGTTCTCCCTAGATGGCAGCCTATTGGAACCATTCTCATCTTGCCTGATGCCTGGGGAGTTTAGTTTTGTGCATTTTTGACATGTCTGTTGTTTGTACTGTATGAAGAAGACAGACACGTTGAAAGTTTGTTCATCTGCTTTATAGGTTGCATTAAATAAGCATTGTTTGGTGCCTGATTTTTGTGTGTGTATACACCGTATTTTGTACAGCAGATGGTGCTTAGTATAGCACATCACAACACAGGATACCACATAGCAGAAGTACATTCTATTGACGAATATTGCCTGTACCAAAAATGCGCCACATCACAAACCCAAACATTGCAATGCATCTTAACCCTTACACTGGTTATTTAACAGCATACTATTAAGTATGTTGTCTGATGAATTAACAGAAGGAAAGTTAAAAAAAAATAATTACGTTTGTATAATATTCGTAACTTTTCAACTGTTGGTATCTGAACATGACAGGCAGGACAAAACTGTTAGTAATTGAATAAAGAATAATATGAAACAGAACTTGTGTAGTTGTGAGTGTTCGATTAGGTGCTTACCTGCTAGAATGTGAAAACAACAGGTGAAAACAGGTAGCACATCCTGCTTGTCATACTCAAGAGCTAGTTCACAAATAATCCAGTCTATGATGTTCCACAGTATCCAGAAATAAGTTACAGCCTTTTTCAAAGGAAAGTCGGTGTGGATTATACCTGTCTTCCATGTAGGTAATCCAGGTAAGAATGAATAGGGTACAGTTCAGTTTTCACACTGAAATCACGTGCTGATAACACGAAAACACTCAAAAATGGTCACTATCAACAAAAGTAATAGTTAACCAACACTGTCTTTGTTTATGTTTGAAAGGTTTAGGATCATCTGGAAGCGCTACACTGAGTTTTTCCTCCCCACTGAATGGCATGTTGAGATTCCCCTCACCCTTACCACTCATCCGGTCATTGTCCATGTCGATCTCAAAATCATGATTATATGTGCTTGATCGAAATCAAAACTGTCACCCACCACACCCAGTTCATTCAAAATGTCCATAACTTCTTCTTCACATGCTTTTTTCCACAACAGCATCAGCAGAAACATCTTTAAACAAGTTCCTAATTGAATCACATTCTCCAGTGTGCGCGCAGCCATTGTTGTTTGCCAGACAATTCGAGTCGCGCTATGCATTAGAAACTGTTACTAACTATACACTAAACTAAAATGCTGAAAATCCATGTTCTGGTGCTAGTTCAGTCACTTATGCAAATTAGTTTGTCAGTGAGCCATAGTTTGGTATCTTGGTGTGTTGGTGAAATTAGGTTTGTGAGGCTAACCCGACATGACAGCACGACTTAAGTTGCGACAACCAGTGATGGCCATGAAGTAATGGCACGACTTATGTCATGACAACCAGCGTAAGGATAAAACATAATTTGAGACAAGGTAGATAAGTTTTCATTTCAGTGCTTCCAGTTGCTGTAAATAACAGTTTCTCTGTAACTTAAAAAGAACACAAGCAGAAAGAAAAGGATGCTGTCAATCTTGTTTCCAGTGAGGACCTGTACAAGGCGCAGGCTGACCGTATGGTGCAGGATGGCTATAGAGATGCCGGCTATGTCTACGTCAACATCGACGACTGCTGGCCGTTGAGGCAGCGGGACTCTCAAGGTCGCTTGGTGCCTGACCCAGCCCGCTTCCCCAGTGGAATGAAAGCCCTGGCCGATTATGTGAGTTGCTTTGGGTGGTGGATGGAAAACAGGTTGACACAGACCGAAGGTGTCTTGTTCTCCACATGCAGAATGTAAAATAGTGATCAAATTACAAGGAGGTTTGATGATGATGATGATTATGCTCAGTTCTGTGGTACTTGTAACTATAGTTGACTGAAACACGATACATTTTGCTTTTTTGTAGGTGTGTGCTTGAGGGGAGAAGGCATGGGATTGTGTGTGTGTGTGTGTGTGTGTTGTTTATTTGGGATTTGTTTTGTTTTGTTTCTTTTGCTGCCTCATCTTCTGTGCCCTGCCATCAACTTTAATGACACACTTCTGGTTCTGCCTCCGCCACACAGACAGACAATGAAAACGAAGAACGAGCAAACACTTACCTTCTCAAATTCAGTTCAGTTCAGTTCAGTTCAGTGGTTTGTTGAATGTCTTTTCATCGCCAGATGATATTAGACACTTGTTGAAAAAAGAGAGAAAAAAAACGAAAAAAAAAAACACCTTCACACTCAACTTGTCTAGTACTTGCAAACCAACATCTAATATGTGCATATTTACACAAGTGAATATTCTCAAATTCGTTTTCATTGTCCTGAATCTTGTTCATCTTGCCTGAAGAAGACCCAAGAGGTCGAACCGCGTCATGTTTTGACTTGTAATGTGTTTGTCCGTGTTAACTGGTGGATATATTTTAAATTGCTTATAAGATCTATGTCGGTCTCCACCTGCAGTCACCTCACTATGCAACCAACTATAAGATGGGCTTTAAAAACATCAAATGCGGTGTCCTTTTAAAAAAAAAAAGAATATGTTTATAAGACTTTTTAAAAGATTTTTTTTAAACATTTGTTTATAGAGATCTGCCTGCAATCACATCACTTTGGAACTAACTATACAGTAGGTTTGGTCAGTCAGTGATCATGTTTATTCCAGATGCACATCACTTGGGAACCAACTATACAGTGGGTTTGGTCAGTCAGTGATCATGTTTATTCCAGATGCACATCACTTGGGAACTAACTATACAGTGGGTTTAGTCAGTCAGTGATCATGTTTATTCCAGATGCACAGCCGAGGCCTGAAGCTGGGGATCTACAGTGACATGGGGACGGAGACGTGTGGGGGATATCCAGGCAGCAAGTTCTACATGGAGGAGGACGCACAGACGTTTGCTGACTGGGGCATTGACTCGCTGAAACTGGACGGCTGCTACTCCACTACCGACGACTTTTCTATAGGTGTGTGTGTGTGTGTGTGTGTCAGTATGTGTGTGTGTGTGTGTGTGTGTGTGTGTGTGTCAGTATGTGTGTGTGTGTGTGTTTGTATATGTGTGCTTGTGTATGTTTCGTGTGTTTGTGTTGTTGTGTGTGTGTGTGTGTGTTGTGTGTGTGTGTGTGTGTGTGTGTCATATGTGTGTGTGTTGTGTGTTTGTATATGTGTGCTTGTGGTATGTTCGTGTGTTTGTGTTGTGTGTGTGCACATGCATGTGTGTGTGTGTGTGCATGTGCGCGCGCGCATGTGTTTTGTGTGTGTGTGTGTGTGTGTGTGCGTGTGAATCATGGACTTGTTTATAATACATAGTAGAATTTTTTTGGTTGTAGGTACTTTCATAGCTGTGACAAAATATATTTTGGATAATTTTCACATAGTTCGTGGAATGTAGGAAAGACAGAAAGGTGCTAAAAGTTGATATGTTAGTTAGCTTTCCAGTTAAGATTTACCATTTAATCAAGAAGATTTAATAATTCAATCATACTAATTCAGTCAAATAGGGAGTATGAATATTTGCCAGAGGAAGTATTGATTCCAGAGGAAGAAAGAAATCAGAAATGGTTGGACAGGAAACTTATCCATATATTTAATCCTCTTGCGTTCATACTAGGGGCACTCAGCAGTGACAAACTGTACATTGTCGCTAGATTCATACCAAGAGGAGCCATGAGCAGTGACAGATACTTTCCCTTGATGCTCCGACTTATAAATGAATGTTGACCAAATTTCACAATGGTTGCCTTAATGCGACCACTGGAATCAACAAACAGAATTAAAGCATACAGTGGAAGAAGTGGGAAAATATGAAGCACAGAGAGTCTTGAATGCGTTGGACTTCAAATTGGCGATATAAGAGAACAGAGATGAATGATTCTAATACAATATACTGCTCTTCAAATTAGGTGATATAAGAGAACAGAGGTTAGTGATTCCAGTACTATATGCTGCTCTTCAAATTAGGCAATATAGGAGAACAGAGCTCAGGTGGTCGAACAGAAGAAACGGTTCTATGCCAGCTGCACACCGGCCATTCATATTCTACTCATTCGTACCTTTTAAAAGAGTGAAGAAGCTCCATGGTGCATTCCATGTCATGTACGACTCACAGTGAAACATATTCTTTTAGAGTGTTGGACTTGCATGATGTGAGACACAAACATTTTACAGCAGACTCCATGAAAACGGTTCAGCAATGTCCCACCTGATGTGATCTTTGAGCTTCTGAAGGAGATTAACATTTTTCATCTGATCTAAGATTTTATGGAAGAAAGATTTTTATTTTAACGTGGTGACAGCCCTGATATGGCTCTTTGCGGTGGCTGGGTATAAGCAAATACCTTACCTAGGTTAGTGATTACAATACAGTATGCTGCTCTTCAAATTAGGCAATATCAGAGAACAGAGGTTAGTGATTCTGATATAATATGCTGCTTGCCACTCTGCAAATAAGCGTGGCGATTGCAACACGGCTGGCCTCCATGATTGACTTTCTGCTGCCAGCTGATCTGATGCACTCATTGCTAGACACAGCCACGCACTGACTTTGGTTATTTTTTCTTTTTTTTTCTCTTGGTGTTCACGTTTTTTGTCTGAGTGTTTGCTTAAGCCACTTGAGGAGGGTTTTTTTTTTTTTTCAAACTGTGGCTGCTGAAACAACAGGTAGGCTTGACTGAAACAAGGTATGAAAGGCACACCTGACTTCCTTCGGATACACCTGTGTTCTATGGGAGAGAGCAGTGACTTATGTTTAACTGTGACTCTGTATAAACTGGTAGTGTATGTTGCAAGAAAGGATATTGTGCGTTTATACATTAAGCTGGGAATGTATTTTGTAAAAAAAAAAAGAGGACATTTTGGTATGTATATTCACTTGTTTATCATGCTGTAAATGTTTACTGGATTATTGGGCAGGAGATAAGATTGGAACTGTCATGAAGATACCATTTAGTGTAGTTGTGTGACAAGAGCTATGAACGTTTTGGAGATGCCCGCTTGGACCTGTACAGTCAAGTAAAGGAATGTGTATGTCAGGTAGTGTGCGGCTTTTACTTGAATTAAAGACCTGCATGTGGGTGGTATAATTGCATGCTTGCTTGTTATCATATTGGCACCATAAGGGGCATAAGTTTGGTGACAGATGACAATTACATGACTTTTTACAGAATTCAAATGTGAAAGGGTTAAACGAGACCAAGCGAAACTCTGACAGCATTAGCATTTAGCTGAGGAATGTAAGGAAGGGGATGTTGCCATGTATTTATGATGGAAGCATTAGTTGTTTTAAAGAAGTGTCTTAATACTACATTATTACCATTTTGGTTAAAACAGGAATTGCAGAATGGTCACTTCTCACTCTCACACACACGCACGCACACATTGCATGATAAGTATAGTTAGCCAGACAGAGAAAAACTCATTGGATCTCCCTTGTCGATGTCGTTCATGTCTTTTTTTCTGGTTCTTAAATTAGTGTCATACTAGTGATTGATTGAGTAAGGCATAACAATTCACTGAGTTTTTATCAATGCATGAATACGTTGGTGTATCAAATCAGCAGAGAAAATAAATTGTCTCTGAATGTGTGTCCTAGTGATATAGATCACATCAACATTGAACAGTTTGTCATGATTTGTAAAGACAGTAAACTGAAACTTGTGTTGTTTATTTAGTGTTTTGTTGGCAGGGTACCCAATCATGGGTTTCTTTCTGAACAAGACGGGCCGACCCATCCTTTACTCCTGCAGCTGGCCTGCCTACCTCACTGGAAAAGGACAGATAGTGAGTCATCACTCATGACTGATTTTGTTGTTGTTGTTGTTGTCTTTTACTGGAAAGACTGCGAGTTATGCCTTCATTGGTCTTTGTGTGTGTGGTGTGTGTGTGTGTGTGTGTGTGTGTGTGTGTGTGTGTGTGTGTGAGTGAGTGTATGTGTGTGAGTGAGTGAGAGAGAGAGAGTGTGTCTGTGTTGTGTGTGTGTGTGTTGTGTGTGTATGTTTGTGAGAGAGAGAGACAGAAAGAGAGAGAAAAAAGAAAGAAAGAAAAAGAGAGTGAAAAAGAGTTGTTTTTTCCACAGTGTACATTTGGAAACTTTTGATGGTTGATGACACCAGAACTGTATCAATTTTGTAGATCCCTCCCCCCAACCCGAAGTACACATCATCTTTTATCTGACCAATAGGAGAATGATGTAGACTGCTCCCAACTCTATGCTCATTAATACTAATAATAGGAAATTAATAAAAACAACCTAAAACATTATTTTTTAAGGAAAATTGCCCATTTTTTACCTCTCCATGAAATACAGGGGCTGAATTTGGAGGTACTTCTGTTTACACAGTTGCTTTTTAAGGGGTTGGTCTTCTGCTTGTATATACGTCTGTACTTGACATGATCATTAACTACTTTAAAGTTGATTTCTAACATTTACTGCTTGAAAAATTCGCCAGGGCTGAAAATGTCTGGAGAAAAGGTTTATTATAAAATCTAGGCAGAGGAATTTGAATCAAATTGTGTATGACAGTTTTAGTTTCATCAAGGAGGCGTCGCTGCGTGCAGACTGGTTCTTATACGCTACACCACATCCACTAAGTTTTGAGACCACACTGTGCATGATTTAAAGCTGATGGATAAATGAATAATGACTAAGATGACAGAGAATTTAAGGTCTCAGCAGATGCCTGACCTGTGTGTGACGGGTATTCATGATGGGATAATTTTGTTTAACTTTCTTTATTTACTTGTACAAAGTTAATAAACATAGTGGGATAATTTTTGTTTAACTTTCTTTATTTACTTGTACAAAGTTAATAAACATAGTCAAAATGAAACAGAATGAGAAATAAATGTGCTACTCTTGTTTCTGTCTTCCTCTGTTGTATGTGAGATGGGTTGTATGTGGTTGTTGTCTAGCCTCCTTACAAGACCATCGCTAATTCCTGCAACCTGTGGCGTAATTATGCGGACATTGGTGATTCCTGGGCGAGCGTTTCTGGCATCATTTCCTGGTTTGCTCAAGACAAAGGAAACTTCACCACTGTGGCAGGGCCTGGAAACTGGAACGATCCCGATATGGTGAGTGGTGTGCCTGACCAATTGGGTGTAATGAATGACCCTGATGTGGTAAATAAAGTGTTTGGAGAGAAGTTTATGGTGGAGACACTGCATTACTGCCAGGTCACTTGGGTGGTGTTCAGTGGTGTCTGTTCTGAGCCAACATGCTCAGTTTACCACTTGCTAAACCCCTCACTGATGGCAGTAATGCATGAGTTAGCATCCCCATCTGGAGTTAGCATCTCCATCTGGAGGATGTCGTGAACTTTCCAATACTGACAACCCTGACTCAAATTCACCATTTGAAGAGATGTGAAGAGAGAATATAAACTATGAGAACATGGCATGCACGAAGGGCCACAGAATGTGAGACTTTTGGTATGCTGTTCAGTGAGGGTGATCAAGATCATGATGCTATGCTATGGTCAGAGCCTACATGACAGGGTGGTACTCTTTACTTCTCATCATATATCAGCCAGGTCCAAAAAGATACTGACACCTGCAGTGTTTGGTGGATAATTTGAACGATGGTGACCTTGTTGGATAATTTGAACGATGGTGACCTTGTAACTACTGTTTGATTTTGTTCACATGTTAGCCATATTCCACTTAACTACCGATCTGCCTATTTCCACCTCTTTCAATAGCCTACATGTTTCCATACAGGCTATTTTGGGACCTTTATTTGTTAAGACGTGCTGATTGAGGGCAGGGTATTTGCTTGAGTTGCTGCTGTTATGAATGTGCTGCAATTTACCTTGTTAATACTTTCACGACGGGCACGGCAGAGCAACCTCACTTCCCTGCAGATGTGTGCACCGCACATGCTTACAACCATTGCAGACGCGCTATTTTTGCAATTTTTTTTATTATGTTTTACGTCCCCGAGTATGAACCTAATAAGCAATTGTTATATATCAATGGAAAGGGTAAAACGCAAACTTTGTAATGAGCATAGAATTAAATACATTTTGGGTAAAATAGCAACGCTACAGTTACGGAAACAACATAAGTAAAATGTAGAACACAATCTTGTTTATGTTTGTTTGGTTAGTATGACAACAGCAAATGAGTAAGAAAAGGGGCATAAGATTTTGCTCTTACTTTGAACAGATGCAGAGAAAGCCTGAGGTATTCAATATGTGGAATCCAAGTGAATTTTTTTTTCTTAAAGGAAATTAAATCATTGCACACAGTACACACTTTTCACTCTTTCGCCTTCAGATGATAAGACATAAAAAACTATTAAATACACAGAGCAAACGAATCAAGCTCAGATTCTTTTTGATAAACTTGTACACCTTTAGCTCCCTCATCCTCTGAACCACTTTGCTGAACCAGTTCTAACATCCCATGCCATTCTTCTTCTGCCCAATATGTTGGCGAGGCAGGAAATGCCACACGTGCCTTTTGCAGAAATTCCCAGTGCCAGACAGGTCTCTTTGTTCGGACTACTCTGGGGTCACAAAGGTCATCGCTAGTGCAGTGGCTAGAACCGTGTTCTAAATATTTAGTGCAGCTGCATCCCCTAGACCGTAGACGAGAGAACAGGGGAATTTTTTATAGTTGTGCCGTCAGGGAGGCACGGCATGTCCAGGGAATGCAGCAGCATCATGCCGTCACCATGAAACGGCTCGTCGTGAACTGATAGTGACTGAGTTGCCGTCACTATTGCACAGCATGTTGCGAAAAGGTTAAAAAGCATATGTTTGTGACCTTACACCATAAAATGAATCGTATATCACCTGTGGATTAATACTAAATGAATTTTTCATTCTCACTTTAGTTGTGAAAATCATTTTCAAATCACATGTTCGCTTTTTGCGATATGGTTGTTATAAAATGGAACTGTGTGACATGTACTTTTATGAAAATAGACAAAATCTGAAGGAAATGTAAAAAATTCAACACCCAATTTTCCTTATAGCCAGTATCCAGTTTTCATTGAAATTGATACTCAAATACGTCACATGAAAGCAAGTGTTTTGCAAAATTTGGTGTCCTTAAAAAATTTCTATGTAAAGAAGAACTGATTTGGGAAATTCTTGTTTTCAGATAACATCTTTGATATAGAAAAAAGAGAAACATTAAGAATTCGCATGTGTACAAAAACAAATTCACATCAAACCACATTCATGTCTAAATTTTTTAAACAAAATTGGTATGGGTTAGAAATACATTTTTTTTTGTTCAAAAAGCAGATCACTTACAGATTTTGTTTGATGCTTTTGAATATAAAGTTGGTAGCTGCAGAAATGTTGCACAAAAATATGTGATAATTATAAAGTTACCTAGATGAAACTCAACAGTGCGTTTCCAGTCTTCCCACTTCAGTCCATAGCATATCAGGTCTTAGTAGGAACCAGTCGGGGCTGAAAATCCACAAACAAATGGCTTTGATAGGAATTGAACCCATGACCTCTGAACCCACAGTCCAAAATGCTAACCACTGCACGATGGCAACTCTTAGCATGCATGTATGCAGACACAAGATCAAGGCACTTGCAGACCCGCACGTGCATTTGATAGGAAATACCACAGTATTCCACACCTGTAGGCAGCAAGTATTCAGGCCACAGATCCCATGGTTTTAGAAGATGTTGTGATCTGACTGATGTGTGGTGGAGACAGGACACAGATCTTCACATGTCTAATTAATGCATGCAGAACTGACATGAGCTTTTGACACAGAGTTTTAGCAGCTTCCAATGCATGCAGTAAAGCCGTCGTTTGATTGCCATCAGTGTAACATTGTCCCATTCAGGTTTGATTGTCATCAGTGTAGCACTGTCCCATTAAGTTTTGATTGTCATCAGTGTAGCACTGTCCCATTCAGTTTTGATTGCCATCAGTGTAACATTGTCCCATTCAGGTTTGATTGCCATCAGTGTAACATTGTCCCATTCAGGTTTGATTGTCATCAGTGTAGCACTGTCCCATTCAGGTTTGATTGTCATCAGTGTAGCATTGTCCCAATCAGGTTTGATTGTCATCAGTGTAGCATTGTCCCATTCAGGTTTGATTGCCATCAGTGTAACATTGTCCCATTCAGGTTTGATTGTCATCAGTGTAACATTGTCCCATTCAGTTTTGATTGTCATCAGTGTAGCACTGTCCCATTCAGGTTTGATTGTCATCAGTGTAACATTGTCCCATTCAGTTTTGATGTCATCAGTGTAGCACTGTCCCATTCAGGTTTGATTGTCATCAGTGTAACATTGTCCCATTCAGGTTTGATTGTCATCAGTGTAACATTGTCCCATTCAGGTTTGATTGTCATCAGTGTAACATTGTCCCATTCAGGTTTGATTGTCATCAGTGTAACATTGTCCCATTCAGGTTTGTCATCAGTGTAACATTGTCCCATTCAGGTTTGATTGTCATCAGTGTAACATTGTCCCATTCAGGTTTGATTGTCATCAGTGTAACATTGTCCCATTCAGTTTTGATTGCCATCAGTGTAACATTGTCCCATTCAGGTTTGATTGTCATCAGTGTAGCATTGTCTCATTCAGGTTTGATTGTCATCAGTGTAGCACTGTCCCATTCAGGTTTGATTGTCATCAGTGTAACATTGTCCCATTCAGGTTTGATTGTCATCAGTGTAACATTGTCCCATTCAGTTTTGATTGTCATCAGTGTAGCATTGTCCCATTCAGTTTTGATTGTCATCAGTGTAGCATTGTCCCATTCAGGTTTGATTGTCATCAGTGTAGCACTGTCCCATTCAGGTTTGATTGTCATCAGTGTAGCATTGTCCCATTCAGTTTTGATTGTCATCAGTGTAGCATTGTCCCATTCAGTTTTGATTGTCATCAGTGTAGCATTGTCCCATTCAGGTTTGATTGTCATCAGTGTGGCACTGTCCCATTCAGGTTTGATTGTCATCAGTGTAGCACTGTCCCATTCAGGTTTGATTGTCATCAGTGTAGCACTGTCCCATTCAGGTTTGATTGTCATCAGTGTAGCACTGTCCCATTCAGGTTTGATTGTCATCAGTGTAGCATTGTCCCATTCAGGTTTGATTGTCATCAGTGTAACATTGTCCCATTCAGGTTTGATTGTCATCAGTGTAGCATTGTCCCATTCAGTTTTGATTGTCATCAGTGTAGCATTGTCCCATTCAGTTTTGATTGTCATCAGTGTAGCATTGTCCCATTCAGGTTTGATTGTCATCAGTGTAACATTGTCCCATTCAGGTTTGATTGTCACCAGTGTAGCATTGTCCCATTCAGGTTTGATTGTCATCAGTGTAACATTGTGCCATTCAGTTTTGATTGTCATCAGTGTAGCATTGTCCCATTCAGGTTTGATTGTCATCAGTGTAGCACTGTCCCATTCAGGTTTGATTGTCATCAGTTTAACATTGTCCCATTCAGGTTTGATTGTCATCAGTGTAACATTGTGCCATTCAGTTTTGATTGTCATCAGTGTAGCACTGTCCCATTCAGGTTTGATTGTCATCAGTGTAACATTGTCCCATTCAGTTTAGATTGTCATCAGTGTAACATTGTGCCATTCAGGTTTGATTGTCATCAGTGTAGCACTGTCCCATTCAGGTTTGATTGCCATCAGTGTAGCATTGTCCCATTCAGGTTTGATTGTCATCAGTGTAGCATTGTCCCATTCAGGTTTGATTGTCATCAGTGTAACATTGTCCCATTCAGGTTTGATTGTCATCAGTGTAGCACTGTCCCATTCAGGTTTGATTGTCATCAGTGTAGCATTGTCCCATTCAGGTTTGATTGTCATCAGTGTAACATTGTCCCATTCAGGTTTGATTGTCACCAGTGTAGCACTGTGCCATTCAGTTTTCATTGCCATCAGTGTAGCATTGTCCCATTCAGTTTTGATGTCATTAGTGTAGCATTGTCCCATTCAGGTTTGATTGTCATCAGTGTAACATTGTGCCATTCAGTTTTGATTGTCATCAGTGTAGCATTGTCCCATTCAGTTTTGATTGTCATCAGTGTAACATTGTGCCATTCAGTTTTGATTGTCATCAGTGTAGCATTGTCCCATTCAGTTTTGATTGTCATCAGTGTAGCATTGTCCCATTCAGTTTTGATTGTCATCAGTGTAGCATTGTCCCATTCAGGTTTGATTGTCATCAGTGTAGCATTGTCCCATTCAGTTTTGTCATCAGTGTAGCATTGTCCCATTCAGTTTTGATTGTCATCAGTGTAGCATTGTCCCATTCAGTTTTGATTGTCATTCATGTAGTATTTTCCATTCAGTTTTGATTGTCATCCATGTAGTATTTTCCATTCAGTTTGTCTCCTGCGACTTGGGCAGGAAATGGTATTTAGTCAGACGAAGTGAGCGCAAGTCAGAAAAGGAGTGACTGGTTGATGCAGGATGTGTGTTGTTTCGTTCCTCTCTTACCCAGGCTGTTACATCAGCATTATCAGTTTTACATTGTAAACTTGTTACATGTCACCTGCCTCGTGTGATGAGTAAGTTATGCTGCAGTACCCACTATAGCCAGTCCTGCATGTTTTGCATGCAATATCTACAGACATGTCTTGCATATTAAAATGCCGAATGTCAAGCGTGTCTTTCATGCAGTATTACAGACATGTCTTGCATATTAAAATGCCAGCTGTCAAGCTTGTCTTTCATACATTATTTACAGACATGTCTTGCTTGTCAAAGTGCCAGCTGTGGTTGTCCTGCATGTCTTTCAAGCAGTGTTTACAGACATGTATTGCATGTCAGGATTAGGGCTCTTCTACAGCCCCGGTCTCTGGGAATATCTTGGATTAATGAAGGGGCCTTTTCCAGGGCTGGGAGGGTCTTAGATTAATAAAGGGGGGTTTTCCAGGGCTGGGAGGGTGTAAGATTAATGAAGGGGCCTTTTCCAGGGCTGGGAGGGTCTTAGATTAATGAAGGGGCCATTTCCAGGGCTTGGAAAGTCTTAAGAGTAATGAAGAGGCCTTTTCCAGGGTTTGGAAAGTCATAAGAGTAATGAAGGGGCCTTTTCCAGGGCTTGGAAAGTCTTAAGAGTAATGAAGGGGCCTTTACCTGGGCTGGGAAGGTGTTGGAGGAATGAATAGGCCTTTTCCAGGGCTGGAAAGGTGTTGGATTAATGAAAGGGCCTGCTCCAGGGCTGGGAAGGTGTTGGATTAGTGAAGGGGCCTTTTCCAGGGCTGGGAAGGTCTTAGAGTTAAAGGGGCCTTTTCCAGTGCTGGGATTAACAGAGCTGGAAGTCTTGAAAAACAAACAAATTGACATCTTATCAGACCAGGAACACCTGTGTTCTTTTCCTTCGTGTATGGAATGTTTTTGATCACACAGTTTTTGGAACATGATTCGATTTTTTCCTCCTCAATTATATCTGAATATGTAGATATCTCATCATCAGCAGTTGAGGTTTCTTTAAAAGGGAGAAAGAAATGATAATGTCTTATACAAAGGGTCATAGAACCAATCAGAGTGGTTTCCTTGACATTATATGACAGATCATTGTGGGCGACTACGGGCTGAGCTTGACCAGCAGAAGGTGCAGATGGCGATCTGGTCCATGATGGCTGCCCCGCTCTACATGTCCAACGACCTGCGTCACATCAAGAATGAGTCGCGTGACTTGCTCCTCAACCGCCGGATCATCGCCATCAACCAGGACCCCCTGGGCATTTCAGGGACAGAGACTTTTCAAAGTAAGTGTGTGTGTGTGTATGGACTTGGTATAAAGAAATCAAGTGTCGGTTAATATATCATAAATCAGAATGTATGAATGTTCCTGTTTTTAATCCATGACCCCAAATATGGCATTACCCCTGCACCCTCTTAGTAGACTCAGAAAACCTCCTGGACCTTTAGTCTGGAATGTTCGTTTCTCCAAGGTTGGCCACTGTGTGTGTAGATTTGGCAACACCATTCTTCACTGCCTGGTCAGTTGAGCTGTTGGTATGTACATGAAACCTGTTGTTTTGAGGTGAATCATCGCTAGATGCTCAGCTTCACCTCAGCACTGTTCTTTGTGCCAGTCTTTTTGGGACTGCTGATGCATCTCAGGGGTGGCTTTGCTTTGCTCCATGATCATCAAAGACTATCACCATTGCTAGGTTCAGTGCTGGAGGTCTTCCTACACCAACCCCTGTCAGGTGGGGGTGAATTGACATGACAAGAAACAGTGTGCACCGTTTGCCTCGACGTTGGCAAAACATATTTTTAATTACACATACTATACCGTGGCTCACTAATGCAATAAGCGGCAGCATTTGCTATCCCTGCCTCGTATACAATAAAGTCCGTACGACAACAAAACCCCTGAAAGGGCTCGTGCCTTGCGCATGCCCAGAATCCTCTCTTTTCTCGGCAGCCATTTTTTCCCGTTAGCCGCGTGTTTCACGAGCAGCTAAGTATTTTTTGCTTTTCTCACGATCGCTCGATCGTTGTTGCTGCTCGTTGGTGTCCTTGCTTATGTTTTCACTTAAGGGAGAACGTACGTGAAGCGATTGGGTGGTAAGGCGAGATTTACGAAGGTTTCGTCATTCGATTCCTCGTCTCACTGGCAGGCTCTTAGCCTAGCCTACTCTGGCCGCGCCAACCCCCCCAACTCTCTTCCGCGTCACTTTCTCTCTTCTTGTTCTTCTTTCTCCAAGGGTTCACTTCAACGGTTCTGTTGTTGTGACAGCGAGCTCTTTCTCGCAACCCTTAATTCGTGACGATGATCAGCTCAGCTGCGGTTTCTGCTCGATCTCGTCACCCTCGCCCTAACGGCAAAGCGACTCGGCATAGGCTCATGTCGTTACCGTATCGCATCCTGTGTTCAGTTCAGCTGCGGGTTCTACTGTTCACAGTCGATTCCCAGGGCGGAATCAAAGATGCACGAGCCCCCTATGACGGAAGGCTCAGGGGCGGGGTTTTGAGGCAGACTTCACGTCTACCTCTGACGGCTAACGACTCAGCTGCGGTTCTGTCGTGTCCGTCAGTGCATCATGTGTCCAGTTCAGCTGAGGTTCTACTGCACACAGTTCGATTCCCATGGCGGAATCGAAGATGCACGAGCCCCCTATTGCGGAGGCTCAAAGGGTGGGTAATGAGGCAGACTGCTTGTCTACCCCCTCCCTTCGCTCGATGGGCGATCCAAGGGAAAGCAACTCCTTCTCAAGGGCTCGATCTCGTTCGGCCCCAGTTGTTTCCCTTCCCCCACCTCATGTCTCTGCCTTTTTTCGGGTAGGACTTTGGGGGTTCCGCCCTCTTTTCACAGGGCGTCCCTCGGGGGACTGGCGCATCAGGTCCCCCATTTACTGGGTTGGGCCAGCAGCCAAGCACCATGATCGGCCAGAGGTGGTTCTGTCGATCCTGTCCCCTTGTCCCCTAACGGCGATCGACTCAGCTTGGTCGTTTCCCGTTAAGTGCATCTGTGTTCAGTTCAGCTGCGGTTCTACTGCGCACGGTTCGTTCCCATGGCAGAATCGAAGATGCACGGGCCCTCTCCGGTGGCGCCGACGTTGAGGTAAGATATTCGCCACCCTCCCCCTCTCGCTCGGTAGGCGATCTAAGGGAAGCATCTTGCTCAAGGGCTCGGATCTCTTTCGGCCCCGGTTGTTTCCCTTCCCCCACCTCATGTGTCTGCCTCTTCTTTGGGCAGACCACCAGGGTTTTCGCCCTCTTTTCCGAGCACCCCTCAGGGAACCGGCGCATTAGGCCCACCATTTTTCTGGGTTGGGCCAGCAGCCACACTCTCAGCCCCCCCCCCCCCCCCCCCCCCCCCTATCACGGGGTCAGGGCCCTTTGCCTTGGGCGCCACGGGCCCAATGGCAATATCCCCCGGCCATGGGCTTTCCACAGCCCCCTGCTCCGGGGTTTCCCGGGTGGCCGGGTTTTATGCCCAGCCCTCCGCCAGTGCAGGCCTCTCCCTCCCAGGCCCCCTGCCAACGGCCACACCACGTTGAATACACGGTTCTCGTCCGATCACCGAATTTAAAAAGCAACGTCGGGCCTGGTCAGTACTTGGATGGGTGACTGCCTGGGAACACCAGGTGCTGTTGGCACTTAAAGCGGCCCACCCGGGGACTGATCCCTCTCCCGGAATGTCTGGGGAATCAGCCAGCCCAGGCCACTCTGGGCTTTAGCCGCGCACCGCTTCGCCAGGGGCGGTCACCCCCTCGGTCTGTGGATCCGACCTGGTGGATTCTGAGTCAGAGGAAGAGGACCAGTCACCCGGTTCTTATTCCTTCCAGGACTCGGTGGCCTTTCTGGCTTCCCTTGTTCCGGAGGCGGTGTCATCCTCTCAGGAGGTCAGAGCCCCCTGCCCTTCGGCGGCGGAACTCGCCCTGGGATCTCGCCCAAATAGGAGTAGGGACACGGAGGCACAGGACATCATGCCTGGTTCTGTCCCTGATTTCCTAGTGCGCTGGCGTGCGGCTTCCATTTGCCAAGAGCCTTCTCGGCAAATGATACTATCCCAGAAGCCACTATCCTCCTCTCCCAGGCGGACCTCCTCCTGGTCCAGGAGAGGTCGAAATCATCACGCTAAGCAGGTGTCCCTCTCAGGGCACTGCCTTGCCGGGTGGGGAGAGCCTGCGATGGGGGGTTTGGAGGCTACCTCGGTTGTGGATTCTTTTCTAGGGGGACTAGTGTCTGCCCTTAAGGATCCTGATTCAGATTCCTTCACCATCCGCCAGTCCGCGGACCCAGCTGCAGTGGTAGCCTGTATTCAGTCAATGGCTGAAGGGGTTAAATATTCGGCTGGGGCCTTCGCAGGCTCCTTCTGAGCTCTGTACTAGCGAGGAGAGATGCGGTCCTTTTGGCATCTTCTGTGACCCGTTCTCCCTCTGCCCGCGCCTCCCTCAGAGCCTGGCCAGTCAGGTCAGGGTCTCTGTTTGGGAATCACGTACAGGCTTCCATTAAGAGCCAGGCCGAGATTAGGCGTGACCTCGCCTTTCAGTCAGGCCCCCCTTCCCCCCGCCCCGGTTCAAAACGCAAGGCGCCAGCGCTTTTCTCATCACCGGGTCCCTCAAACCCAAGGGACGACGGTCATTTGGACCCCGGGGGATCCGAGACAAGCAGCCCAGCAGGGGTCGGCCTCAGGCACGGCGGCGGGTCCGAATGCTCCCACGTCTCAGACGGCCCACCCCAATGACTTGCCCCCGACCTGGGTGCTTCACCCTAAGGCGGTCTCTGTGGGCAGTCCGTCCAGGCACCTCAGTGCCTGGGAGCGGCTTCCCGCAAGCCCTTGGGCTCTGCGGGTGGTCATGTCGGGTTTTCGTCTTCCTTGGGGTGCAGTGAAGGCCCCTCTCAGTCATTTCGTTCCTCCTCGGGATCTGGCAGCCTCTCAGGCCTTAGACCAGGAGGCCCTTTCGCTGTTAGCCAAGGGAGCCACAGAGGAAGTCCTCTTCCATTCCTCTCCGGGCTTTTATGGCCGCATTTTTGTGGTTTCCAAAAGCTTCTGGAGGACGGAGACCGGCTCTAGATCTCTCGCCCTTGAACAGGTTTCGTATCGTCCTCCGATTTTCGAATGGAAACCCCCATGTCAATCCGCGATGCCATGCATCCCGGCGATTGGGCGGTACCATCGACTTAAAAGATGTGTACTTCCATCCCTTGATCCACCCAAGGGACAGGAAGTACCTCCGCTTCGTGTGGAGAAGCCGCGTTTTTCAGTTCAGGGCTCTTCCCTTTGGACTAGCCCCGGCCCTTGGGTTTTCACGAAGGTGGCTCGGCGGGGACTTTGTTTGCATGTTCGGGAGAAGGAATTCGTCTGAAGGCCTATCTAGACGATTGGCTTCTTCTTGCCTCATCAGCACTCTGTGATCCCAGCAAGCCCTACAGGTTTTAAGCCTCTGTCAGCAGCTGGGATTTGTTCGCAACGAGGAGAAGTCCGATCTCATCCCGTCGCAGCAGCTCCTTCGGGTCTGATGGAGTCCTGGCTCCCTTAGTACCCCTTGGGCAACTGCACAAACGCGGTTTCAGCGCCTCTTTCGCAAGCGTTGGTCTCAGGCACTGCAGTCGTGGGACCTGCTGATCCTCTCGGTCAGTGGTTCTAGTCATCGGTGGTCCAATGGCACTCCCAGTCCTGGCTAGCTCAGGGAGTCCCATCTCTCCCCCTCCTCCGCAGGAGGGACCTGTTCCCGGACGCGTCCCAGTCCGGGTGGGGTGCATACGTCAGCTCTCCGACGGCCTCGGGAGATGGGGTCCTGGCATATCAATCGGCTAGAGATGGAAGCCGTGTTCCAAGCCCTCAAGGAGTCTCTTCCCTTCCTGAAAGGAAAACACATTCTCCTCAACACCGACAGCACAAACTGTGGCGTGTTATATCAACAAGCGAGGGGGGGGGGGGGGGGGGGGGGGGGGGGGGGGCGCGTTCTCACTCCCTGTCCCTGAGGACGGAACGCTTCTTCTTTGGTGCGAGACACAATCAATCCGGATCTCGGCAAGCAGGTTCCTGGGAAGATCAACATTCTCGCGGACTCCCTCAGCAGGTCGCACATGGTTCTTCCCTCAGAGTGGACTCTCGTCCACTCAATCCTGGAACCTTCTGGGCCGTATGTTTCAAACCACGGGTAGACCTGTTCGCCACCCGGTTCAACTACCTGAACTACCTAGCCTTTCTTTCATCGGAGAGAAAACTTTCAGCCTCCTCTGTTAAGGTTCACAGGGTGGCTATTTCCACCACTATCTGCCAGTTAGGGGGCCCTCCTTCGGGGACGACCCTCTTCTGCAGGATCTGGTCAGAGGAGCAGCCCTACAGGAGGCCCGATGCCCCGCCGTGTCCCGGCTGGGATCTTTTCTTAGTCCCCTCCTCCCTCAGGCTCCCCCCTTACGAGCCCATCCGGGAGTGTTCTCTAAAATTCCTTTCCTTTAAAAACAGCCTTTCTCGTTTCCCTGGCCTCGGGAGGCGCTGCAGTGAAGTCCACACCCTTAGTGGCCTGCCTGGGGATGTCGCCTCTGAACCGGATGGCTCGATATCTCTTCGCCTCCCCCAGAATTTTTAGCGAAAAAACCAGTTGCCAGGTTCTTCTTCCCCGACTATCTCCATTCTTCCTCTCACTGCCCAGGACGACGAAAACTGCACTCTCTGTCCGGGTGCGCGCTCTGCGGGAGTATAGGAAAACGCACGAAATCTTCTCGCTACAAGCAGCGCCACCTGTTCCTCTCTTACAACGAAGGTTATAAGGAGGACATCAGGCGCTCTTCAATCTCTCGATGGCTGAGAGAAGTCATTAAAGCTGCGTACGCGAGATCTGAGGGGATTTGGCTGTTCTTTCACCTAGACCTCATGAGACTAGGGCATTGGCGTCTTCGCTGGCAGTAGCTCATAATGCTAGCATTCAGGGTGTGTTAGATGCCGCATTATTGGGGGTCCCCTAGCACCTTCATCCAATTCTACCTGCGCGACGTTTCTCGTCTGCGCGAGGATGGGTCTAGGGGAATCGCATCAGCTGTGGTGGCGCAACACTCCATCTCCGCCACACGCTCCGGCTCTTCTCGCTCCTCCAGGCGGTAACCAGGTGAGCCCTCCTTCCAGGTAGTGCGACTCTGCATTAGTGAGCCACGGTATAGTATGTGTAATTAAAAGGAAATTTTTATTCTAAAATTAACGTTTAATCTAACATACTTACCGTGGCTCACGCAGAGACCCCCCTACCTCCCCGCCTTCCTGGTTCCTTCAGGAGTTCTCAGTCCGGGTTTAATATACCTCGAAAAGAGGAGGATTCTGGGCATGCGCAAGGCACGAGGCCCTTTCAGGGGTTTTGTTGTCCGTACGGACTTTATTGTATACGAGGCAGGGATAGCAAATTGCTGCCGCTTATTGCATTAGTGAGCCACGGTAAGTATGTTAGATTAAACGTAATTTTAGAATAAAAATTTCCTTTGCACATTGTAACAAGACATAGGTTGTTTTTTGTTTGTTTGTTTTTTTAATTCTGGTAATTATTTGAGAATTAAGCTACCCCAGAATGTTATTAATGAGGGAAAAAGATGCTTGATTTGATTTTAACTTGATTTGAAAACCGTGTGTTATAAAGAGCATTCCTTGTAATGCGTAACTGGAGGTCATTTATAGACAGGTTTCAACAGTTTGATACACAGAGTGCTGGACTGTGTATTGTAAATGATTTGAAGAATCAGTAATACTTTGTTTTGTTCTGACCTTGTCATAGTTGATTTGGAGCTATCAACAGGTATATTGTGCTTTTAAAGATTACCAGTTGCGAGAAGTTTGCAGAAATTGGTGACATGCATAATCCAACCCATATGAATCAAAGAGACAAGAGATGAAAGAAATGTTTTAAACAAAATCTAGTTTTTGATTCAGCTCTCATTAAAAAAAAAAACCCACCACACACTCCATTTTGTACACAAACAATATAACGGTCTTTAAAGACAGGAGGTCAGAAAGGACGTCCTTTTTAATACCGCAGTACCATGATATCTGTCCATGCTCTACACGTAGCCAAGAACTGGAATGTAAGGTATTAGGATCTCAGAATGGTAAGAAGTGAGTGTGGGTGGAAGAAGAGAGAGTGACCTACCAGGGTGTAGGTCAAGGTACTGCATATACATCTGTTCCATGAAGACAAGTGGATGTCGACTGACAAAATGTTGTTGATGATGAAGTTTATGATCCATTTGCTTTTCTTCTCTTCCTGATTTCTGAATTGTGTTGGTGATATCTCGCATCAGGTGATGTTGGAGCCCATGAATTTAGTTCTACAAACCTATTTGTTTAATTTTGTGATTCATTTGGAGCCTACTATACATTTTGGAACATAGCTGCCATTTTTTAAAGGGCTGCTCTCTTCGTGACAAATTGGTCCTGGCTTGCTTTGACAATCTTTAAAAGCCATAGCAGATGGCCACCAATCATGAGGAAATCTACTATACTGAGTAATCCTGCAGCTGAACACACATTCATGTATATAACTGAAGGAGATAAAAGTGGAAAAGCTTAACCACACCAGTTTCTGATCCAGCTTCTTTCTTCTGCTGAGGAATGGGTCCATGGAGGGAGGGAGACTGTCTGTGTAGAGAAAGGTCCGTGGAGGGAGGGAGACAGTCTGTGTAGAGAAAGGTCCGTGGAGGGAGACGTTAGTCTGTGTAGAGAAAGGTCCGTGGAGGGAGGGAGACAGTCTGTGTAGAGAAAGGTCCGTGGAGGGAGGGAGACAGTTAGTCTGTGTAGAGAAAGGTCCGTGGAGGGAGGGAGACAGTTAGTCTGTGTAGAGAAAGGTCCGTGGAGGGAGGGAGACAGTCTGTCTGGTAGAGAAAGGTCCGTGGAGGGAGGGAGACAGTTAGTCTGTGTAGAGAAAGGTCCGTGGAGGGAGGGAGACAGTTAGTCTGTGTAGAGAAAGGTCCGTGGAGGGAGGGAGACAGTCTGTCTGTGTAGAGAAAGGTCCGTGGAGGGAGGGAGACAGTTAGTCTGTGTAGAGAAAGGTCCGTGGAGGGAGGGAGACAGTCTGTCTGTGTAGAGAAAGGTCCGTGGAGGGAGGGAGACTGTCTGTGTAGAGAAAGGTCCGTGGAGGGAGGGAGACAGTCTGTGTAGAGAAAGGTCCGTGGAGGGAGGGAGACAGTCTGTGTAGAGAAAGGTCCGTGGAGGGAGGGAGACAGTCTGTGTAGAGAAAGGTCCGTGGAGGGAGGGAGACAGTCTGTCTGTGTAGAGAAAGGTCCGTGGAGGGAGGGAGACAGTCTGTGTAGAGAAAGTCCGTGGAGGGAGGGAGACAGTCTGTGTAGAGAAAGGTCCGTGGAGGGAGGGAGACAGTCTGTGTAGAGAAAGGTCCGTGGAGGGAGGGAGACAGTCTGTGTAGAGAAAGGTCCGTGGAGGGAGGGAGACAGTCTGTCTGTGTAGAGAAAGGTCCGTGGAGGGAGGAGAGACAGTCTGTCGTGTAGAGAAAGGTCCGTGGAGGGATGGAGACAGTTAGTCTTCGTAGAGAAAGGTCCGTGGAGGAAGGGAGACAGTCTGTCTGTGTAGAGAAAGGTCCGTGGAGGGAGGGAGACAGTTGTCTGTGTAGAGAAAGGTCCGTGGAGGAGGGAGACAGTCTGTCTGTGTAGAGAAAGGCCCGTGGAGGGAGGGAGACAGTCTGTGTAGAGAAAGGTCCGTGGAGGGAGGGAGACAGTCTGTCTGTGTAGAGAAAGGTCGTGGAGGGAGGGAGACGTCTGTGTAGAGAAAGGTCCGTGGAGGGAGGGAGACAGTCTGTCTGTGTAGAGAAAGGTCCGTGGAGGGAGGGAGACAGTCTGTGTAGAGAAAGGTCCGTGGAGGGAGGGAGACAGTCTGTGTAGAGAAAGGTCCGTGGAGGGAGGGAGACAGTCTGTGTAGAGAAAGGTCCGTGGAGGGAGGGAGACAGTCTGTGTAGAGAAAGGTCCGTGGAGGGAGGGAGACAGTCTGTGTAGAGAAAGGTCCGTGGAGGGAGGGAGACAGTCTGTGTAGAGAAAGGTCCGTGGAGGGAGGGAGACAGTCTTGTGTAGAGAAAGGTCCGTGGAGGGAGGGAGACAGTCTGTGTAGAGAAAGGTCCGTGGAGGGAGGGAGACAGTCTGTCTGTGTAGAGAAAGGTCCGTGGAGGGAGGGAGACAGTCTGTCTGTGTAGAGAAAGGTCCGTGGAGGGAGGGAGACAGTTGTCTGTGTAGAGAAAGGTCCGTGGAGGGAGGGAGACAGTCGTCTGTGTAGAGAAAGGTCCGTGGAGGATGGAGACAGTTAGTCTTGTAGAGAAAGGTCCGTGGAGGGAGGGAGACAGTCTGTCTGTGTAGAGAAAGGTCCGTGGAGGGGAGGGAGACAGTTGTCTGTGTAGAGAAAGGTCCGTGGAGGAGGGAGACAGTCTGTCTGTGTAGAGAAAGGCCGTGGAGGGAGGGAGACAGTCTGTGTAGAGAAAGGTCCGTGGAGGGAGGGAGACAGTCTGTGTAGAGAAAGGTCCGTGGAGGGAGGGAGACAGTTAGTCTGTGTAGAGAAAGGTCCGTGGAGGGAGGGAGACAGTCTGTCGTGTAGAGAAAGGTCCGTGGATGGGAGGGGAGACAGTCTGTGTAGGAAGGTCGTGGAGGGAGGAGACAGTCTGTGTAGGAAGGTCGTGGAGAGGGAGACATTGTGAGAGAAAGGTCGTGGCGGGGGAGACTAAACAGCGGTCACAACACCTGACATGCAGAACTTACAAAGTTCAAAGAAAATCAATCAGAATTGCATTCAGACCATCTCTCACAATGATCACATGTCAGGTTGCCCAAGACAGCGTGTCCATAGTCAACATGCAGCAGGAAATGAAGCATGGCTGCAGTGGCCATTTTTGCATGCCCAGTGTTGTGGGTCTCCAGAGACCCAAGTTTTTTGTGAAGGAATAAACTTTTGTCATACATCGTGGGTCTCCACAGACCCTTGTTGTCTTGGAATAACCTTTGCCGGTACGTCATGGGTTTGCTCAGACCCAAGGCGGACTGGGCCGGTTCTATTTTTGTCTTTAGAATGTATGGGTCTGGCTGGACCACATGTATGGCACTCAGATTTTCATCTTTAGGGTATGTGTCCCCTCAGACCTACAATGTACTTGGAGGCTTTTTGTTTCTGTTTATTCCTTTGTTTACCAACAGAAAGAAGCAATTTCTGGTACAAATGCTGGGCCATGGTTTTGTTGACAAAGTCCTGAAAATTGGTGGAGTTGGTTTTTAAAATGTACTAGTTATCAAATGAAAATCATGAGTGTGGGTCATTTCAGACCCACACACTATGGGAAAGCCAAAGGTTAAGCTGGAAGTCAGGATGGGTTTGAAGTAACTGAAGCATGGGTTGTGAAGAGACTAATTACTGTCAAACTTTTTCCAACAGTGTGGCAAAAATGTTGTTACAGACCATGGCTAGGGCTGTTGCTTATTGGAATAAGGACATATTTCATAGAAATCAAATGTAGTATCACAGTGCAATAGGAACAATCCATCACAGAATTTAGATTGTCCATGAGGAGGAATTAGTGTACAGAATGGTTTTTCATGGTAGTTCCACAATACTTTGATGTATTTACACTTTGTACCACACACACGGCAGACTTAAGTGCTCTTCCGAAGTAGATGACATTTGATGTGAACACATTGCATTGGGAAGTTTCATGTAATGAATGACACATTGTGCCTCCCAAAGGGAGAAGTTTGTTATAAACATGTTGCACTTCCATGTGAGAATGTGAGGTGATTTGCACATTATGCCTCCTATGCTGGCAAAGTAATAGATTACACTTTGGAAATCCTCATTTCACCACTTCAGAGACATTACACATTCAAAAGCCGCATCCATGGTCTTACTAAGCCACTGACTCTCACTCTCAGTGAGAGTGCAGTGGACTTGTTCAGTAAGGTAACTGCCACCAGGGTTGAATGTGCTAACAATGTTCTACTGTAGCTGTACTGCACAGTGGAAAACGATGGGCTTTGTCTTTCATTAGGCTGCTCTCTACATTTGATGGAAACTTACCAGTTCAGTGCCCCAGTGACTGTTTAGCAATGGGATCTTTAAATCTTAAAGGGGTCCTCACCCCTAAATAGCATGTTTGGGTTGTTCAAAAGTATGATCGAGCGTGTTTCGATGTACGTGTTACTTTTCATCTGGAACTCACTTCTATCCGTGTTTCGGGTCGTGCAAGTAGCCAAATCGTGACTCGCCACGGAAATTGCCAAGCACAGTACGGAAAGAGATGAGAGTCGGGGATTCCGCAACGCAAGTGATGTATAAATGCCAAGACTACCGTGAATGAAAGACATGTCCCTAAAGCTTTCGCTATGAGGACGTAAAACTCAACTATTTTTCCGGCGATAATGGCAGATGCTCCCAGCTATGAGTCAAGTTCCAACGAAGAGGACATCAAACGTGAAATTTTCACTTAAGTGTATGGAGTTCAGCCGCACCAGTTTGAACCTACAGCTCCTTGTACAGTACCACCTCCCTTGCCATCAGACCTTGTGTTTCTTTTCAGGCAGTTCGACATTTTACAGGTTGACCATATTATGTACAGGTGCACACATACGCACGACACAGATAGTACATGATATAAACATGCACACACATACATCTGTTTACACCACACACACACACACACCACACACACACACACACACACCACACATTACCGTAGTGTGTAAGTAACTTTAAAATGATTATGTGATAAACCACATTTTGCTTCAGTTGTTTAGATCTATCAGATAATGCCTTTTCCTTTGAACAGGAGTTTGTCAGCTACTGCATCATCACACTAATTCTCTTCCCTACTGTAGAAATCTTTTCAATAGCTGTTCACTTTCAGTCCCCCCCCCCCCCCCCCCCCCCCCACTTTTTTTTTACATTATTCATTTTCAATCTCACTCTCTCCACTTAAAATCTGAAGTTCCACAATGACAATTAGAATCTGAGGGGTCTTTTACAATATATTGCAGTCAAAGATTCTGGCTGTTATTGTAAAAACTGATGCAGATCCAAGTTCATTGTTCTCTTACCAGGGCAGTGTATAGCATACAGACATACCACACCTGCATATATCTTAAAATGCACACTAAATCGCCATCCTGTATCCAAATACTGATAAATAATTCACTTACTAAAGCATATCGTTGTTGGGCGGAAACTTGAACTTGCAGGGGTGCCTGATGTTCAGCAATGTCCTGAAAAATAAAAACCCAAACTATTATTCACTGGAGTCCAACAAGTTGTTATTTGTGGACATGGACACTTTCTTATTAATAAAAATCGTAACTTCAGTTTTGTTGGAAACGGTAACAGCAGGGGAAAAAAATCAATCGCAAACATGCAACAGTTTCAGTGGCAGCAGGCAGTGTGACTGCCTGACTGCCACTATGACAGTAACAATGTATGTTTCAGTTTGATGCCAACAATCAACAAAAACCAACAACTATCTTTACAACCAACCATACACTGAGAATGAAATGAAACCCCAAAAGATCAACCACCCATTCCACAAACCTTACCTTCTTTACGTCTCTGAGTTTGGCTTTCTTGCTCCTGACAGAATCCGTGTCACTGTTGTGTTTTGAGGCTTGCACTTGCAGCTGGCGAATGAACAGAGTGCTTTAATACATTTTTCTGTTATAATAGTTGGCACAGCATCCTCTTTCAGCTGTCTTCGGACCCGAGTTCCAGCTTCCACCTTTACTTTCCAGGTGTGTTGGTCTTGGAAACTGTGCTCTTCGAAGTGACGACCGCAAATGCCATAACTGTCCCCAAGAACAAAATCTTTCCTCGTTGTGGTGACAAAATGTATCCACAATCGCCTAAACTGGCTGGAGGCACCTGTAAAAGCATGAACGCTTACTCTTTGTTTATTTCTTGATGAAATTCCGCAACCAGACACAGCACACATATCTTACTTCAGCCGAACACGAAGAGTGACTTGGCTTTTCTACGTCATCAATCGGGAAACCCCCCTGTTATCGAAATCGAGGCTCTCGTTCCTGTTTCAACCTCTCGCTTTCCCAATCCGCAGGAAATGCTGCTCTCACTGCAAAATGAGAGCACAGGTGGCTGATTCGGGGCTGGGTTTCGCAATACGACTACATACCAAAACCGTGTATTTGATCAAAATAGATTTGTAAAAATGGGTAAGAACCCTTTAAACAGTGTGATACATATCGGCTTTGTAGTATGCCTGACACTGTGCAGTATGCCTGAAACAGTGTGATGGACATGAATTATGGATATTCCAGAGGTGTCAGTGAGTAAACATGAGTGAAAGGCGCGAAATATTTTGATATGCCAGAAATGGTAGAACGCAAGAGAGCGAGACAGACATACATGATTGATATATGGCCTGAAATGGCAGTGTAAACATTCAAACAGACATGATCTATCAGTGTGACTGACATTACAGAGTGTAAACTGTATGACAATAACGACCTACTAGTGTGACTGAAATGACGGAGTGTAAGCTGTGTGACAGACATGATTATGTGACTGAGAAGACGGAGTGTAAGCTGTGTGACAGACATGATTGTGTGACTGAGAAACGGAGTGTAAGCTGTGTGACAGACATGATTATTGTGACTGAGAAGACGGAGTAAGCTGTGTGACAGACATGATTGTGTGACTGAGAAGACGGAGTGTAAGCATGTGTGACAGACATGATTATGTGACTGAGAAGATGGAGTGTAAGCTGTGTGACAGACATGATTATGTGACTGAGAAGACGGAGTGTAAGCTGTGTGACAGACATGATTATGTGACTGAGAAGACGGAGTGTAAGCTGTGTGACAGACATGATTATGTGACCGAGAAGACGGAGTGTAAGCTGTGTGACAGGCATGATTATGCGACTGAGATGGCGGGAGTGTAAGCTGTGTGACAGGCATGATTATGCAACTGACATGACGGGAGTGTAAGCTGTGTGACAGGCATGATTATGCGACTGAAATGACCGAGTGTAAGCAGTGTGAGAAACATGATCTAATGGTGTACCTCAAACAGCAGAGAATAAACAGTGTCATGAAATGATTCCTGTGTGTCGAGAATGATAAAGCAGGGCATCGTCAGAAAGTTGACTTTGATATATCCATCTGTCACAAGGCCAGTGCTATGACATTCCCATGCTGATAGCTGGAATAAACTCATCAAAAAATAAACTCATCAACAAACTCATCAAAAAATGAACTTTTCATTTCATTTAGGACACAAAGCAAAACCTTTTAAAATCAAACAAGAACAAACCAGTGCTTTAGTGTCATGTTACATATATGCTCTACTTACTGACTCTATTGTCTTGTCCACAGGATGTGCAGCATTGAGTTTTGGGTTCGGCCCATTTCGCCGGCGGGTACATTACGCCCTGGCTGTGGTGAACTATGCTCAGGGGGGAGGTCCCAACCTTATGCAAGTAACACTGGCCAGCTTCGCACTGAAGGGAAGCAAATTCAAGGTGACGGAGGTGTTTGATGGAAAACCACTGGAGTGTTCTCCCTTCAGGACAAGATGCCCATCCGGGTGAACCCTTCAGGGGTCTTCTTTGCTGTGGCCCAGGGTGCGTGATGGCTGTCATCTTTCTTTGTTTTTTTTTAATAATTTGCTACGTAAATTGAAAGAGAGGGTTAATATTCGGCTTTATGCATGGTATTCAATTTGTGCTCGATACATATCAATTTGATGACCATTGTTACGTTATTTCCACAACACTATCGGTCTATATAATATGTATTCCATTTTGTTTGATGGTCGCTGCAAATGCCATGGATCACATGCTGAGGTTTGAGACATGAACGGCTCTGTTGCCTGCCTGTATTTAGCTGTACATGTCGACAAGTAACTCGTCATTGTTCAGAGTGGAGGAAGATTAGAAATCTTTACTTGCCCAACGCAGCCGTTCAAGTTCTTCATCGCACATTTTTAGATGCAGTGGACTACAAGTTCATACTGTTTCCATCTGAGTTTCAGTTTGTACTCCACATCATCACATACTACATGCAGATCGACAGCTGTTATTCTGCCTCCATCAGAACACAGTTTGTGCTGCCCTTCACTCACTCTTTAGGCAATTTAGATAGTGTACTGCAATGTCTAGTCTTTTTTTTTCCCCCTCCCTTTGCACTCCCTAGCTTGTAACTTTGGTGGTGGTTTTTATGCATGCTGAAATCTCCATCAGATTTGCCAGTACTTAATGCACATCAGGGTTTCTGTGTCGTGTGTGTCTTTTATACATGTTGCCCAAAATGGATTTGTGGTAAACCCTTTATGTCCACTCAGATAAAAATAAGTTGGACTGATCCAGTTTTGAAAAACTGGAGAAGCTTTAGTTCCATGACAGCTTTAGTTCTGGTGTTACAAAGAATGGAACAAGAAAACTCTTCTTCATGCGTGAAAAAACTCTGTGTACTATGGGATAGGGAGGAGGGCCATTAACCACATTTGTTCATTGATTGCTATAGTAAGATATTCAGTCTCATGCATGTTTATACTGAATTTACTTGAGACAGCTGATGATGAACAATAAACTCGTAGTTTCATGTGTCACTAACCTTGCCTATGCCCCTTTCTTACCTCCCCTTTTCCCCAATCTTTCCCCATGCAGTTCAAGAAATTGTCACAACACATTTTTTGTGCTCATAGTATTTTACAAACATAGCTGTGACCACCAACTGTTGCACAATATGTCAACAGACATTATAAAAAGAATGGTTGGACATCTGTCAGTTTGAATTGTGTTGATGCATTTAACATACATTTTATCATGGTGTCAAACTGTTGTCTCGACAATTCACTTTAGCACACATGACAAAATGCTGACTAGATAAATGCTCACAGTGTTAATGCTCACATGACAAATGTTAACAAGATGACCACTTATAAGACAAATACTTTGCAAGGGAGTTTGTGGAAGAAGCCAGGTTTTTCAGAAGACACTGGACCAAAAGCAATACATCCTGTGTGGAAATGAGCGCAAGCCCTTGTTGTACGAGTGTAACTTGTATGCAACATATTTATAAATGTTAGTCAGGTGCAAAGTGATGCGACTGCAGGCGGAAATCTAAAATTTCAAAAAGTATTTATAATGACACTACCAAATAACGTGGACAAACGAATTGCAAGACAAAACACAATGTGTTTAAAAACTTTACGTCCTACAGGCAAGTAAAACAACACTCGGAACAATGAAGAATGAGCAGTCACTTATCTTTGTCATTTTTGGCACAAAATTCAACGCCTATCTTGTGTTGAATTCGACAAAGTTAAGCGATTGTTCATTCTTCATCTTTGTTGTCCCGAGTTTTTGTTTATCCTGCCTGAAGAAGACCTAAAAGGCTGAAACGTGTGTTTTGTCTTGCGATTCGTTTGTCCATGTTGTTTGCCAGAGTCATGATAAACACTACAAACAAAATATTTATGTCGGTATTTCTCTCATAGTGCGTTTGTATACATGCATGTGTACAATTTCTAAGAGCAGGAGCTACATTTTTCCATTAACAGTATCTGTATAAATTGTCAAAATTATTTTCTTGAATGCCGAGTTTTCTGTACAGGCATTTATCTTGTGAGCAAATGTTGGCCGACCCATACTTGCACTGAGTCTCCTCACTGTCATCATAATAACTTGGCGGTGTGGGCTAGATTCCATATCCCCAACACTGGTGACAGGTGGTATGCGTTTCAACACTGATGGTGACGAGGAGGCATCATGTCTTCATACTCAGGAAGAAAATATTGTCAATGGTGAAAGTCTACGTTCTAAAACATTTATTCTGCAGTATTTGCAGATCCTTTACATGTATGCATTTTTTTTGGCAGTTTTCTTCATGGCAGTCAACTATGTAGGAGTCAACGAGTGTCCATCTTTAGGTTGCTATGACATATAAATAGCTTTAAATCACGTCACAATGGGCACTTTTTTTGGATGCGTGCTGTTCTCTTTGTATTTTTAATCATACTGGAGTCTTTTGCTGACCTGTGTGCCATTTTTCACCAACACCTGGATGTACTGCTCAGTGTTGGATGTGTTGCCAAATGTCCTTGTATCCATTGTTTGCATTATCATGGGAGTTGGTCATAACATTACATTCCAGCTTGACAAATAACAGCCCCTGAACTTGACAGACATTGTATTTAGATGTCAAAGTACGTTCTCTCAGAATTATGTACTCAGAACTTTATCTTAAAGATGTTTTACAACATAGCCATGCATGTGAATTACTCTGCAACAGAACTCTGTTGATGCTAATAATAAAAAAGGGAAAAAAAGAAAGTACACCTGTGGGTTATTTATTTTCAGTACAAGCCTACTTGCAACAATGCAAGTCATGTTATTCTCTCCCTCACATCCTCCTTCCCACTCGGGGCTTTAGACTCCACCTGTTGAGCAGAATTCTGATGCCTGCAACACAAATCTTGGCCGTCTCAAGATTTTCAGCTGAAAAATCAAATAAAAAAAAGTGACGAGCAAAATCCCAATCACATTGATACTTATCGTGCCAGCTTAATGGCTAACAACATAAGCCTACTCATACCCCACACACACACACACACATTTTCGAAATTTTCAAACAGTAAATCATTCTATACACCTACTCTACCCTAAAAAAGAAAACCTTTCCAGGACTTACTCCATACAGCCTATGCCACATCAACCACATCAACCACTCTTCTTCCAACAACAGCGAGTTTCCCCCTTCACAACGCCTGACCAGTTAAAGTCCTGACCAGCAGTGTATCATTAATTAATCTTGAACTGGATCCAAAGCGAGAACAAGCTGGCTGAAAGTGAAACATCAATATTTAAAAATAAAACCATTCAATAATCAACAAAAGCAAGCAACACATTTCTTATAAACGGTTCAGATATTCAGGCTTGACTGGTGAGCCAGGATGTGAGATGGTGGTCCATTCCTGAAGGAAAGCACTCTGGGACACTGGATGCAGGTGTCTTTTCTCCACTACAGGTGATTCCCACCCTTCCTTTAGTATAAAATGGAATGGATGTGAACTGCCACGCCAAAGACTGAGTATGGAAACATGCACCATGCTCTTCAGTTTTATTCAGACATGAATATACACATGTATACATGTATGTACACAAGAAAGTAATTTTGCATAGAATGAGCATAGTCCTTCGCTTATTATGTTCTGGTGCATAGTGCACTTAAATTGTCGGTAGATGACATGCTCACGGGGATCACAAAAAAAGCAGTTCAGTTACAGTCCAAAAGAGCTGACAGAAGCACCTCTGTGCCATAATGGAAGACGACAAAAGTGTCATTACCTGCAACAGTTTTTGTCAGCCTCTGCGCAGTGTGAATGGCATTTTAGGGGGTTGAGGCACATGCTGAGTGGACCTGATTTAATACAGGTCATAATGGTGAAAAACATTTGTTCAAATTGGTTTGACAGAACATGAAAGATCCTAGTTTAATATCAGACCCTGGATAATTTAGAAGAAACGAAATTGGATATCCAAACTGATGCTATCTTTCAAAGAATAGTTTTGTCCAATATATATGTTGCCTTTTTTGTACAAAATCCAGTTATCAGTCAGTATACACAGATGAATGATTTGATAGTTTTTCAGCCAACACCAAATAGGTAACTTGACGTCATCATCACTACCCCTTTTCCTCCCATGTTCCTACTCCCCTCCCCCCACACCTCGCCCTTTAACTATTTGACTATTTTATTATGCTAATGGACAAAATATTCGTAAAACAGAGTCAGTGATTTCATGGTGGAGAGAGAGAGAGAGAGAGAGACGGCACAACCAGTAGCCTCCATGCTGAAAAAAAGCATACCAACCCTGACACATCACAGGACTTGAAGGATAACGTTTATCTCACCTGTAGCATTCCTAGTGTTAAGTAGAAGTGTTCTACTGACTGCTTTGAGCCCCCCCCCCCCCCCCCTCCCCCCCAAACAAAGCCATCACCAGGTTAGACAGAAAAGTCACCGAGTTCAGTCATGGGAAAAAAGACGGGCTCACATGAAATTTGCAGTGAACTGTATCCTCACGTGTGATTCATTGTGACATGGTTCACATTCCCCGACAGAAAGCACTTTGCACTGAGACAATCAGCCACTGCACTGAACATATCAAACCGAGATTATTGATGAAAAGAAAGAACAGTAGTTTTTGAAACTAAACGGATACCATACAAAACACGTCAACAAATGGTAAAGGCCAATAGTTACCACATTAAACACTGCAGAACAAAAAGCTAGTACGCTCTTAATATCGCATTACACTCTGGCTCCCTAGTTATCAGAATATGATTGCAAAGTTCGCATGCTATTATTGGTATAAATATAGCCAAAGGACTGTCAAAGGCAAACGTGCACCACAAAAGCAGAAAGGAAGTAGATGACAAGAAAGATTATTTCAAAAGTTCTGTTCTTTACTGTCATCTGTTTTAGCATTGATCAATCAAATCTGACATTATGGAGGAACTGCATTTCTGTAAATTAAGGGAATTCAGGTGGTGATTCCTTATAGTCGAAGACGCAAAGAATTCTCCTTTTCTTATGTTCTGATTTAGATTTTAGAACGTCACTGCAGTAGAACTCCCTAAAAACACATTCCCTAAATATGGTCCTATCTTGTGCATAATAGGATTCATTTTGATTTTTTCATTGAACAAAAATATTGGGCACAAATTGTGTGCGCATACACTTGTAAACACTCACAGATCATGCATGTGTTTGTATGTTCACACGGGCACACAAACATACACACATGCACGCTCACAATTGCACACGTACAGAGAGAGAGATTCATCACAAGTTAGAAATTCAAATAGAAAACTTAAAAAGTCCTCAGAAAACACACACACACACAGAGCTGCCAACCTGCTCATGCGGCTTACAGTGGCATTTCACAATTTTCACAGTAGCATTTCCAATTTGACAGTAGCAACTTAATTTTGCGCGCGTTCTAAAAAGAAATCAGGCCTATAACCAGTTTTACGGACCACATTAAAGCTACAGTACTCTTAGTATATCTATAAATGTTATTATACAGAGATGAAGCAGAGGAAGAGGGCAAATTGTAAAAAAAAATCTACGTGCTATAGTAAAACCGAAAGCGGAAATGCAGTTCCGACAGACCGATAGAGACATTACTTAGCGCTGTCCAAACAAAACGAAAGTATCTTCGAATTTTTTTGTTTCGCCGTAGCAATTTAATGATTGTAGTAGCATCGTAGCAAGCATTCTCTTGGCGTAGCAAACTACGGCGATCTCGTAGCAGTTGGCAGCTATGCACACACATCATAGGAGAGAAAAATAGAGATAAAAAAAGACAAAGAAAGAAAAATCCTGTAAAACAAACACTATCCCAAAAAGTGCCTGTTGCAATTAGAGAAACACTGAATCCCCCCTCCCCCTCTTCACATATATTGGTATGCGTTTAAAACGTGAAATTGACGAATCCTAGAATTCTGAAGGCACTTGGCAAAACGTCTGGAAGCCACTTCACACAATAAACATGCGTTGTTAAGGGACAATGCTCTGCAGCGAAACTGTTTTTAACTTAATTTAAGTCGGGGGCTGAATTCCCCACACCTGTTGATCTGGAATACTACAATGGACAACAGGAACATTTTTCATGATTCAAAGTGAGATTTACTTTTGCAGTTGCTGTGGAAACGGTCAAAACAGTCAGCCATATTTGGTTGTTTTTTTTAAAGTTCAATTTTTCTAAGAAACTAGTTGGGCAAACAGCTTCAAATCTGCTATTTATATCAAAAAGTAGATTTGCTATACATAAGTACAACAACGTTTTCCATGATTAGCTAAGCACTTTCAGAGAGAAAAAAAATCCTAATTAATAAGGTAGAAATCCCGAAAATAGGCAAAACATGTAAATTTTTTGGTGCCTTGTGCAAGCTGGATCTCAACAGACCTGATGAAAAGCTGTTATGTACACTATTAATCACTCTAGCAGTGTGCAATCTGACAACCAGATTTTCAGAATTTAGTCTAACACACGTTAGAAAATGGTACCAAAATATGCAAGGGAAAAAAAACGCACAAAAACCCGCATCACATGACAAAGATCTTACCTCTGTTGCTAATAAACTCACAGCCCACCTCCAAGAATCCTTCAGGAAGACTTTAAAATTGTCCTGCTGCACAGACAGCTCCTCCCTCAAGCATAATGAGTTCTTGTTGCTTCTTCCTGGCCGCCTTCACAGCTGCTTCAGATGCAGTTTGGTGTAATCCAGGGGAGTGTGCACCAGCTTGCTGTGAGGGCCAGGAAGTTTGTGCTGGGCAACTGCTGACTGCCAGAAGCACTCTAGAGGAGTTGACAACAGTTGGGCACTCGTCACGGTGTGGACTTCCGTCTGTTGAAAAACAGTGGTGCAGTAAAGCAAAGACTGCTTTTCTCATGGAGTCCACAGCATTGTCCCCCAAATTGCTCTGTTGTAATTGATGGTTAGCTTTCTGACTGGCATTCTGTGTCACTGCCAGCTGAGCATGGCCCCGGCCAACCAGAGTGATCCCCTTTTTCCTGCAGTCTGCAACAAGCGTGCAAAGAGCTGCCCCTAAATGCTTGCTGACATGGTTTATGCACTCTTTTTTTTTAATCTGCACATCAGGACCATAAGGCTTGTTGTTCTGCTCAGTCAGGGTCTTGCAGTCACCATCAGACAGCACAGTAGTGTAGCAGAGTTTGTGGCGGTCCACGGATCATCACCAGAGAACTCGGGTTGCTTCCACCTCCATCATTCCTGATAATAATAATAATAATAATAATGAAATTTTATATGCGCCATATCTCTGATGAGCTCAAAGCGCTCACAAAGTGTGAATAAATGCATAAACTACAATAAACAGCTGTATTCATACCAAAGATAGAAAGAAAATAAAGGCAAACTTCATAAATTTATATTACTTATGCAAGAAATAAATGTCACAAATATCTCGCATAACTAAAATCACTCGATGACACAATGAATCTCTAATATACAAAATGCAAGCGTACGCGCGCGCACACACACACACACACACACACACACATACACGATCACATTTCATGAATAGCATGTCAAAAGATATTTTGAAAAAAAAACGACACAGAAATGCAAGGAAAAATAAACGTCACACCATTTTAACATAGGCCTAATCAAAATTTCTGTTGGAAACAAACAAAATGTTGTAAACTATTAAACAAGAAGACATAAGAGAAGTAAGCAACACACACACACGCACAAAGGTTGCACATGCGCCCGCGCTCGCCCGCACACACAAACACGCGCACGCACGCACCGACACACTCGGACAGACCTGCACAGACACATGAACAGACAGACAACACTACACATAACTGAACATTCCTGATGAACCTGTTGACAAGAAAAACACTTTTTATTCAAGAAAAAAATAAAGAATAAACCTGAAATAAAGACATACAATAAATTTCATATATATCTTGGTGTGTGTGTGTGTGGTGTGCATGTGTGTGTGTGTGTGTGTGTGTGCACTCGTACACATGAGCAAGCATGTAAATTTGCCATGCATGCACTTATGTACTTTAGTATTGTTCATACTTATTTAGTTAAAAGTTTGGAACAAAATCACACACACACACCCAAAATCTGAAGATACTTACCACTGAAATTCTTTTCACATTCTGGAAGATGCTTTGCTGACCAGGCTGCACACTCCATCTGGTCTTTTTCCCACAAAGCGTTGCCAGTTGAATGACACGCCTGGCAGTAGATAGACATGGCATCTATGCACTGTATGCCAGTCAGTACATCTACAACACAGCCAACTCCAATGTGGGAATTATGACCACATCGTTTGAGCCAGATTCCATCAAAGCTTACAGTAAGATCCAAAACCTGGTCACCTGACACACTGCTGAGTCTTCACTGCTGTGCATGCACCTGCCTCACATCTTTGTTTTTGCAAAACCTGAATCCTCCAGGTTACCAAGTTCCCTGTACAATTCAGAAGCCTCTTCGTGGAATGTGCAGGGTTATAACTTAAGCCTTGAAGGTCTTTTAACTTTCACAAAAGTTATTAAAGGCTGTTGATCCCAGTCCGCATGCAAGAGCTGCACACACAGCTATTGATTGTTTATGATGTAGGCTCTTTCTCCCCTACTGATAACACTTGACTGGGTCTTTTTGGGAACAACTATATAATTTGAGGGTAAAGTAGTAAAGACTGAAACAAAAGGGGGGTCAAAGGGAACAAAAACAATGTACTTTTGAAAAAGACTGTCACGGACAAAAAATGAAACAACCTAACTTGGGGGAAACAACCTAACTTGGGGGGAACAACCTAACTTGGGGAGTCGCCAGTCAATTTGTTCGGACCTAAGTCCAAACTCAAACATTCTGGGCGTCAGAAAGACGGGCCCATGGGTCGGGTCCGGCCAATTAAGCTTAGCGGAGAGGCTTCAGGAAGACGGTCTGTCCGGCTATACGGGCTAAGCAGCTTTGACCGACGCCTCGATGTCTAGCGAGACGAGTCGCAGGGCCGAGCTCAAGCTCATCTAGCCACTTTGTGGAACCAACGTCATTGTTACTCGGACGTCGTGGTGCCTACCCAGACTCAGCTGGCCAATTTAGATTGACCAGTGTCCACCACTTAAGCCACACCGCGCCAGTGAAGTAGGGAAGGGGGAAGGTAGTGTGTGGTGGGGGTGAAATCTAGCTAATCAATTAAATGACCAATTGACCACCACAGAGAGTAAGGCGTGTAGACGGACTGTCATGATTTGAACGTCCAATGGAATTAGAGGGAGACAACTTCGGGGATCAAGGGTAAAAATACTGACCAATGGTACTGGCCCTTGGACACGGGGTTAGAGCATAAAGGAATATGTGTGAGTGAGGGGGGGAAAAAGGAAGACGAACAGACAGAGAGAGAGAGAGGAGGAGTTCGGAGAGTAGGCTCTCGCCTACAGGAAGGCAGGGAGATGAGAACGAACAGAGACAGAGAGATGAGGAGGTTTTAGGTGTAGTCTCTGCACGAGGGAAAAGGCAGAGAGATGAAGAGAGGAGAGAACGAGGGGAAGAACGAACAAAGAGAGAGGGGGAGAGAGGTTCTGAGTGGAGCTCTGCAGGAGGGAAGGGCAGAGAGAGAGAGATGAGGAGAGAAGAGAACCAAGTTGAGAGATTAGCATGAGATAGTCTGCAGAGGAAGGACTGAGGAGAGATGTGGAGAGAGAGAAAGAGTTGCTAATTTATGAAGAAGAAAAGAAAGAAAGAAAAAAAGAAAAGAAAAGCAACCATGTCCATTTGATAAGAGCAGACTAGAAGAGAGAGAGAGAGAGAGAGAGTGCAATGCGTTAATGCAGGAAGAAAGAAAGGAGAACAGATCGATGTTGATAGTCACTGTTCTACCCTAACCGGGGGTTCGACCTCATACCTGGCAGCGTCACTTCGCCAAGCAGAACCACAGACCAACGCCAACAGTCTCACCGGACCAGGCGGCATCAGACCAACACCAGTGCCGGCAGTTGTGTCGTGTTGTGAAAGTGACAGTGAAAAGAAAAAGAAAAGAAAAGAAAAGACAGTGATTCGTGAATAGTTAAGATCACCTGGCCAGGTAAAGTAGCAATCTATTTATACCCGGGTTAGTTAATGATGTTTTAGATAATGATTTTGTGAAATTCAAGGAAAGAGAGAAATGTTTTATTTTGTTTGATTCTATATGCATTGATGTTCTTTCTATGATCATGTATAGTAAAGTTATAGACTTTACTAGTGGTTTGATGTGACGAATGCATGATATATGAATGAGATTGTAAGCAAGCTGTGAGTGTGTTTGGGCTGTGCGCTAGTCCTTCCTCCACTGACATTACACCGAGGTTGACAATTTATTGGCGAGCTTGCCAGGATATTCTGGCCCATTTATGATAATTGTTCAACTTCTCAGAGAGGAAGCTGGGTGGGATTCAAGTATTGTAATCCTAAGACAAGGGTTGTCTTACTGTATGTTCCCAAGATAGTTAAATACTAGGCTTGGCATTGCTTCCAAGATAGCTAATACTAGGCTTGGCATTTCAGCCCCAGAGTACTCATTTCGCACAGATTGCCTATAATTCGCTCTCATAGTTGGGTCAGGCGCTGGGCGTCTTATAAAAACTAACTACGTTGTCCCAAGCTAATATTATCATTCATAGGATTGTGCTATTACGTCACTCGTGTCGGAAACCACCAGTTTGGCTGTCGTAGTAATAAAATCTTGTTCAGAAAAAAAAAAAAAGATATAATGGCGGAAGAAAAAGAACCCCCCTATTGAACAACAATTAGAGTTGAGTAGTACGAAGAAGGAGTTCGCTGAATTGAAAGAGCTAGTTATGAAAGAACAGATTTTGTCAGGTTGCGGCCCCGAGTTAACCATACATTTGAAAGAGAGACAGCCAGAGACAGCAGGGGAGTTGTTGAAGTTCGCAGAGGTGTATAGAGAGGCACGTTTGGGCACTAAGGTGCAGGAGAAACAGGTGCTAGGCACAGGTGAGAAGAGTGCAAGGAGACCAGGGGAGTTTTCTGCAAAGTCTGCAAACCAGTGGTGGGGCAGAAGGAAGGGCAAAGGGAAATTAGGTGTTTCATTTGTCACAAGAAGGGACATGTGGCGAGGGATTGTCGCATGAGGTTCCAGAAGGCAGCAGCCTTGCAAGAGGTGGATAAGGGTCGTCAGGGAAACGACCAGCAGTGGAACCAAAAGGGGATTCAGTCTGAAGAGGGTGAAGTGCAGCCTATGGCTAGCACGGACAGCAGTCAGTGTCAGGGATAGAGGGCACTAGCTGAGTGGTTCGTTACCAGTGGAAGAAGGGTGGATTGGCCAGCAGAGGGTGAAAGTGTTACGAGACACTGGTTGTTCATGCGGGGTAGTACGAACAACGCTGGTCGATAAAGGGATTTGACAGGGCAAATCCAGACCTGTACTCTAATCGATGGCACTGTGAGGGAGTTCCAGTTGCTAAGATAGAAGTACGTACCCCTTACTTCTCAGGCGAGTTGTCTGCGTTGGTGATGGAGAAACCCCTTCATGATTTGATCATTGGGAATATTCCAGGTGCAAGGGATCCAGGGATCCGAGTTGTTGACTGCTACAGGGGCAGCAGTTCAAACACGGAGCAAGAAGGAGGAAAAGGTTGTTAAACCGTTAGTTGTTCCAGGAAGGAAGTCGGGCATAGACGTGTCGCCTGATGAGTTTAGGGCTGCACAGGAACAAGACCCTTCGCTCGTGAAGTCTTGGGATTGGCAAGAGGTGGAGAGAAACAGGAGGTTAGAGGAGGTGAGACAGAATTTCTTGTGAAAGGCGGGCTGTTGTACCGAGTGTTCACCAAGGGGAAGACAGGTAAGGTGACCACTCAGTTAGAGGTACCAGCATGTTATCGTGACACTGTCATGTCAGTGGGTCACGAGTCGCTCATGGCGAGTCATCTCGGCACCGGTAAAACGGCTGACCGAGTCTTTGATGATTTTTATAGGCGCAGCAGCAATCATTGATGAGGTGAAAGAGACCCAGCAGAAGAAGGGGAGATTTTTGTTGCCTAAGTTTCCAGAAGGGTCATACAGGGATGTGTCACTGTATGAAGGCTAGACAGTAGGAGTTCCTGGGTTTTGTTGTGGGAAGCGACACAAAGCAGCCGGAAAGAGAAAGGTGGAGAAGATGATGAATTCAGAGAGACCAAAGACCAAAACAGAAGTCAGGAGTCTGCTAGGTTTTATTGGGTTTCTATAGGAGTTTGTCCCAAATTTTGCTGCAATCACGAGTCCTCTCAGTGATTTGGTCAAGGCAGGGAAACCGGCAGTGGTCGAGTGGTCAGACGCTGCAGAGCAAGCACTGCAGACGGTGTTGGAAAGACTAGGTTCCCGCCCCATCTTGAAGCTACCAGATATGTCCAAACCATTTTTGTTGCGGACAGATGCATCAGGTGGTGGGACAGGTGTAGTATTGTTGCAGGAGCATGAAGAGGTCGAGTTTCCTGTGAGATATGCTAGCAGGAAGTTGACAAAGTGTGAAGAAGGGTACGCAACGGTGGAGAAGGAGTGTTTAGCGGTTGTGTGGGCCGTGCAGAAGTTCCACAAATACTTGTATGGGAAAGAGTTCGTGATCGAGACGGATCATCAACCACTCAAATTCCTGCAGGAGGCGCAGTTGAAAAACAGCAGAGTGCTGCGTTGGGCAATGGCACTGCAGCCCTACGGGTACCGAGTGCAGTACATTCCCGGTCGACAGAATGTCGGAGCTGACTATTTAAGTCGTGTAGTCTAGCAAGCTGCAACTCAGAGGAAGTCAGTCATATCCGCGGTGCTTTGTTGATAATATGTGTTGATCACAGTTATGTTGATTGGATATGGTTCATTCCCAGTTGGCTATGGTTCATATTTTTTTTTGTGTGAGACTTGTTCATATTTTCTTTGTGAGACTTGTTCATGTGAATGTAGTTATGCTTGGAGCATACAGTCGCTTGTGTAGTGATGCATTATTTGCAATAAGTGAGGACGGAGATTCCTCAGTGAAGTGTCATGGATCGTGATCATACTATATTGTGCTTTTCATAGGAATTGTGAAGAGAAGATGTGGCAAATCCGCAGGTAGGGGAATTGCATAAGTGCGCACAGAGGTCGTTATAGAATGAGTTGAAATAACGCAAGAGCGCACGTCAATGATAACTCGTTGGAGTGGTATTCACTAATTGTATATTTTATAACTTATAAACCGTTGGTTGTAAAGTATTTTCCAAACTTTGCGCGTGTAGCTGTGTGTCAGCAAATTCGGTTGTTGTCCTTTTTGTACCGGTTTTTGAGACAATGCGGAGCATGGTCTTTTGCAAGGGGGAAATTGTCACGGACAAAAAAATGAAACAACCTAACTTGGGGAAACAACCTAACTTGGGGGGAACAAACCCAACTTGGGGAGTCGCCAGTCAATTTGTTCGGACCTAAGTCCAAACTCAAACATTCTGGGGGTCAGAAAGACGGGCCCATGGGTCGGGTCCGGCCAATTAAGCTTAGCGGAGAGGCTTCAGAAGACGGTCTGTCCGGCTATACGGGCTAAGCAGCTTTGACCGACGCCTCGATGTCTAGCGAGACGAGTCGCAGGGCCGAGCTCAAGCTCATCTAGCCACTTTGTGGAACCAACGTCATTGTTACTCGGACGTCGTGGTGCCTACCCAGACTCAGCTGGCCAATTTAGATTGACCAGTGTCCACCACTTAAGCCACACCGCGCCAGTGAAGTAGGGAAGGGGGAAGGTAGTGTGTGGTGGGGGTGAAATCTAGCTAATCAATTAAATGACCAATTGACCACCACAGAGAGTAAGGCGTGTAGACGGACTGTCATGATTTGAACGTCCAATGGAATTAGAGGGAGACAACTTCGGGGATCAAGGGTAAAAATACTGACCAATGGTACTGGCCCTTGGACACGGGGTTAGAGCATAAAGGAATATGTGTGAGTGAGGGGGGGAAAAAGGAAGACGAACAGACAGAGAGAGAGAGAGGGAGGAGTTCGGGAGAGTAGGCTCTCGCCTACAGGAAGGCAGGGAGATGAGAACGAACAGAGACAGAGAGATGAGGAGGTTTTAGGTGTAGTCTCTGCACGAGGGAAAAGGCAGAGAGATGAAGAGAGGAGAGAACGAGGGAAGAACGAACAAAGAGAGAGGGGAGAGAGGTTCTGAGTGGAGCTCTGCAGGAGGAAGGGCAGAGAGAGAGAGAGATGAGGAGAGAAGAGAACCAAGTTGAGAGATTAGCATGAGATAGTCTGCAGAGGAAGGACTGAGGAGAGATGTGGAGAGAGAGAAAGAGTTGCTAATTTATGAAGAAGAAAAGAAAGAAAAGAAAAAAGAAAAGAAAAGCAACCATGTCCATTTGATAAGAGCAGACTAGAAGAGAGAGAGAGAGAGAGAGAGTGCAATGCGTTAATGCAGGAAGAAAGAAAGGAGAACAGATCGATGTTGATAGTCACTGTTCTACCCTAACCGGGGGTTCGACCTCATACCTGCAGCGTCACTTCGCCAAGCAGAACCACAGACCAACGCCAACAGTCTCACCGGACCAGGCGGCATCAGACCAACACCAGTGCCGGCAGTTGTGTCGTGTTGTGAAAGTGACAGTGAAAAGAAAAAGAAAAGAAAGAAAAGACAGTGATTCGTGAATAGTTAAGATCACCTGGCCAGGTAAAGTAGCAATCTATTTATACCCGGGTTAGTTAATGATGTTTTAGATAAATGATTTTGTGAAATTCAAGGAAAGAGAGAATGTTTTATTTTGTTTGATTCTATATGCATTGATGTTCTTTCTATGATCATGTATAGTAAAGTTATAGACTTTACTAGTGGTTTGATGTGACGAATGCATGATATATGAATGAGATTGTAAGCAAGCTGTGAGTGTGTTTGGGCTGTGCGCTAGTCCTTCCTCCACTGACATTACACCGAGGTTGACAAAGACTAAGAGTCGAAACATTGTACATTTTTTTGTTCCGTTTTGATCCCCCTTTTGTTTCAGTCTTTACTACTTTACCCTCAAATTATATAGTTCTTTCTCCCTACCTTCATCAGTTTGCGAAGTTAGACCGACTGAGCTGACCACTTGACACTTACTTGATACTTGATGTATTGGGTGTTTGAGGCCTTTTTTACATGGCCTGTTCACCACTCCTGTTCAAACTAGACTTGCGTGTGTGGCATGGCAAAAGCAGTCTAGTTGTAACAGCTGGGGTCAAATTTGTTTGGCAGACTTTCCCAATGGGCATCCAGTCTTCTTTTAAAGGCACTAATGCTCGGTCCGTCACAACACTATCTGGAAGACTGTTCCATGTGGACACCACTCGCTGCGCAAAGAAGTTAGAATGCATGTTTAGTCTGCAATGTCCTTTCTCTAGTTTTAGAGAGTTCCCTCTTGTGTCTCTACCTTGGTAGAGTTCCCTCTTTTGTCTCTACCTTGGTGGAGCTGGAGTTGTGGTCTGTCTGTGTCATATAAGCCATGCATGAACTTAACCGCTGAGCAGTTCATGACTGGAACAACCTTGTTCCAGGCTTGGCAGCTTAAGTACTGCTAGGCGCTCTGGATATGACTTTTTTTTCATGGGGCCAATGAGTTTTGTTGCTTGCCTTTGAACATCCTCCAGATCCGCACACAGGGTTTTGAATCTTGGCTGCCATACCGCATGACCGTACTCAAGGATTGGCCTCACAAGGGACTTATTGAGTTGGACAAAGGTTTCTGGTGTAAGGTGATCAAAGGACCTTCTGATGACCCCAAGGATCCTACTGGCCTTTGCCGTTGCTTGTGCCACATGGTTCTTGAAACTAAGGTCCTTGTCCACCAACACTCCCAAGTCTCGCTCTACTTCACTCTCTTCCAGTCTGATAATGCAATCCTCACCCTCAGAGTTTTTGCTGTTCATACAGTATGTTGCCTCTGTTTTGGGGTTACCAAGCCTAATCACACTGCATTTTTGAGGGCGGAACTTTAATTGCCAATTGGCTGACCACTTCTGGAGTCGGTTGAGATCCTCTTGGAGAGTTTGCTGTGCGTCACTATTGTCGTTTCGGGCGAAGATTTTTGTATCATCAGCAAAAAGCTCTACATGACTCTGGACATGCTAGAGCAAATCGTTGATGTACAGTACAACAGAAAAAGAACAGGTCCCAACACACTGCCCTGTGGGATGCCACTGGTCACATCTGCTTGGCCTGACTTTGTTCCGTTGATACTGACACACTGCACTCTGTTGGTCAGGAAATCTTGGATCCATTGAAGGACTTTACCCTTTATTCCATGGGCTTCAACTTTAGCTATCAATCTGCGATATGGGACGCTGTCATGAAATCCATGTACATGGCATCGATGCCACCTCCAGCATCTAAGGTTTCTGTCCAGATGTCTAGGGGTTCCAGAAGCTGGGTTATGCATGAGCGTCCTTTGGTGAAACCGTGGTGCCGTCTACTGATAAGATTGTTGTCTTGTAGGTGCGCTATCATTTTCTCACGGATCAGCTTTTCCATCGTCTTACTTCTTCTTCTTCTCTTCTTCCTAAAATACTGGTTCATCCAAAAACGAGTAGGTCACCACGCGCAGCACACAGGTGTGACTCACAGGTCTGTACTTGTTAGCTTTGAGACGACTTCCTTTCTTCAAAATGGGGGTGACAGTTGCTGTTCTCCAATCCTCTGGAATCCTACCCGTCTCCAGGGACTTCCTGAAAATGATGTCTGTAACATATGCCCATACACCAAACGTCAGTTTGTAAATGGGAAATAACCATGCGTCCCCCTACCCCGAATGCAAGAGTAGCGACCCTTCCCCACTCTCCCTGGCAAGATGGCTGAGCAATAAACACGTGCCTTTCTACACACAACTCGTCTGGTTTCCTCGTTTCCCTATCAACATACAACCATCAAAACATGGTGTCAGAAATTGTCTGATGTTCAGAAAACAACGGCAAGCGATACGACAAACACGTAAGTGTTTTAGCGTTAGCGTTATCAAAACCTAAACCAACTCGATCCCTACCGACCCCTTACCAATTTCGTTTGTCGTACTCCGCCACCAAAACCATCTGATGCCATGTCGACAGGCACCAGTTCCGCGACTTACAAAGCAACTCTCGTATTAGCGTAACTTCTCGTCTGATCAATTGGTGTTTTATGGGCAGACCCCTTGCTTCACTCTGAAAGTGGGGTAAGGACTGGTGCATAAGGAAACAGTGCTGCAGACAAGGAATCTGAGCCTGCCGGCGAGATGCGTGAATCGAAAGACGAAACCTTCTTAATTCTCGCCTTACCACCCAATCGCTTGACGTACGTTTCTCCCTTAAGTGAAAACATAAGCAAGGACACCAACGAACAGCAACAACAATCGATCGATTGCGAGAAAAGTCAAAAAATACTTAGCTGCTCGTGAATACGCGGCTTAACGGGAAAATGGCTGCCGAGAAAAGAGGATGATTCTGAGCATGCGCAAGGCACGAGGCCCTTTCAGGGTTTTGTTGTCCGTACGGACTTTATTGTATACGAGGCAGGGATAGCAAATTGCTGCCGCTTATTGCATTAGTGAGCCACGGTATAGTATGTGTAATTAAAGCAGAAGTCAGAAGAAATTACCACGTGGTTCAGTGGTACAGATCACCATGGCTGCGCCACAGCAAAACCCCACGATCAACTGGGAAGCAAAGAGCCTGAAAGAGGAATGGGTAAACTTCAGCCAGCACGCAGACCTTATGTTTAGAGGCCCCTTAAGACGTGCCAGCCCAGAGGAAAAGGCAGCATACCACCTCATCTGGGTTGGACAAAAAGGGAGAGAAATTTTCAATTCTTGGGCGCTCTCTGAAGAGGACAGCAAAAACCTGGAGCTACTCATCACCAGATTCCAGCAGTTTACGGAGCCAAAGTCAAACAAGGTTTTCGCCAGATATATCTTCCATGAGCGTAGGCACAAATCTGGAGAGACCTTCACAGAGTTCATCACGGACCTCCGTAACTTGGTCAAAGAATGTGGGTACCCGGACAACCTAAAAGACGAAATAGTGCGTGACAGAATCGTCGCAGGAGTTGAATCCGCCAACATCAGGGAAAAACTCCTCACCGAGGGTGACCGCCTCACTATGGACTCGGCCATCGAAATGGGCACCGCCTTTGAAACGACCAAACAACACTTGGCGTCCATGGCATACCCACAAAGCACGACAGCTGCACCAGCCCATATTGCAGCCATCAAGACTAGGAATCGACACAGCAAACAACAAGAGAATCCACAGCCAAATAGGTATAAGAAAACAGGCCACATCACAAACTGCAGGAACTGCGGAGGCACTCATGCCAGACAAGCGTGCCCTGCATATGGCCAGACGTGCCACTATTGCCAAAAAAAGAACCATTATGAGAAGCTATGCCTGAAAAAGAGAAAGGACAAGAGAGCAATCCACCTCATCGAAGAAGAGAGTGACGACGGCACACCTTTGTACATCGACTCCATCGGAGGGACTGTACAACAGCCTGACTCTGCATTTGTAGAACTCCATCTGAACACTGGAGATCACATACAATTCAAAATCGACACCGGAGCCCAAGTCAGCGTCATTCCCCTGTCCAAATACAAGCAGATGAAAAATCCACCTCCTATCCACAAAACGACCCATCGTCTGTACAGCTATACAGGGCAGTCCCTTGACGTGAAAGGGACCATATCACTCAAGTGCGCGTACAAAGAAAGAACCATTGAACAAGAGTTTGTCATCGCCAACACCTGCCATGCCCAACCAGTGCTAGGTCTACGGGCCTGCATGGATCTAGGCATTGTCCAATTGCTTCTTTCAGTCAACAGCGCCAGCCCTATGACCAAAGAATCAGTACTTGACGAGTACAAACAGGCCTTTAGTGGCCTTGGATCACTTGAGGGAGAAGTCAGCGTACACATCAGCCCTGACGCCAGACCAGTTGTACACCCACCAAGGCGTGTTCCACATGCGCTGAAGGACAAGCTGAAGAAGGAACTGGATCGAATGGAGAAGATGGATGTCATCCACAAAGTTACAGAACCTTCTGACTGGGTCAACTCTCTAGTCAAAGTCGAAAAGCCAAATGGCCAGCTGAGGATCTGTTTGGACCCCAAAGACCTCAACACAGCTATCAGGCGACCTCACTACTCATTGCCAACGCTAGAAGATGCTTTGGCCAAAATGCCTAAAGCCAGATACTTCAGCAAGCTGGATGCCAAATCCGGATACTGGCAACTGAAGCTGACAGAGCAATCGTCACTTTTGACCACATTCAACACTCCATTCGGAGATATCGTTTCAGGAGACTTCCCTTTGGACTTGTCAATGCCCAAGATGAGTTCCAAAGGAAAATGGATGAACTCTTTGAAGGAACACCTGGCGTAACAGCGCTCATAGATGACATCATCGTTTCAGGAGCCACCAAGGAAGAACACGATGCTAACCTGAAAACAGCCCTCCAGAGAGCCATCCAAAAGAATCTAAAGCTGAACCCTGACAAGCTGACCATCGGGGCACAACAGGTTGAATATTTCGGGCACATCATCACAGCTGAAGGCCTCAAACCAGACGCTTCCAAAGTCAAAGCCATTGTGAACATGCCACCACCTACAGAGAAAAAGGAACTCCAAACTCTCTTAGGCATGATCACATACCTCAGCAAGTTCGCACCACAGCTCTCAGAAATCACAAAACCAATGAGAGACCTGCTGAAGGCCGACGTCGACTTCCAATGGGATTCCCCACAGCAGGAAGCCTTTGAGAAAACAAAGCAAGTGATCTCAAAACAGCCTGTCCTTGCCTTTTTTGACCCTTCAAAACCAGCAACACTGCAGGTGGACGCAAGCCAGCATGGTCTCGGAGCGACTGTACTTCAAGAAGACAAACCAGTCGCCTTTGCTTCCAAAGCCTTGTCCATCACTGAGCAACATTATGCCCAGATAGAAAAGGAACTGTATGCAATCGTCTTTGGATGCCGTCGGTTCCACCAGTACATCTATGGCAGACAGACACTGGTCCAGTCCGATCACAAGCCCCTGGAGACCATTATGAAGAAGCCCCTCACCACCGCACCGCCCAGGCTTCAGCGTATGCTCCTCCAATTACAAAAATACGACATCAAGATCGTACACGTTCCCGGCAGGACCATTCCTGTAGCCGACACCTTGTCCCGAAAACATCCACCAGCGGATCCTGAAGACACCACAGGTGAGGACCTGGATTTCCAAGTCCATGCTCTCATCAGGAACCTGCCAGTCAGTGATGAGAAAATGGAAGAGTTACGCCTGGCAACCAAAGAAGATCAAGAACTGTGCCAGCTACAAGATTACATCCAGCATGGTTGGCCAGAAGACAGGAAGCGATGCCATCTCAGCACCTTGAAGTTTTGGAACTTCAGAGAAGAATTATCCATCATCGATGGCATTGTTTTCAAAGGGGACAGAATCCTCATCCCATCTTCCATGCGCCGCAAGATGCTTGAGAAGATCCATGCAGGACATCTTGGCATCGAGAAATCAATGCAGAAGGCCCGGCAAATACTATTTTGGCCAGGTATGACATCTGAAATCCAGCAGATGGTATCTACGTGCCAGTCCTGCATTCCCAAACTCCCTTCAAACCCCAAAGAACCTCTCATGCCCCATGCCATCCCCACTCGCCCTTGGCAAAAGGTTGCCACAGACCTATTCTCATGGAACGACAGACATTTCCTTTGCACTGTCGACTACTACAGCAGATACTTTGAGGTTGACGAACTGCCATCTACCACCTCAGCAGCCATCATAAAGAAGCTGTCAGCCCACTTTGCCCACCACGGCATACCTGAAATTGTCATCAGTGACAATGGACCACAGTACGCTGCCTGTGAGTTTGCAGATTTTGCAAAGGCCTGGGACTTTCAGCACATAACATCAAGCCCCAGACATCCGCAATCAAATGGACTGGCAGAGAAAACTGTCCAAACAATCAAGAGGATGATGGACAAATCCAAAGCTGATAGATGCAGTCCACTTCGAGCTATCCTCGAATACCGCATAACACCAGTGGACAACCTGGCATCACCAGCACAGCTCCTCATGGGCCGCCAGCTAAGAGCCGGTCTGCCAGCCACTCACCACCAACTGGCCCCCAAAACAATCCGCCCTGGAGATGTCATGCACAAACGCCAGCAGATGCAGACGAGACAAGAACGTCATTACAATCGCTCCGCCCACCCCCTGTCACCAATGAAATGCGGAGACCAGGCTTTAGTTCAGCTAGACAGAGGCCAAGACTGGCAGCCAGCAAAGATCATTGCCCATGGCAAAACCCCCCGTTCTTTCATAGTGCGGACCACAGACGGCGCTCAATACCGAAGGAACCAGCGTTTCTTGAAACCAACCAAGCCATCGGTACCAGACACTTCCCCAGCATCTGGTACACCCAAGATTCCCCAGCCACACCAGCACCTGCCAGCCACACATCGTCGTCCCGATCCCGCTGAGCCAGCCGTGCCCACACCCCAAGCAGCTGCATACATACCCAAGACGAGGAGTGGTCGGGCAGTAATTCCACCCAGAAAGCTCGATTTGTAGACATTCACCAATAAGCCCTGTGAAGATAGACTCAGGTGAAAGACCCTGTGAAGATAGACTCAGGTGAAAGACCCTGTGATCCTTGTGGCAAACGTCATCATCTGTCACCCTCAGTTCTAGTCGGTTTCTATGCCCATTAGTATTTGTAACCTGTGTAAGTTTTTGATAGCAGCTCATTTAACAATTCTCTTAAAGAAAGGGAGATGTAACATATGCCCATACACCAAACGTCAGTTTGCAAATGGGAAATAACCATGCGTCCCCTTACCCCGAATGCAAGAGTAGCGACCCTTCCCCACTCTCCCTGGCAAGATGGCTGAGCAATAAACACGTGCCTTTCTACACACAACTCGTCTGGTTTCCTCGTTGTTTCCCTATCAACATACAACCATCAAAACAATGTCCACGGGAACTGCTAGGACGCTTGACAACTCAACAAGCATGCGCGTGCTGATACCATCTGGCCCAAGATGCCTTGGAAGCATTTAAATTCAAGAGGAGTTTCTTCACTCTTCACACTGTGAGCAGCTAATGTCACAAAAGACAGCAAGTCCTTGTGACCTTCTTGTGTCTGTCTTACATGAGCTGATTTTCAGCGACACTAGAATTCTGCCCGCTCAACGCACCGAACACAGCACTGCTTGAAACAGACTCAATAGAAATGTACTTGTTTGGCTGTTTATCCACCTTCAATTCGACGCTTCTTGCG
>CM031602.1:53545140-53560140 GCA_018398815.1 Conus ventricosus | reverse complement strand
AAGATAATACAGCCTTTGCCAGCTGGGTGAAGAGGTCAATTCACTGTAACACAGTCTATCCGTCTACACGCAGGGAGCACACATTGAGCCGAGGCTGAAAGCGCTGGGTCAGAAATGACTGACTGCAGACGAAAGGACCCTGACCATCTCTCTCCTCTCCATTCCACCAGCTGCCTCTGGAGACTTGAAGAGCGGGAATTGTCGGGTCCAAGCTCAGGACTTGGTTGGTTCAGCATTCTGTGGTCTCTGGCTCTGCCACCGACAACCTGCTCAACACACACACACACACACACACACACACACCACACACACACACACACGCACGCACGCACTTTGTGTAGAGCAAATAATTACATCAACATCATGGACCTCTTGCCACATTGTACAACTTCATGATCACAACAGCTTTTTATTTGTGCCAGGGAAATTCTTTCATTACAGTGAAATCTTCATGTAGCGCTAGGCGTGTACTGCACCCAAGACCTCATAGCAGTATTGTGATTGTGAAAAACAAACAAAACAAAACAAAAATTAGAAAAGAAAAGAAAAGAAAAAGAAAACCTTTCAGCTTGAGAAGTAACTGTGTGATTTGGGTGGAAGGATCATGACATGGTGTTTTTGTTTTTGTTTTTTTTCCAGTTTCCTGTCACCTGAAAGAAGCAGACTTACTTAGTGAATGCAGCCCACGCCTTCTTTACATCAATGACATTTTAAAAAAAAAGTCTGCATCACAGCTGGGTGCCTATGTAGCTATAGCTGCCATCGACTTGGAGTTCCTCATTTGGGCTCGACATCACGGTACAGTACATGATCCTGATTTTCTCCCCCTCCCCCCGCCCCCAATCCCGTGTCTCCTCCCTCTCTCTCTCTCTCTCTCTGAGAACAAAACATTATTCACCACTAAAACAAGCGGCCATGGTGATTTTCTATCAGGCTCATTTTATCCGTAAAATCAGATGAATTTTCCGTTTTCGAACCCAGTGCACGGGGTGTGTTCCATGTTTTCCCTTCAAAGTTTTATCAAGGGAAAAATATCACAGGTGTTGCTGTGCATCGCTAATTTTACCTTTACTGTTAAGCCAAAGGACTAATGTCACCAGCATGCATTCCTCATCTTACCTGTGAAGTTTTCTCAAGGCGGAAAGGGGCGGTGATTTTGGAGGAGGAGGGGCACGAGTCTTTCTACTGCGCGGATGCTGTGTTTGACCTTCACCTTCAGACTCAGGAGTTCCCTCCCTTGACTGGCTCAGACTTCGCCGTTCCTGTGTGTCAGCCGGTGGGTCAGGGATGTTGTCAGGGTGACCTGGTTCTTTGCGAGAGAGGTATGACTATCATCGTCGTAAGCTGGATTCACAGAGCAGTTGGATTCTATCAGTTTTCCGTTGGGCAACGGTTCTGGAAGAGCGGTGGAGTGTGTTTCATGGTCACTGTGATCAGATGGAGGTGATGGAGTGGGGTGTGAACATGTGGATTCCTGACCCTCCTCACTCTGTTCCTGAAAACCTTTGGTCAGTTCTACAGCTGGTCCCGTCTCCTCTTGCCCAGACGGTGCTTCCTCACCCTGTTGCTGGGGTCTGCAGTTAGTTCTCCTGCTGACCTGGAATCGTGAGGACTATGAGGTCTGTCATCATCCTGATGCTCAACGTCTTTGGTGACTTCTACTGTTGCCCTGGAATCCTGTCGTTCTAGGGTAGATTCGTCGCTCTGCTGCAGGACATCTTTGACCAGCTCCGTTGCTGGCCTGGAGTCCTGTTTCTCTAGAGGTTCTTCTTGCTGCTGGTGTAGGGACGGCTTTCTGGGCGGGTTGGACGATTCCTCCAGAGACGTCATCCTGTTGATCTGATGCACGATCTTGTGCACACGACCTGACGTTCCGGCGGGAGGCATCTCCACTACAACCTCCTCGCCATCTTTGGACGTCTTGGGCAGCACAGGGGGCGCCACTTTGGTTAGCTTGGTGGGTCTGGGGGCATGGCCGTTAGCACCGCTGTGAAACTTCCAGTAGCCCGTGGGCTTGGAACTGCTGGAGGACCGGCTGCTCGTTTCTGAAGAGGCCGGCGATGATTGACCTGAGGGTGAAGGTCATCCACTGAGGACTCCTCAGCATCCTCCAGAAGGATAGACGGCGGAGGGGCATTAATACAGGTGGGGAGGGAGAAGAGACTCCGACATCCACCATCAAGGGACTTTGGAAGCTCTGCAGCAAAGAGTCACTGTCTCTGTTTTTGATGTCAACGTCTTTGCTTTCGGCCCCGAAACCCCTTGGTCTGATACACACTTCCTCACTTTGCCCTTCGGTGGGAGCAGAATTAGCTGCGTTGTGTTCCGCCAATGACCCTGACGAGTGTCTATGTGGGGAGATCTCTGGATCGACATACCCTGCCTCCTCAGATCTGTCATCACTGGGATGCGTCGGTGGCACAAGAAACACAGGCGAGGGTGCTTTAAGGGTGGGTGAACTCTCCACAAAGGCTGTACAGTCTGAAAATGATCCCGTGGTGGGGTTTATTGATGGGTCGGGTGGACTGTTGACCAAAGGCTGGGCGTACCGTGTAACGGCACTGAACGTGTGTCACTTTTCTCACCACTGGTGTTCACCTCCAGGCTTGGAATGGACAGCGTCACATCACTGGATAGAGCCTGGAATATTTCACTGGACAAGGAAGAATCTGCAGCCAAGGAAGAATCTGCAGCCATGGAAGAATCTGCAGCCGAGGAAGAATCTGCAGGCAAGGAAGAATCTGCAGCCGAGGAAGACTCTGCTGCCGACGCAGAAGAATCTGCACCAGCGTCAGCTGCCTCAGTAACATCATCAGCGACAGGGTTTTCAGGAACTAGCGTCTCCTGGGAAGAGCCCCGACTGTCCACATTGTTCTCGGCATCACGGTGGTCAGTGGAGCGAGTGGAGCTGACCCCACTCAGGCTGGGGCTGGACATGCGCACACCGTCCAGGCTGACGTTCTCCGAGTCCTTGGTGGAGCTGGTTCCACTGCTGCACTCCGGGTCACCACCACCGCCACCCCGCTCTGTGCTGGGAGCGGTGTCTTTGTCTGTCCCACCATCACTGGCCGATGGTGACTGGGACCCCCTGCTGGATGAAGGCGTGGGGATGATGAACTACCAACCACAGCAGGAGGAGGAGGATGACACGAAAGGCATGGTGCAGGAGGAGATCTTGTCCAGCCCCACCTTCTCCTTGGGCACCCTCACCACTTTGGGTTTCCGCTGCCTTCTGGGTGGGCCGACGAACCGGGAGAGGAAGCCCATATCATCGGCAGTCAGCGCCAGCTTGTTCATCCTGTCCACACTGCCCATGCTCTGACAGCGGGGTTTGTGCGCCGTGGGCATGGAGGCGTGGACAGGCGGGGCCGGGGCGGGGCGCTTAGGGCGGGGGTTCCGGGACAGCGTGGTGGTCCTGGACCCGCCGACCTGGTGCGGCGGGATCACCTCCAGCAGGGGAGGCGCTGGCGCTCGGCGCACAGGTCGGGGTTTGTCTCCCCCTTCCCCTCCTCCCACCATGGACTCCTGGCTGAGCGTGTGTGTGGACTTCCGGTCCAGCAGCTCCCTGGAGTCCACGCTGGAGGCCATGCTGGAGCGTTTGGAGGCCGGGGAGACCTCCAGGTGATTGTTGTTGTTGAGGTGGATGTGGTTGGGAGACAGGGGGAGCGGGAGGGCGTCCAGGTCGTTGTCCACTTTCTCCTCCAGAAGCTGCACGCAGAGACCACACAGTTATAGATCAGTGTGTTTTTGGACGGGGTGGTTACCTCCCATCCACTGTGTGTGGTGTAGAGAACACCGACCTAAGACCTGCTTCAAAGAAACATGACAAAGGTAGTAGTTCACGAAAGATGCTGTACGTGTCATTATCTTTCGAAGTGTTAACAAAATGAGAAAAACAAGAAATGCTCATATTATGAAATTTGAAAAGTGAGATAAAAGGCAGACGTACATACATATTATGACAGGAACAAAGGAAAAAGAACAAAGACACAGAGAGAAAGAGATCGTGTGTGTGTGTGTGTGTGTGTGCGTGCGTGCGTGCGTGCGTGCGTGCGTGCGTGCGTGTGTGTGTGTGTGTGTGTGTGTGTGTTGTGGCGGGACAGCGTGCGTCCAAGCACGCGTGCATGCATGCATGCATGTGTGCGTACTTTCTCTCCACCACACAGAAACACTAGCACCCAGCCCCTCCCCTCACAACGTCCCATGCACCCACCTCCACGTAGTGACCCGGGAACCAGCCGACCTGGTCACCATGGTAACCCAGCCACCAGCCGCAGTCCAGCGCCTCCACCACCGTCACTGTGTCGCCCACTGACAGAGACATCTGGTGCCGCTGTCGTCCTGGCTGCCCGCTGTGTACCCCTGGGTCACCCGGTGCTCTGTACAGACGTTCAGAGCTGAGGTCAGGTGATGTTGCTTATAGCCCAGCCCACGGCAAAGGGCCATCTCAGGAGCTGTCGCCGCATTGAAGCCAACTCACAAGTTAAAAAAAAAAACCCACCAAAACAGAACAAAACAAAAACCTCATTCCCACAACCCTTTAAATTACACCTGTTAAAAAACACACCGGAAATTTTGTTAAGATTCTTTTCTCCAGTAAAATCTTAGATCAGATGAAAAAAGTTATAATCTCCCTCAGAAATTCAAAGATCACATCAGGTGGGACGTCTTTGAACAAGGTTTTCATGGAGTCTGCCGTGAAATGTTTATGTCTCAAATCACACAAGTTCCATTACTCTAAAAGAATATGTTTCACTGTGAGTGGTACACGACATAGAATGCACCACGGAGCTTCTTCACCAATCAAAAAATAAGAATGGGTGTAAAAGGAGTGGCCTGTGTGCAAACGGCACAAGACAGTTTCTCCGGTACGGCTGCCTTGGGAACAGACCTTTGGAGCTGCCCACCTCTGAAGAGACTTGCGATGAATATTTTTGAAAACTGAGAGGAATTTCTGACAGTTGAGAGTAATACATATTATGCTATCACACCTAAAACAAAACAACGACATTCAAGACACTTTATTTTCTATCCTTTTGTCAGGTGTTTTTATCGAATCATTGTCTCAGCCAATGCACTGTTGCTCTTTTACATTTTTGAAGCACACTGTCACTAAGCTTCATCTGATGACTTGGCTCATGTTTGCACTTCAGGATCATCAGTGCCTCTGCAGCGTCTTGACCCAAGGAGGAAAGAATATCTGTAAGGTTCTTCCTGACGAGGCTGAACACGGCTGGGCCCGGTAGTCCGACGTTTCGATAGTCCGACACATCGGTAGTCCGACACCCACGTTCAGATGTTTCGATAATCCGACACTGTAAGAAAAAGTAGCGATAGTCCGACATCCCACGATTCCGACAATTCCAACTCGTTTCGATAATCCGACACACAACCCAGTTTTATTATTCCCGTTAGTCTGACATATTGAAAGTAAAATCTCTCTCTCTCTCTCTCTGGTATTGTCAACATTTAACCCCACTTCCTCTGTCGCAAAAAGCAATGATACCCGAATGTGGTTTCAAAGAAGACCGTGCGGCAATCTAACTTTGAAGTACGCATTTGAAAGAAACTCAATAATTATGTCGGACTATCGAAACGTCGAAATCGTGATGTGTCGAACTATTGGCACAAAATAAAACATTACAAAACAAGTTTCGTTGGTCCGACAAAATTGTCGGATTGTCAAAACGTCGGAATCGTGATTTGTCTAACTATCGAAACGTCGGAATCGTTAAGTGTCGGACTATCGGACCCAAACCGCTGAACACTTCCACAGGCCGAATTGTTGACTGGGATCAGCAGCACTCCCATCATGACAGCAGAAAGCAACCTGACTCTGCACTTCTGTTCTAATTTCTTTTTGTTCTTTTCTGCCTCAGGGTTAATCGGTCCAGCAGGTCGTTTCGACATGATGGCGGCGGAAGAAGCTGTACCGGAAGTAAGTTTTTAAAACAGCTGTCTGGCTATACAAACGGCAGATGTGCAAACGATTTTTTTTCCCCGCGAGCAGTTTTTTATACGTCAAGCGGGATGGTGGAATGACGTGCATTTGAGCATAATAAATCCGCCGAAAGCGGGATGGTTGGCAGCTCTGGACATTGTGAACCTCGTGCGCAGCATGACCTGCACTGCAAGCACGAACCTCGCCTCTTGTATGATTTAACCTACAGATAACGGCAAGACAGACCGAGATACATCTAACTGCAGAGGGTAACAGATCAACATTTGGTGAGGACAAAATAGTTGTTTCTGGTGAACATTTCAGGAGGCAAATCCACTTTGATCTGACATATATATTGCGGACCTAGGGGCAAAAGGACTGTGACATTTCATAAGCAGTCCTCTGTTGTGACTACAGTACTACACGAGACACTGCCATGAAAAACTAAACAATGCGAGGCAAAAATCAATACATTACCATATATTATGAATACCATCAATACATCACATGTTATGAATACCATCAATACATCACCATATATAATTATGAATACCATCAATACATCGCCACGTTATGAATACAATCAATACATCACCATATATAATTATGAATTGCATCAATGCATCACAATATATTATGAATACCAGACATTACATTACAGCACGACGCAAACTGACGCAATACAGCAGTATACACAACAGTATATACCCGCCAAACAAAACAACTCAATATAATGCTATATAGAATGAAAGTAATGTATACAACTCAATGCCGCACAACACGCACACAAAAAATCCATAAAATCACCTCAACACATGCATCCCATCTCAATACTCCACACACAGATCATCACAACACAACTCACAAAAGCCAAACATAAACCCAGTACCACCACAAATCACAAAAACAACACAACCCAAACACCAGACAATCAACTGACCAATGCCGACCCAGGACTGGTCAGGGACTTGTTCCGGTTGGCCGCCAGCAGACTGTACACGTCATGGTCCAACGGATGTGTCAGCTTTCTGTCCTCCGCCCCCTCCTTCCGGGCCTTCTCCACCAACGACACGTCGGTCATCTGACGGACCCCCAACACAACGGCACTGAATCATCCTTCAACAGCCAGGGAGTTCAGGACAAGTGCAATGGACGTTGTGCCAGATACTGACCGACAGGGAGATAATCACTGTGTTATCATTTATCTCTTTAAGATCGGCTGGAAGAAACACACATACCAAATAGGGGAGACGATCACTGTGTCTTATCGCTAAGACTGGCTGGAAAACACACATACTGACAGCGTAGACAATTACTGTGTTTTTATCTCTTTAAGACGGGCTGGGGAATAACCCCCCCCCCCCCCCCCCACATATTATGGACAGGGCAGAGTAATAATTACTACATTATGATCTCTTTTAGACCGGCTGGAAACACACACACACCCCACACACACACACACACACACACACACACATATGGACAAGGTAGAGAATTACTTTGACCATTATCTCTTTAAGACCGGCTGTGGGGAAAAAACACATGTCGACAGGGTAAGAAATTACTGTGTTACCATTATCGCTTTAAGACAGGCTGGAAGAAATACTTATCGACAGGGGAAACAAACATTATCGAGAGGGAGACAACCACTGTATTCTCATCATCTCTTAAGGCCGGCTGGAAGAAACACACTTACCGACAGGGGAGACAATCACTGCGTTATCATTATCTCTTAAAGACCAGCTGGAAGAAATACTTATCGACAGGGAGACAATCATTGCGTTATCATTGTCTCTTAGACCGGCTGGAAGAAACACACTTACCAACAGGGAGACAATCACTGTGTTATCATGAACTTTTAAGACCAGCTGGAAGAAACACACTCATTGACAGGGGAGACAATCATCGTGTTGTCATTACCTCTTAAGACCAGCTGGACGTGCATTGATTTTAACGCGGTGACAGCCCCGGTATGGCCCTTTGCGGTCGGCTCGGCTGTAAGCAACATTACCTTACCTCACCTAACCGGCTGGAAGAAACACTTATTGACTTGGAGAGACAATCACTGTGTTACCATCACCTCTTAAGACCGGCTGGAAAAAACAACAAAAACTTATCGGCAGGGGAGACAATCGTTGTGTTACCATTACCTCATCAAGAAAGGCTGGTAGAAACCTACTGTTCGTTCTCATCAACTCTTAGTCATTCAAACTGCGTTCATTTCCTCTAAGTTAGTTTGTGATCATGAACACAGAGAATTGTACTCTCACTGTGGCGTGCGGCAGTCTGTTCCCAGAAGATAAAGAGAGTTTCGTTTAACACCTATCTAATTCACACGTTCCACATCTGGTGGCCAGCCAACGTCGTCAACGAGAAGTTGTGGCAAAGGATGGGACAGGAACCTGTCACTCACTCCTTAGATCCTGAGGGGGCGCGGGGGAGGGGGGGGGGGGGGGGGAGGGAGATAGGACACACGCCTTTCAAAAGCCAACGACCACCACCCACCATCATCTCTGGCTTGAAACCCACAGGCGGGGGATGGGAGAGGCGGGTGGGGAGGGGTGGGGGTGGGAGGGGGGACGAAGAGGAAAGATACAGAACTAGCCGGATTGAAAAAAAAAAACTAAAAAAAAAAACGCCGGGGCAGAGGAGAAGTGGGAGGGAATCAGTGGGGCAGACGAAGAAAGGAAAACCCAGAGCCCTGTCCGCTGGATAGCGATCGTCGATTATAATGTTTTTGTAAGGGCGAGGGCTTAAATAGTAAGCAATCTGCTCTCTCTCTCTCTCTCTGTCTCTGTCTGTCTGTCTGTCTGTCTCTCTCTCTCTCTCTCTCTCTCTCTCTCTCTCTCTCTCTCTCTCTCTCTCTCTCTCTCTCTCTTTTTGCGTACGCAGGCTGATACTCCTGCGGACACTCCTTGTATAGACACGCTAGGATTCATCAAATCTACCCAACAAAGGGAGTGGAGGTTTGTGTGTATGACTGTGTTTGTTTTTATCCCGCCATTAAGGCAGCCATTCTCCAACTTCAGGGAAGGCGCATGCTATGTGTAACGTGTCATTCATACCAATGGCCAAACTGGCCTTCTCTTCCGAAAGTTGGTGATGGGATTTGACGTGTGTGCAAGATGTTATGCGTGCTTTCACACACGGAACCTCGGTTTGTAGTCTCATTCGAAGGACTGTGTGGGAAATGGGAGTCAGAACCAATGTTAACTCCGAGGGGAAAATCCCCCTGTACCGAAACGGCCAACGGAGATTCGAACCCGCAACCCCAGGATCACCAAGATTACGAGTCCGGCGCTCTACCACTGAGCTATTCCGGCCCCCAATCTGCTCTCTCAATACAAAGCAACAGCCAGTCCGTCAACCAGTCATTTGCCCTATCAACACACGCACGCACGCACGCACGCACGCACGCACGCACAGACACACACACACACACACACACACACACACACACACACACACACACACACACACCACAGAAAATCATGTCACTCATTCTTCTCTGAAGTTACTTATCAGTCTTTCCCTGACATCACTGCCCCTGCTCTAGTCGCACTGGGTCCTTGTACTTCTGAGGTAGAAGGACCCTGTGCGAGTCCGGCTCATTCACAATGACAGACCAACCCCCGCCCCCCCCCCCCCCCCCCAAAAAAAAAAAAAGATAAAAAAGAAAAGAAGTTAAAAAAAGGGGGGGAAAAGCACCCTGACAGTAGTTCAACTTATTTCCTCAATCTACCGCCTCCACATAGCAGGAAACCACCCACCTCATCAACATAGACAGCAAAGAATAGCAGGAAACCACCCACCTCATCAACATAGACAGCAAAGAACCACCCACATCATCAACATAGACAGCAAAGAAACCACCCACCTCCTCCACATAGGCAGCAAAGAGCCACCCACCTCATCCACATAGACAACAATGAGCCACCCACCTAATCCACATAGACAGCAATGACCACCCACCTCATCCACATAGACAGCGATGAGCCACCCACCTCATCCACACAGACAGCAAAGAACCACCCACCTCATCCACATAGGCAGCAAAGAGCCATCCATCTCATCCACATGGGCAGCAAAGAGCCACCCACCTCATCTACATAGACACAGGTAACCACCCACCTCATCAACATAGACAGCGGGAACCACCTACCTCATCAATACAGACAGCAGAGAACCACCCACCTCATCCACATAGACAGCGGAGAACCACCCACCTCATCCACATAGACAGCGGAGAACCACCCACCTCATCCACATAGACAGCGGAGAACCACCCACCTCATCCACATAGACAGCGGAGAACCACCCACCTCATCAACATAGACTGAACCCACCTCATCAAGATAGACAGTAGGAAACCACCCACCTCATCCACATAGACGGTGGGGAATTATCCCTCATCATCAAGATAGACAGCAGGAAACCACCCACCTCATCCACATAGACAGCAGGAAACCACCCACCTCATCCACATAGACAGCAGGAAACCACCCACCTCATCCACATAGAAAGCAGGAAACCACCCACCTCATCCACGTAGACAGCAGGAAACCACCCACCTCATCCACGTAGACGGTGGGGAACCATCCCTCCTCCACAGACAGCAGCTTGCGGCCCAGCATCCAGCCGTTGTGGTCTCTGTCCCGCGCCTGGATGATCTCCCCCTCCCTCAGACTTAGCTCCCCGCGATACATCGCCTTGTAGGCGAACAGCACCTTGAAGTACTTGTCTGCAAATAACATGCCACAAGTTAACTTCATCATCACTGCTTTGAAGGCGAACAGCGCCTTGAACTGCAAATAGCATGCCACAAATCATCTTCATCATCTCTGCTTTGAAGGCGAACAGCGCCTTGAAGAACTTGTCTGCAAATAGCATGCCACAAGTTATCTTCATCATCTCTGCTTTGAAGGCGAACAGCGCCTTGAAGAACTTGTCTGCAAATAGCATGCCACAAATCATCTTCATCATCTCTGCTTTGAAGGCGAACAGCGCCTTGAAGAACTTGTCTGCAAATAGCATGCCACAAGTTATCTTCATCATCTCTGCTTTGAAGGCGAACAGCGCCTTGAAGTGCTTGTCTGCAAATTAATAACATACAACAAATTATCTTCATCATCACCACAGTCATCATCATCATCATCATCATCATTATCAAGACTGCCGCTTTGTAGATAAACAGCGCCTTAAACACTTGTCTGCAATAATCATCATCATCATCATCATCATCATCATCATCATCATCACCATCCTTGTCACTGCTCTGTAGACGAACATTGCCATGACGCTGAGGAATAACGCTTAAGTCCTTCAGTCTACAGTCCCACAGTCTACTACATTCTCACAGTCTGATGACTGCAGAGGCAGTGAAGCCTCCAGGCATTCACTGTGTCTGGGGCATCGGACACGGTAACGTGTGGGTTGTTCAGCATGCAGATGGACCTGCCGTCTTACAGCACACGTCGATAGGAACACTAGTTCTATGGTGGCTTGCTTACTGTCTTTCTACGTGCTTGTGGTCATGTTGTATGGCACTGTGCAGATCTTCAGCCAAGATGTGCATGGCACTCACCTCGAACAGCTGCAGAGAAGTCGTCAGCTCTGAAAGAACTGGAGGGGGCCATCTTCACAGGGGGCACAGGAATCAGTGCGGAGGCCGACCTCGAAACGCCTGTCGTTAGCTTGAGACATCATCAACACCATTAGTGACATCATCAACCCCACTGGTGACACCATCAACACCATCATCGCTATCGTAACACGATCCAGTCCTGGGTGAAATATGGTTTGCCCCATACAAATATATTTTCATTCACAGTGACCTCTTTTATCTCAGGTAGTGTACACAATTTTTATGAGGTAGGGAGCAGCAAGAAGAAGAAGAAGAAGAAAAAGAAGAAGAAGAAGAAGAAGAAGACCCCCCCCCCCCCTCTTAAAAATGAGAGAGAGAGAGAGAGAGAGAGAGAGAGAGAGAGAGAGAGAGAGAGAGAGAGAGAGAGAGAGAGAGAGAGAGAGAGAGAGCTCTTACTCCCGTGACAAGACAATAATACGCCCATAACTTTAAAAGATACCCGTACTCTTTTGGAATCATGGGTATGTAGCTGGCTCACCATGGAAGCCAGAGTTATCTTCTTGTGTGTTATCTGGAGTATTGTAATTCATTGAAAAAAAATGCGGTTGCTGATGAGCCTACACATAATGACAGCTAGTTATAATACCTGAGAAACACAACGCATGGTAATGTCTGATGCGCAGTCTAATTTGTTCTGATCTATTTCAACGTGAATAACAACGACGATGGCAGACATTGTAAGATGACAAGACCCAACGCAAGAGAGAAGGCTGGCATCATAAAACCCTCAACTTTAAACCAACCAGCTGTTCACAGTCTATTTCACTGTCGTCAGGTGTTCATGTGTGAAGTCTGAGGACAACGTTTCTAGAGGTTGTTCAAGGGCGAGATCAAGATGTGGCATTCCAGAGGTTCTAGACGGGTGGGGTAGGAGAGATTTGTGTCCTTAGTGTTATCCCACGCTAACCACAGCAGCGGGTCAGTTCCCCAACACAACCCCCTTAATTCACGGGTCCACACACCCCAGTGGAGTGAGTCTGACAGTACCACCCTTACTGACTTATCCCCTATCACCAATCCCGGTCTTGAAGACCGTTGGGGCGCCACAGATGACTCCCTCCACTCCCCCGGTTCTCAGACGCTCTTAGGCAGTTGCTCTGCGTGAGGCCAGTCCATTCACTGTTGTTGTCCTCCCATGTCTTTCTCTGTCTTCTTCTCTTTTTATGCCTCCTCGCACTGTTCCTTGTAGAATGATTTTGGCAAGTTCTGTTGATCTTGATACATGATCATACCATCTCATTTTCCTTCTTTTCACTGCGGACAACAGGTCTTTGCAGGGTCCAACGCCTTGTCTTACTCTGGTCTGGACCTCCAAGTTGGTAGTGTGGTCTTTGTATGAGATGACAAGGATCTTACGGAAGCATCTCATCTCTAATGCCTGAATCCTTCTCTCAAGTTCAGCTGTCAGAGTCCACGTCTCATAGGAATAGACAAATAATGGCAATGACCGGGGATGGCATCAGTCTGATCTTGGAGCCTGATTGTGACGTTTCTGTCATTCCAGATGGGTCTTAGTCTGGTTAGCGCTACTGTCGTTTGCTCAACTCTGGAGAGCACTTTACTAACGGCTGTAACGGCCTGTAACGGTTTTTCTTCTTTATGGAATATCTCAAAAAGTACTTGGCTGATCTTTGTGAACATCAGCAAGTATGTTCACTATGGGTTACGGATGATGCCCGATGTTTTAGTTTACCGTTATACCGTTACTAACGGCTGTAACGGCCTGTAACAATTTTTCTTCTTTATAGAATATCTCAAAATGTACTTGGCCGATCTTTGTGAAAATTACCATGTGTGTTCATTATGGGTCACGGATGATGCCCAATGTTTTAGTTTACCGTTATAGCCGTTACTAACGGCTGTAACGGCCTGTAACGGTTTTTCTTCTTTATGGAATATCTCAGAAAGTACTTGGCCGATATTTCTGAAAATTTGAAGGTATGTTCATTATAGGTCACAGACAATGGCCGATGTTTACCAGAATAGCCATTACTAACGCTTACACCAGTCCAAGACGGTTTTTTCCTCTTTATGGAATATCTCACGCGTATTCAGGATAAACTGGGAGTACGTTTATATGCTTTGCATCTTGTTTGTTTTTTTGTCCTAAAGAAGTAGCTTGCTCTGACTGTGAGTTTGTTTTAAACTAGTTTGGAATGCCGTGAGAGACAACACCTTTACCTCTGCTACGTATCTCATAAGCATCAATGCAGGGAGTGTTGTCTCAAAGACTACTTCAAAAGGTCGAAAAGACACACCACCGGACATTTTAATGTCTTAACAGCGCCCATAGTAGAGGGTGTTGACACCGAGGGATTAAGACAAGCGAACACTGAACGGCTTCTCAGGCAGTGTCGGCTCATAACAGTCAACAGACAATCAGGAAGAACTCTTCTGCCTCAAGCCTGGCTTTCAACCAGCTAGAGAGCAAAGCCATCAGGAAATAAAATCAAAGAGCCAAGAAAAAGGATGATTGTGAAATAGAACAATAAAACTGAAAGGTAAAAGAGAAAAAAAATTGAAGAGTAGTGAAAAGAAAGCGAAAGGAGTAGGGCGATGTGAGCCGGGATGGGGTGGGATTCAAATACTCGGGTTTCTGGAACCGTTCTGCAATTCAAACGATCAAAGAGTATGAGAGATTGCGTATATCTGTCGTTTTTCAATTAATTTATTTATTTTATTTATTTGTTTACTTATCTTTCGTATCTTTTAAATAGAGAAAATGGGGTTATAGAAAGCAAAGGAAAGACACCGCATCGTGTGTGTTAGCCTGCGTGTTTGTTCTTCTTCAAAGAAGCACTGATCTTGTTTTCTTCAAGATATTCCACACTACTCCCTCTCCATTCCCACTTCGCCTCTCTCTCTCTCTCTCTCTCTCTCTCCTCTCTCTCTCTCTCTCTCTCCCTACCTCTCTCTCTCTCTTCCCTCCCCCTCCCCCCTTTTCTAATCTTGGAGTGGCTGATCCAATTTATTCTCGTTTTTCACATGCGCAGTTCAGTTCGTCTGCTTATCTTGTCTCTGTCTTTGTGTCTTTGTGTCTCTGCCTCCCGTTGTCCTTCTCAAACACAGACTTCCTTGTTTCTCTCCAACGGTCCAGGGAGAAGCTGATCATCCGGCAAACTGTGTCTGCACGGTGTCCCACAAACCGCTTTTTGGACAAAGAGGCTGTTCCCCCCCCCCCCCCCCCCCCCCCCCCCCCCCTCCAGCTCCAGTGCCTCTTGTCTATGACCTGAATTGTTTCACAGACAACCGATTTTTTTATTTGTTTTGTTTTACGTGTGTGTGTGTGCGAGTGTGTTTGTTATGTGTGCGTACGTGCGTCGTGCGTGCGTGCGTGCGTGCGTGCGTGGTGTGGTGTGTGTGTGTGTGTGTGTGTGTGTGTGTGTGTGTGTGTGTGTGTGTGTGCGTGTGTCTG
>CM031602.1:53535140-53537640 GCA_018398815.1 Conus ventricosus | reverse complement strand
TGTGTGCAAGATGTTGTGCGTGCGTTCACACACGGAACCTCGGTTTATAGTCTCATTCGAAGGACTGTATGGGGAATGGAGTCAGAACCAATGTTAACTCCGAGGGAAAAATCCCCCTGTACCGAAACGCCCCGGCGGAGGTTCGAACCCGCAACCCCAGGATCACCAAGATTACGAGTCCGGCGCTCTACCAACTGAGCTATTCCGGCTCCCTAATCACAACCGATGACGCCGCTAAAGCTAACAGCTGTAACAGCTATCTTACCCAGGGTTCAAGTTTTCTCATTAAAACCACCGCTGCTGATAGCAGTGGCCATCAGTACTGTGACCAGTTTCTGCTTTGTTACACACACCCACCACGGCCATTACCACTCCAAGGGCACTACACGGGAGAGCAAAGACATCCACCACAGTTGAACGGTCCTTTCGTCACTGGATCCGGTTTGTCATCCGGATCCGCAACACGCCTTTCAATTTCCTTGACATCCAAGTATCTCAGGTGACTGATTCAAACTTTAACGGGCTGATTTTTTTTTAAAGAATTGTTACTGATTCCGTAAGACAATACGGATTAACAGATTACAAGGCAATACGGACAGATTGCAAGACACACAGATGACGTGACAATTGTTTTGTCTTCTAATCTGTTTGTCCATTTTATCTCGCTGGAATCAATAACAATATTTTTTCAAATCTGTTTCCATTTCTAACTTCAGTCATCTCACTTTGAAACTAACTTTAATGGGCTGGCCCTTTCGACACTACATTCCATCTTTCAATGAAGTTTGGTTGTAAAAATAAATAAATAAATAAATAAAAGGCTCGGCAGTTTTGGTGTTGGGCTCCTTGATGTTGGGAAAAACAAGATCAAGCCGAGTTAAGAGTTCAGTCCTTCGAATGTGACTATAAACTGAGGTTCCGTGTGTGAACACACGCGTAACATCTTGCACACACGTCAAATCCCATCACCAACTTTCGGAAGAGAAGGCCAGTTTGGCCGTTGGTGTGGATGACACGTCACACATAGCATGCACCCTGCGTGAGAAATGGAAAGAATGAAGGAAGTAAGGAAATGAGAGAACGATATAGAACGATACAGACTGGATGACACGGGAAACGACTGAATGAAGCGCCAGCTGGCAGCTCTTCAGTCGGCACTACCCAGGTAGGCAGCCCGTTGTGCAAATGAGTGTGGATTGTAAAGCGCTTAGAGCGTGGTCTCTAGCGGAGGACAGACACTATATCAATCTTGATAACAATGATGAAAACAATAATAACAACAATAATAATAATAATAATGATGATAATAATAATAAATAGATAAATAAAATCCTTAGGGCGACGAAACTTTAACACATTAAGGAAGTGTTAAGTGTCTTAATGATTTCTTTCGTTTTCGCATCAAAGACGACTATTCAGCTGTTTTCACGCAGAAAAGGGGGTTGGGGGGGGGGGGGGGGGCGGCAAGGGGAGGGGGGGGGGGGGGAGAAGAGAGGCAAGGAGACGTGGTAGAAGGAAGGGCACAGAGTGGGGAGGCAAGGGGAGGCAGGGGAGAGGGGAGGCACGGGGAGATGGAGAAGGGAGACAAGGGGGTGAAGAACAGGGTAGTACAGAAGAGGAGGAGGAAGAGGGGGGAGAGAGAGAGAGAGAGAGAGAGAGAGAGAGAGAGAGAGAGAGAGAGAGAGAGAGAGAGAGAGAGAGAGAGGCATGGGAGGGGGGGTGACATGAGATGAGAGGGAGAGGGAAGGGCAGGCTGTGGGGAAGAAGGGAGGAGGTGAGGGGAGAGGGAGAGGGAAGGGCAGGCTGTGGGGAAGAAGGGAGGAGGTGAGGGGAGAGGAGAGGGAAGGGCAGGCTGTGGGGAGGAAAGGAGGGGGTGAGGGGAGAGAGAGAGGGAAGGGCAGGCTGTGGGGAAGAAGGGAGGGGACGAGGGGAGAGAGAGAGGGAAGGGCAGGCTGTGGGAAGAAGGGAGGGGACGAGGGGACAGGGGTAGGGGAGATGGAACGGAAGGACAGGGCGGGGAGAGGGGGGGGGGGGGAGAAGAGTGAATGCAATGGAACGGGTGATAGGTAAGATAAGATGAGGAAGGGGGCGGGGGGGGGGAAGGGTGTCCGTGGAGAGGGACAGAAGCAAGGGGAGGTTGGACCGGAGGGGGAGGACGAATCGTTTGCTTCGTTCGTGTTTCCGTGGACTAGTACTACTCTGACAACACCACCACAACACTCGTTGAGTCAACCTCCGCACGCTTCACCTCTGACCCCCATTCATCCTTCAACTCTGACCCTGTTTGACCGGCACCACGAAGCCGGAGGGGAACCAGCCGCAGCGCTGGCCGCCCTTGACCATGCCCCTCCACCAGCCGTTGTCCGCCCTCTCCAGCACCACCATGACGTCACCCGGGGTCAGAGGCAACTGCGCGTCCTGCTGACTGGGAAACTCGTGCACCACCAGGTAGAGGTCCTCCTCCCAGGACCTCCTGGTCCTCCTGGTCTGACGGGGGATC
>CM031602.1:53522382-53535040 GCA_018398815.1 Conus ventricosus | reverse complement strand
TGTGTGTGGACAGTCCTGTTAGCTAGCTGTGGACTGGTGCCTTGGACATGGCGGTCGACGCTCCAAACGCATGCAGAATATGCTGTCCTCTCTTACCCAGATCAGAGCGGACCCACTCCATGCCGATGTTCCACACTCCATGCAAAGAGTGACAATGGTGATCATCAACACCTCATGCACATGCAGAGAGAGGTCATTCTCTTTTCCTCCTAAGCTCAGTTCAGACAGGTCTCCAACATGCTGACGTTTCTATTTGGCAGCACTGCTGCAGGCAAGCACGCAGAATCTCGAGAGTCTTTTGTGTGTGTGTGTGTGTGTGTGTGTGTGTGTGTGTGTGTGTGTGTGTGTGTGTGTGTGTGTGTCTGTGTCTGTGTCTGTGTGTGTGTGTGTGAGCTTGAAAATCCGTGGAGAGATATCGCATGCACATGCAGAGAGAAGGTATTCTCTTTTCCTCCTAAACTCAGTTCAGAAAGGTCTTCAACATGCTGACATTTCTTGGCAGAACCACTGTAGGCATGCACGCAGAATCTTGATAATCTTCATTTTTTGTGAGAGCTCAAAAACCTTTTGGAGAATATCGCTTGCACAGCCGTACGTCACGGAAGAAGATTAGATGAGACATCACGGCGAGGTTACTGATTAGGTTGTACAAGGCGAGTCAGGGGGGCAAATGCAATGATGACTGCATTCAGCAGGAGATAATATCTTGCTGTAAATATTGTCCAAAGAAGTGATGTACTGGTTAGCTCTTTCTTCGTTCTGTGGAAAGATGTCTACACAGATCATTGGTGACTGATTGTTGCATGGGAACAGTTGCGCAGTGTGAGCTAGGGAACGAGTGTTTGTCTATCCCGGTCCTGTCTTTGTCCTGCCTGCAGGAGGAAGAACATGAAGTTGGAAAAAAAACAAAAAAAAAACAACAACAGAAGACCACAGACCCATCAATGATTGTGACCTTGTATATTATATCAGTATGGATATAATCATAGCTCACTACAACTGCTATGTCGCCCAACACAGTCCCAAAGGAAATTGTACAGAACTCTTAAAAAACCAAACTGTCATAATACTCTCTCTCTCTCTCTCTCTCTCTCTCTCTCTCTCTCTCTCTCTCTCTCTCTCTCTCTTTAACGCTCAGAGATTTTCTAATCTTTTGTCTTCAAAAATGTAAATTGGTATTATTACTATGTTCGATATGTCTGTTGATTCTCATTTCTACCACTTGTTCTTTCTTCTACTTCCTTTACGTTGCACTACATGAACTTTCTTGAATAAAAAAAGCTTTCTGGAGGAAAAAAAAAGACGACGACGGTGAGTGCACCATACCAAGTCGTTTCGATTGTCAGTCGGAAGCACAGAAGACGAAGACATCAATGCGTTGTCTTAATACTGTGATAAATCACCAATGATGAATCTTAGGTTTGCATTCAGCATGGAAAACTATAAAATGGAGCCGTAACAGCTGGTTTCTCGGCAACCTTCACATTTACCCCTGTAAGAGAAGATAATCCATTCTTGGAAAGAATTTAAGCCTTTTGAATCATTCGTTGAGCTACTTTCCGACGATGAACTGCTTTCTACGGTGGCAAACGTGGATATAATCTATTTACCTCAACCTCTGAAGGAGAAAAACGCCATACTCTCTAAAGGACAAGAAGAAGAAGAAGAAGAAGAAGAAGAAGAAGAAGAAGAAGACGAACAAGAAGAACAAGAAGAACAAGAAGAAGAAGAAAGAAAGAAAGAAAGAAAGAAAGAAGAAGAAGGAGCAGAAAACACCATTTCAGAAATAGATGAAAAAAAGAAACCAACACAATGACCAGGTCATAAGAAGATACCACCATAACATAAAGCGGGCCTAACAAAGAACGAACGACGACATGAACAGACCAGAAAAAGACAACTAGAGGACAGAAATATTCTATTAAAAAAAAAGGACAGTTTGACAACAGAATTCTGTCAAAAGGCGAAACGCAACAGAAATAGATCAAATATAAGCCAAAGGACGGCAGCACTAAAGAGCTATAATGACGACAATACGATGACATAAAAAGGTTTTTCAAAAAAATTGGTTACAGAAATAGGCCAAAAACGACAGGATGACAGAAACAGACCCAAATAAGCTAAAGTGATGACAGAAATAGATCGAAAGAACACAAAGACAGATATAGATCAGAAGACAACACACTGACGGAAGTAGGTCAGACGACGTTTTACACGAAGATAGAAATAGTCCCAAAAGACAGCAAGATGATACAAATAGGTCAAAAGACAACACAGTGACAGATACAGGCCAAACGAAGACACCATGGAGACAGACAAGAAGACAACGCGATGACAACACAATGGCAGAAATAGACTAAAAGAAGACAACATGACAACAGAAATCACCCAAAACGTCAAAAAGATGACGGAAATAGACCAAAGAAGATGAGACGAAAACAGAAACAAGCCAATAGGTAATACGACAACTGAAGTAGGTCATTAGAAGATAACTCAGCAAAACTAACTTAATAGGAAATAAGACGGTGACTAAACAAAAGATCAGAATACGACAACGCATAGATAAAGCCCAAAAGAAGATAAGACGATGACATAAATAGTACAAAAGCACAACACAATGGGAAAAATACACAAAGAGCAGATTGCAGCCTGGAGGAAATTGGTCTAAAGAAGACAACAAGACAACACAGTGCAAGAAATCAGTCAATAGAAGCCAACACGAGGGAAGAAAAAAAGTCAAAAGACAACACGATCGACGAAATAAGTCAAACGACAACGTGATGGAAGAAATAAGTACAAAACAACGTGATGGAAGAAATAAGTACAAAAACAACGTGATGGAAGAAAAAAGTCAAAAGACAATGTGATGGACGAAATACGTCAAAAGACAATGTGATGGAAGTATAAAGTCAAAAGACAAACGATGGACGAAATAAATCAAAAGACAATGTGACGGAAGAAATAAGTCAAAAGACAACGTGCTGGAAGAATAAGTCAAAAGAAGACAACGCGGTGGAAGAAAGGAGTCAAAAGTAGACAACGCAGTGGAAGAATTGAGTCGAAGAAGACAACGCAGTGGAAGAATGAGTCAAAAGAAGATAAAGTGGTGGAAGAAATGAGTGAAAATAAGATAAAGCGGTGAGAAATGAGTCAAATAAGATAAGCGGTGGAAGAAATGAGTCAAAAAGAAGACAACGCGGTGGAAGAAATGAGACAAAAATAGATAAAGTGATGGAAGAAATGAGTCAAAAGAAGACAACGCGGTGGAAGAAAGGAGTCAAAAGAAGATAAAGCGGTGGAAGAAAGGAGTCAAAAGAAGATAAGCGGTGGAAGAAAGGAGTCAAAGAAGATAAGCGGTGGAGGAAGCTGGTCAAAAGAAGATAAAGCCGTGGAAGAAAGGAGTCAAAAGAAGAAAAAGCGGTGGAGGAAGCTGTTCAAAAGAAGATAAAGCGGTGGAAGAAAGGAGTCAAAAGAAGATAAAGCGGTGGAGGAAGTGGTCAAAAGAAGATAAAGCGGTGGAAGAAAGGAGTCAAAAGAAGATAAGCGGTGGAGCAAGCTGGTCAAAAGAAGATAAAGCGGTGGAAGAAAGGAGTCAAAAGAAGATAAAGCGGTGGAGGAAGCTGGTCAAAAGAAGATAAAGCGGTAGAAGAAAGGAGTCAAAAGAAGATAAAGCGGTGGAGCAAGCTGGTCAAAAGAAGATAAAGCGGTGGAAGAAAGGAGTCAAAAGAAGATAAAGCGGTGGAGCAAGCTGGTCAAAAGAAGATAAAGTGGTGGAAGAAAGGAGTCAAAAGAAGATAAAGCGGTGGAGCAAGCTGGTCAAAAGAAGATAAAGCGTGGAAGAAAGGAGTCAAAAGAAGATAAAGCGGTGGAAGAAAGGAGTCAAAAGAAGATAAAGCGGTGGAGGAAGCTGGTCAAAAGAAGATAAAGCGGTAGAAGAAAGGAGTCAAAAGAAGATAAAGCGGTGGAGCAAGCTGGTCAAAAGAAGATAAAGCGGTGGAAGAAAGGAGTCAAAAGAAGATAAAGCGGTGGAGCAAGCTGGTCAAAAGAAGATAAAGCGGTGGAAGAAAGGAGTCAAAAGATAAAGCGGTGGAGAAGGGTCAAAAGAAGATAAAGCGGTGGAGGAAGCTGGTCAAAAGAAGATAAAGCGGTGGAAGAAAGGAGTCAAAAGAAGATAAAGCGGTGGAAAAAAGGAGTCAAAAGAAGAAAAGCGGTGGAGGAAGCTGTCAAAAGAAGATAAAGCGGTGGAAAAAAGGAGTCAAAAGAAGATAAAGCGGTGGAGGAAGCTGGTCAAAAGAAGATAGAGCGGTTGAAAAAAGGAGTCAAAAGAAGATAAAGCGGTGGAGGAAGCTGGTCAAAAGAAGAATTGAAATAGCGGTCGGACGGAAAGGAACCAACCAAGAAGATTACGTCGAAGCGAAAGGGACAAACAAATCACAAGGACAAAACAAGACGCAGTTCGACCTCTTTAGTCTTGTTCAGCAAGATAAAAACAACATTCAAGACATTTAAAACGAGAACGAGCAATCACATTCTCTCAGATTGAGTGCAAAAACGGATGGGGGAATATTATACTCCCCATACCATTTATTTTGCCCAATGTATATGTATTCCATACCCACTTTGCGCCCGTTGGTAAATGAACACACAGATTGCGCATGGTAATTTTGCGCCCGTTGGTAATTGAACACACAGACTGCGCATGGTAAGTGGAGTTTGATGGAGAAAAGGAGTACAGTGAGAAAGGGGTGGGAAAATAGGAGGATGGAGGCCCCATCTACTAAAAAATAGAAGTAACATTTCACCTTTTGTTGCAACCCTTTCCCCAGACTTCCACTCATTCTCTAGCCATTAATCGCATCACACCGCGCCCCCACATGGAAATCAATACAACGATTATCCTACATGGCTAAAGGCCAGCTTGCAGGATATGCAGTACCTTTCCGTTCCTGACACCCTCTCTCTCTCTCTCTCTCTCTCCTCTCTCTCTCTTCTCTTCTCTCTCTCTCTCTCTCAGAGCCCTGACATGGGTTGGTGTTGATTGCATTACTACCGATTTTCATTCGCCACGACAAGATTTGTGAAACACAGCCACCCATACATCAGCTACACGTCTCTTGCCCTGGCCTCAAAACTGCTGATGATGGTGCTGGTGTTGGCAGTTGTTTCCCTGTTGTTGCTGTTGTGGTGTTTTGTTGTTGTTGTTTCTTCTGCTGTTGCCGTTATTGTTGTTTTGTTGTTGCTTTTGTTGGCTGTTGTCGTTAATTTTGGCGCAACATTATATGACAATAATGATAACAATTTCGCAATGCTTTGTCGATGAAGTGTGTTGTTATGGCTGCAACGATGAAGGTAGAAGAAGCTTGCTTGTTGCTGCTTGTGTCGTTGTAGTAGTACAACTGATGTAATGGCGAGCTACAATCTAATGGAGGCCCTGTCTGAGAATAGAAGGCATGCAACCCCCCTATTCTAAGTGAAGATCAGTCTGTCCTTCGGACTGTAGGTCGATCCATGTTCTTTTTTTATATGCAGATCTGCATGTTTACACAACACACACACACACACACACACACACACACACGCACGCACGCACGCACGCACACACACACACACACACACACACACACACACACACACACACACACACACACACACACATGCACATACGAACATGCACGTTTCCCCACTAATAGCAAAAGGTTTATAAACAACATCTTACACGTCTCACGCACACAAATGCTCACATACACTGATAGAAGACAAGAGAAAAGAAAAGAGGGAGACAGACATGACAGATTTCAATGTCCTTTGAACGTTAAAACCAAAGACCATGGTATGGGGTGGGTGGTGGATGCGGGGGTTGGGGGGTGGACGGCATGCAGGTTCCACTGCATATCCGCAATGTTCAGGACAACCCGTGGTTCGAGTTCATAAAGGAAATTAATTCAATTTCGCTTCTCAGAACATCGATAGTTTGCTGGTGAAATAAACAAAACAATGTTCATGCTGAATTTCAACGTACCCGGACGCGGGGGAGAGGACGGGTGGGGGTGGGGGTGGGGGGTGGGGGGTCTTGCTGTACCATTCTTGCGACAAAAAAAGAATGTTCCTTCCATGAAATATCAAACAAAGGAGGAATCGATAAATGGACAGACATAATGAATTCGGATAATTTGCACAGCAATGTGTCTTCTGTTAAAGAAACCTCGGTTGTTCTGGAGTCAATCTCACTAGCCAATCGCAACAGACTATTACATTGACCAATCGAAACGCAGCTTCGTAGAGATGCGGGATGACTATAACACCTCTGGTGTCACAATCACATTCAAGATAGAAGTCAAACCACACTAAGGCCGCCATGCAGATCCAACTGTTCAACCCAGTAGCGCAACCATTTTCTCGTATCAGTTCATGCAAACACTGTTTCCAAGAATGTTTCTTGTGACTGTATTTGCACTTTCGTTCGTTTTCCGCCACACTACAGTTCGTATTCAGTCTTCTAATTCTTTTTTTGCTGATTATGCTAACAGTGACGCGCGCTCGCGCGCACACACACACACACACACACACACACACACACATCACTTAACCCACTTCCATCATTACATTTCAGTTTAGGACATGATACTCTCTGCATTCTCACGCAAGTATGTCTACAACATCTGCCTCGCGGACACACACCCCCCCCCCGATGTCTTGCTATCCTGAGATTCAGGTTCTTTTTTTTTTTTTCTGTTAATTTTTGCAATCGGAGTTAGGACAATGGTCAACGTAATTATTCCACATCCCGATCTTCATTCACGAAAGTCGATTTCTCCGACGCCGGCCCAAACAGCTATGTTCGCAAGTTCACAACAATGAAGCCCAGCGAAGCGTGCCTATCGCGGTTGGCTACACACCACCCCCATCCCCCCCCCCCCCCCCCCCCCGCGTCCCCCATCCCAATCTTATGGTCCTCTGCTACAGCCCCGCAGACAAAGAAGTCGATGCGAGAGTTAAAAGCGGAGCTCATGCACTTTGCACATACATTATTAACATGCACATGCACATATACAGGTACCGCATTAAGGCAATCGCTCATCTACGTACGTATATACATACATACATACATACCACACACACACACACACACGCACGCACGCACACACACACACACACACACACACAACACACACACACACACACACAATCAGAGGCAGAGAGAGAGAGAGAAGAAGAGGAGAGAGAGAGAGAGAGAGAGAGAGAGAGAGAGAGAGAGAGAGAGAGATTATCACACACACACACACACACGCACACGCACACACACACACATACACACACAGAGAATGGAACCACCGACCTGCAGTGAGGGGCGGGGCCAGCAGCGGGTTAGCGGTCAAGGTGGGCAGGGAGGAGCAGACAGGAGGGGGGAGGCTGAGGGAGATGGTGGGCACCTGGCGGGGGGAGGGGTCCACCCACAGGTCTTCCTGGCTGCTCTTGTGTACCTGGCAGGTACCACAGCGAACACACGTATAGTGTACAGCATTAGCATGTAGCATAGCATCATGTCTTGTGTACCTGGCAGGTATAGCATTAGCATATAGCATTAGCATATAGCATAGCATCATGTCTTGTGTACCTGGCAGGTACCACAGCGAACACGCGTATAGTGTATAGCAATAGCATGTAGCATAGCATCATGTCTTGTGTACCTGGCAGGTACCACAGCGAACGCACGTATAGTGTATAGCATTAGCATGTAGCACAGTATCATGTCTTGTGTACCTGGCAGGTACCACAGCGAACACACGTATAGTGTATAGCATTAGTATGTAGCATAGCATCATGTCTTGTGTACCTGGCAGGTACCACAGCGAACACGCGTATAGTGTATAGCATATACCATAGCATCATGCCTTGTAAACCTTACAGGTACCACAGAGAACACAAATATAGTATATAGCATAGCATGATGCCTCGTGTACCTGGCAGGTGTCACAGCGAACACACATATAGCATCTAGCATAGCATGATGCCTTACGTATCCGACAGTTACCATAGAGAACATACATGTAGCATACATCACAGCATCATGCCTTGTGCCCCTGACATTATCGCGGAAAACACGCATGCAGGTGACAAGTGTCACGTATAGCAAATACCACAGCATTATGCCTCGGGCACGTGACAGACGTCACTAGGAACACACAGTGATAGGTGTCACATACAGCATATACCATAGCATCATGCTTTGTTCACCAGGCAGGTGTCACAGGGAACACACAGGTGACAGGTGTCACATACTGCACATACCACATCATAATGCTTTGTTCACCTGGCAGGTGTCACTGGGAACACGCAGGTGACAGGTGTCACATACTGCACATACCACATCATAATGCTTTGTTCACCTGGCAGGCGTCATTGGGAACACACAGGTGACAGGTGTCACATACTGCACATACCACATCATAATGCTTTGTTCACCTGGCAGGTGTCACATGGAACACGCAGGTGACAGGTGTCACATACTGCACATACCACATCATAATGCTTTGTTCACCTGGCAGGTGTCACTGGGAACACCACAGGTGACAGGTGTCACATACAGCACATACCACATCATAATGCTTTGTTCACCTGGCAGGTGTCACTGGGAACACACAGGTGACAGGTGTCACATACAGCACATACCACAGCATCATGCCTTGTGCACCTGACAGGTGTCACTGGGAACACACAGGTGACAGGTGTCACATACAGCACATACCACAGCATCATGCCTTGTGCACCTGACAGGTGTCACTGGGAACACACAGGTGACAGGTGTCACATACAGCACATACCATAGCAATGATGCTTTGTTCATCTGGCAGGTGTCACTGGGAACACACAGGTGACAGGTGTCACATACAGCACATACCACATCATAATGCTTTGTTCACCTGGCAGGTGTCACTGGGAACACACAGGTGACAGGTGTCACATACAGCACATACCACAGCATCATGCCTTGTGCACCTGACAGGTGTCACTGGGAACACACAGGTGACAGGTGTCACATGCAGCACATACCACATCATAATGCTTTGTTCACCTGGCAGGTGTCACTGGGAACACACAGGTGACAGGTGTCACATGCAGCACATACCACATCATAATGCTTTGTTCACCTGGCAGGTGTCACAGGGAACACACAGGTGACAGGTGTCACATGCAGCACATACCACATCATAATGCTTTGTTCACCTGGCAGGTGTCACAGGGAACACACAGGTGACAGGTGTCACAAACAGCATACACCATATCATAATGTCTTGTTCACGTGACAGGTGTTACTAGGAACACACAAGTGACTGGTGTCACTTTCAGAATGTATCGTAGCATAAAACGCTTTGCGCAATTTACAGATACCATACGGAACACATGTTTACAAGTATCACGCATGGCGTGTACCACAGCGTTAAGTTTTGTGCACCTGATGGGTACCACATAGAACACACTGCTGACAAGTGCTACATATGCTATAGCGTAATGTTTTGTGCACTTTATAGATACCATATGGAGCTCACAGGTGACATGTTGCACTCGTAGTATATATCACAGGATCACCTTGTGCATCTAACAGGTACCACATGTACTACAGTGATAACAGGAAACACGAATACCACACAGCACAGCATAATGCCTTTGCATTTGACATGTACTACAAAAATATTACATAGGTGGTAGGTATCACATACAGCATCTGCCATTGCATAACGCCTTGTACACATACAGCATACAGAACAGCACTCTTGTGGGGCAGTCAGGTATCACACACAGCACAGCACTATGTCTTGTGGACCTGACGCGTACCATAGATAGCATAGGGCCATGACTTGTGAGCCTGATAGTATCAGATTGAGCACATCTTTATGTTCTGCGCACTTGAGAGGTAAAGCACAATGTCTTGTGGATCTGTCAGGCACCACCTTAATCCATCTGCAGTGTAGCATTACGACTTGTGGACCTTGGAGATACGACGTATAGCATAGCTCTATGACTTGTGGATCCGACAGGTATCATGTGAAACACAGAACCATGCCTTGTGGACCTGACAGGTATCACATACAGCACAGCACCATACCTTGTGGACCTGACAGGTATTACATACAGCACAGCACTATGCCTTGTGGACCTGACAGGTATTACATACAGCACATCACCATGCCTTGTGGACCTGACAGGTATTAAATACAGCACAGCACCATACCTTGTGGACCTGACAGGTATCACATACAGCACAGCACCATACCTTGTGGACCTGACAGGTATCACATACAGCACAGCACCATACCTTGTGGACCTGACAGGTATCACATACAGCACAGCACCATACCTTGTGGACCTGACAGGTATCACATACAGCACAGCACCATATCTTGTGGACCTGACAGGTATCACACACAGCACAGCACCATACCTTGTGGACCTGACAGGTATCACATACAACACAGCACTATGCCTTGTGGACCTGACAGGTTTTTACATACAGCACAGCACCATACCTTGTGGACCTGACAGGTAGTGCATACAACACAGCACTATGTCTTGTGGACCTGACAGGTATCCACACAGCACAGCACTATGTCTTGTCGACATGACAGGTATTACAGCACAGCACTATGTCTTGTGGACCTGACAGGTATCACATGCAGCACTATGTCTTGTGGACCTGACAGGTATTACAGCACAGCACTGTCTTGTGGACCAGACAGGTATCGCATGCAGAATATGTCTTGTGGACCAGACAGGTATCGCATGCAGAACTGTGTCTTGTGGACCTGACAGGTATCACATACAGCACTATGTCTTGTGGACCTACAGGTATCACACACAACAAGCACCATATTTTGTGGCCCTGACAGGTATCACAGACAGCACTATGCTTGTGGACCTGACAGGTATCATATAGCACTTGTCTTGTGGACCTGACAGGTATCACATACAGCACTGTGTCTTGTGGACCTGACAGGTATCATATAGCACTATGTCTTGTGGACCTGACAGGTATCACATACAGAACTGTGTCTTGTGGCCCTGACAGGTATCACAGACAGCACTATGTCTTGTGGACCTGGCAGGTATCACATACAGCACTATGTCTTGTGGACCTGCAAGGTATCACACACAGCAAAGCACCATATTTTGTGGCCCTGACAGGTATCACAGACAGCACTATGTCTTGTGGACCTGGCAGGTATCACATGCAGCACTATGTCTTGTGGACCTGCAAGGTATCACACACAGCAAAGCACCATATTTTGTGGCCCTGACAGGTATCACAGACAGCACTATGTCTTGTGGACCTGACAGGTATCACATGCAGCACTATGTCTTGTGGACCTGCAAGGTATCACACACAGCAAAGCACCATATTTTGTGGCCCTGACAGGTATCACAGACAGCACTATGTCTTGTGGACCTGACAGGTATCACATGCAGCACTATGTCTCGTGGACCTGCAAGGTATCACATACAGCACTATGTCTCGTAGACCTGACAGGTATCACACGCAGCACTATGTCTCGTGGACCTGACAGGTATCATATACAGAACTATGTCTTATGGACTTGACAGATATCACGTAAATCAGTACTGTGTCTTGTTGACCTGATAGGTATCGCTTATTAGCCGGAATAGCTCAGTGGTAGAGCGCCAGATTCGCAATCTTGATGATTCTGGGGTTGCGGGTTCGAATCTCCGCTGGGTCACTCCGATGCAGGAGGATTGATTTTTCCCTCGGAGTTAACAATGGTTCTGACTCCATTTCGCATACAGTCGTTCAAATGAGACTATAAACCGAGGTTCTGTGTGTGAACACACGCATAACATCTTGCACACACGTCAAATCCCATCACCAACTTTCAGAAGAGAAGGCCAGTTTGGCCGTTTGTAGGGATGACACGTTACACATAGCATGCACCCTGTGTGAGAAATGGAAAGATGAAGAAAATAAGGAAACTGAGAGAACGATATTGAACGATATTGACCGGACGACACGGGAAACGACTGAATGAAGCGCCAGCTGGCAGCACCTCAGTCGGCCCTGCCCAGGTAGGCAGCCCGTTGTGTAAACGAGTGTGGATTGTAAAGCCACATTTGGAAATGCAATATAAAATTCTCAATGTATTTCACATTGATCTCGGAGTCACGATGTATATATTCTCACCATACCCCATCCCAGTTTCGGGGTGCAGTTCAAAGAGTTACCATATGTAAACCCCATTTTGGAGTATGACATAAAATATCAGCATAAATTACCTGCATCTAGATGTTTGGGTGAGTTTTGGAACAAAATGTTAGTTTTGCTAGGAAGGTGCAAAAAGAATTGAAGCAATGGACACATCAAGGTGAGAGGGATGGACACATCAATGTGAGAGGGACGGACACATCAAGGTGAGAGGGATGAACACATCAAGGTGAGAGGGATGGACACATCAAGGTGAGAGGGATGAACACATCAAGGTGAGAGGGATGAACACATCAAGGTGAGAGGGATGAACACATCAAGGTGAGAGGGATGGACACATCAAGGTGAGAGGGATGAACACATCAAGGTGAGAGGGATGGACACATTAAGGTGAGAGGGATGGACACATCAAGGTGAGAGGGATGAACACCTCAGGTTAGAGGGATG
>CM031602.1:53508919-53511419 GCA_018398815.1 Conus ventricosus | reverse complement strand
GTTAGGGGAGGGGGATGGTGGTGGGGGTTGGGGGTCGTCCTGGGCTGTGGTGAAGTCGACATCTTGAGGAGGAGGAGTGGAAACATTGTGTGTGGCCATGTCGAAGAACGGAGGACTATTCGTCACCAAGCTGGAGGGGAGTTTGTCTGTCTCCCTCAACACGGGAGTGGAAGAGAAGACAGCGACATTTTGCGCAGCTGCAGTCGATGTGATGTGCGATGGTGGTGGCGGGGAGGAGGAGGAGGGAGAGGGGGTGGAGGAGGAGGAGGAGAAGGTCGTGAGAAGAAGATCCGGGCTACTCTGCTCTTTCGCTTCATTCACTCTCGACCCGACCTCCCTCTCTGCGGCCCCGTTAGGACCAGTAATACGGCTGACATTTGACTGAACGCTCGGTCGAGAGGACACGGCGACTGAGTCAGACAGAGAGGGGGTGGGGGTGATACGCAGGGCGCCACTTACGTCCCCGTCCCCGTCGCTCTCCCCCTCCTCATCCGGCCCACGTGCTGCTGTGTCCCAGCGCCCATCTGTCGCAGGAGGGGTCAGGGAAGACGGTTCACCTCCTTCTCCTCCTCCTCCTTCTCCTTCTCCTGCTTCACGTGTGAGTAGTGCTGTTGAGCCGGGCCAGGAAATTGCAGCGCGGTGAGTCGCGGCGTTCCGTGTTGTGAGCGGGGAAAAACTGGTCTGTAAGCGGATCGAGGGGGAGGTTACAGGTTGCACTGCGCTGCGCCTCACGGCGTCTCTCGTGTCGTTGTCGTCGTCGTCATCGTCGTCGTCGGCGAGGTCGGCCTTGACTGAGCCATCGTCCACAACGGGGTGATGGGACTGCTGCTGCTGCTCCAAGGAAATAAATCGCCCGGCCCCGCCCCTTGGGGCTCGGCGGCTGCGCTGTTAACCCTTTCCAAGCTTCCAACCCCTTCAGAGATTTTAACTCCTTCGGAGCTGTTGAGCCGTGTAGGACTGGTGACCTCCACAGAGCTGTTAACCCCTACAGAGTTGCTAACCCCTACAGAGCTGTTCACTCTGTCGGAGAGCTTATTAACCCCTTCGGGGCTGTTTATGGGATCAGGGCGGAAGACGCGGGCAGAGTTCCTTGCCCAACGGGTGGCGGTAACTCGGTCGTGTGAAAACGGACAGTCGCAGGCTGGCCGAGGTCATTCGAGGACACCACTGGTTCCGGGGTCACAGACTGCCGCTCGGACGGGTCGTCGTCCATGACGTCATCAGATTCGGCGTCACGAGGTCCCCTCTCGGCGTCACTGGCCAGCCTGGGAAGTGGCGGGGAGGTCAACGCGGTGCTGACGGCGGGGACCCTGAAGGGGGGAAGGGCCGCGGTGGGGTGGGCGAAGTGGTCGGGGAGGGGTGGGAGGGAGAGGGTTTCACTGGAGGGGAAAAGAGCGGGGGTTGAGATCGGTTGCTGTTTGTTGCTGTCACTGCTGCTGTTTTTGTTGTTGCTGCTGCTGTTGACAGCAGCTGGCGTCACTGTATTTGCGAGGGGGACTTTGGAAAGGTCCGACTTTTCAGTGGTTGTGTTGTCCATGTTGTAGCTGTTCTGAATCTGCCTTTACCACTGAAGAGTTTTGGAGGGAAATGTTGGCAATGTCTGTAAGATATCACACGCTTTCGTGGCAGTGTGTATTATTACTGCCATCTCCAACAACACTGTATGCAGTACATGTTATCTCCAGAGAAGAGAAGGCGTGGCGACAACTGGGGTGAGGTTGTCGTATCCACAGAGTCAGGATGGCAGTCTGTATCAACACGTGTCACGATGCTGCGTCAATATCCCTAACCTTCAGTGCGTTACTTCGACCACCACATCACAGAGATAACATTGTAGGAGACATCGCATCCTATCAGCCTGGAGAAAAAAAAAGAGAAAGGGCTGGAACCAAGGAGCAGTGAATGGTAAGGTTCAGGAGAGGAGAATGACTGATGGTGCCACAAAGGGCTGGAACCAAGGAGCAGTGAACGTTAAGGTTCAGGAGAGGAGAATGACTGATGGTGCCAGAAGCAACGTGGGGGGTCACAGGGCAAAAGGTCAACGGAGCTGTGACCTTTGTCACGTGCAGTTTTGGTCGTCGCTGTTGTTGTTGGTGGTGGTGGTGGTGGTGGTGTTGGTGGGAGTAGTAAGGGTGGTTGCAGCTGCGTGCGCCACGTGCCCCAGCGAGGAATGGGTTCTGCCAGAACAAATGAAAACACAATGGTGCTGTGTTACATGTTCTTTCATTGACTTCTCTACATAGACAGAAGCATGGATAGGTAAGTAGGTAAGAAATAGATAAATGTATTAACAGATAAATACATATATTTGTATATATACATACAGACAAATTGAAATACGTACAGACATGCGTAACAGCATACATACATACATACATACATACATACATACATACATACATACATACATACAAACATGCATATATTCATACATACATACATGTACACACGCAGACAGACAAACATATATAATGAAACCGACCGACCGACCGACCGATCG
>CM031602.1:53483919-53506419 GCA_018398815.1 Conus ventricosus | reverse complement strand
TGTGGTCTTCATATATACTGTAGCCTTCTTTCTTTCTTTCTTTCTTTCTTTCTTTCTTTATTTCTTTCTTTCTTTCTGTCTACTTCGTTCTCTCTATTGTCTTCTTTTTTTCCCTGTCGTCTTCTTTCTTTCTGTTTTTTTCCTCCCTTCTGTCGTCTTGTCTTTCTGAGGTCTTCTTTCTTGCAGTCGTCTTCTTTGTTTCCAGTCGTCTTTTTTTTTTTTTTTTTTCGTTTTGTCTTTTTTTTTTTCTTTTGTTGGTCTTCTTTCTTTATGTCTTCATCCCACCCACAACCCCTTTTTCTTCTGTCTTTCTTTTTATTCGTCTTGTTTCGTTCTGACTCATTTTCTTTTTGTTTTCTTTCTTTCTGTTGGATTGCTTCTTTCTCTGATCTTCCCTCTGTCTGTTGTCTTCTTTCTAACAGTTGTCTTCTTTCTTTCTTTCTTTCTTTCTTTGGTCTTCTTTCTTTTGTAGTGTTGTTTCTTTTTAAGTGTTTTCTTTCTTCCTTTAGGTTTCTTGTTTCTTTCTTTGTTCTTCTTATTTTTCTGTCTTGTTTAATGCTCTGATCTTCTGTCTTCTTTCTGTCTGTTTTCTTCAGTCAGTCTATTGGTCCTAGATACTGGCTAAAGATACGAATAAATGAAACACAACCAACCAGGCAAAGATGATGATAAACTGAAACCTGTTACAGTATAAACAGTACAAGACAAAGGTCATGAGACGTTAAAAGCTGCGAACAGTATAAAATAAAGATCTTTGTAGATTAAAAGTTTTTAATAATATGAACATGAATATACATTAAATGTTATGAACAATACAAGAGCAAAATACAAGCTAAATGCTATTAATTGAAAAAAAGTTCAAAGATACAGATAGATTATTCGCTATGAGCAATACAAGACAAGGAAAAACTGAATTAGAAGCTATAAACAATACAATACAACGATAAGGATAGCATATACGCTATGGACATAATGCAAAGATCATCATAGACTCAAAAGCTATAGAGTACAGGACAAAGAAAAGGTTGGATTAACAGCTCTAAACAATACAAAATACAGCTACGTATAGATTAGATAATAAATAAGCAGAAAAATAGCATTGCATATGCATTCACTTTTTATTTAATTATTTATTTTTTACGAGTGCAAGATAAAATTAAACATTAAAGATTTAGAAAGAGAGTGTTAGTTACCGGCAAGACACAGACAAACATAGCACAGGACAAGACACAATGCATTTCGATCTCTTGGGTCTTCTTCAGGCGAAAAACAATAATATTTAGGACAGTGAAAACGAAGAACGAGAAACCACTTCTCTTTTCATGGTCGCCACGCGTTCAAAATGGCCGCTGAACGGAAACGGGGCCATCCAGGAGGGGATCATGGGAGAGGAAATAGTGCAGGGGGAGGGGGAGGAAGGGGAAAGGGGAGGAGGGGGGGGGGGGTGAAACAATGGGGTTTGTAGCTTGTATTCCATTTTGAACGCGTGGTGACCATGAAAAGATAAGTGGTTTCTCGTTCTTCGTTTTCACTGTCCTAAATGTTATTTGTTTTCGCCTGAGAAGACCCAAGAGGTCGAAATGCATTGTGTCTTGTCCTGTGTTATGTTTGTCTGTGTCCTTGGCGGTAACTAACGCCCTCTGTTTCTAAATTTTGATTCATTTTCTCCCTCAGTCACTCCGTTTTGAAACTTAAGTATTCAAGATAAAGACAGATCAGTAGCCCCAAAGAATAGCAGACACAGACAGATGAAAAACAGTAAGCAATACAAGACGAAAGTACTTTGCAACCACAAACGATACACGATAGAGGTAAGGATATATTGAGAATAAAGAGAAGGAAAGATAAAAGCAATAAACAATGCAAGATTAAAAACAAAAAAACAAAAAACAAAAAAACTAGGACAGATCAAAAGCATCACGCAATAAAAGATTATCGATTAAAAGATGACCGCGAATAATGGATAGAACAGGCCTAAACTGAGTTTCCTTCGTCAGTGATTTTCGTTGCCCATTAAGAGGGGGCCGGGATAGCTCAGTGGTAGAGCGCCAGATTCGTAATCTTGGTGATCCTGGGGTTGCGGGTTCGAATCTCCGCCGGGCCGTTTCGGTACAGCTGGATTTCTTCCTCGAGTTAACATTGGTTCGTACTCCATTTCCCATACAATCCTTCGAATGAGACTCTAAGCCGAGGTTCCGTGTGTGAACGCACGCATAACGTCTTGCACATTCTTAAAATCCCATCATCAACTTTCGGAAGAGAAGGCCAGTTTGGCCGTTGGTATGGATGACACATTACACATAGCATGCACCCTGCGTGAAAAATGGAAAGAATAAAGGAAGCAAGGAAACTGAGTGAACGATATTGAACGATATGGACTGGATGACACGGGAAACGACTGAATGAACCACCGCTAGCAGCTCTTCAGTCGGCACTACTCAGGTAGGCAGCCCGTTGTGTAAACGATTGTAAAGCGCTTAGAGCTTGGTCTCCAGCCGAGGATACGCGCTATATAAGTAATCATAATAACAATAATAAAGAGATACGATTCGTCACCAAGTGATGAATGTTGGCATCTGCAGTGCGCACGGTAAATTGTTTGTTAGAACAAGAACAGAACAAGAACATGTTGTATTGGCATATGAAAAGCAGATGTTTTGCGGGGCACAGACATTAAGACATTCAGTTAAACCAATTCCAGCCATCATCACATCTTGCAATATAACATTAGTAGCAGAGAGAAAGACAACACCGTGTGTCAGGGTCTGATTTTGTTGTTGTTGTTGTTGTTGTTGTTCTCCGAAGAGATAAACGCAACAGGATATACCGGGGCAAGTGCAGGTTGGAAGCAGCCCATTAACATGGGCTCCGAGTTTTTCTTTCTTTCTTTTTTTTTCTTCAAGTCTGTGATGACAAATCTCTTTTTGTGATCCTCGTCATCAAGTCTTAAACGTTGTTGGTCAAATAATTTACAGTCATCGAGAAAATGTATTTCGTCCTCAACAACGTGGCATATCGTTGCATAAGCTGTCTTCTCTGTCAGTGTTTGCATAACGAACGACCCTCTCAATTTGGAGTTCATGGGCGCTTCTTCGTATTCTAGTTACTGCTCGTCTGCAATCTGTGTCAATGCGTTTGCCCCAAATAAGCCGTCAACTGGTTTTGTATGAACACAGGGGCCTCAGGCGACTTGACGAGTTGATTGAGAGAGTGAGACAGGATCCCTCAGTCATAGGAAGACAGCGACACGTGAGTCAGCGTTGTGCGACGCCAGGTCCGTCATGGACGGTAACTGTGTCATTATTGTCGGCAATACAGGAAGGAAGTTCGCCTTGTAGCGCCCTCCACCGCGAAGTCCCAGCCTGACGACACGCCGGGCCATAGTTTGGCCACACGCCACAATTAGAATTTGGCTGTAAATACAGGTCAGACTTCGGGGTGACAGGAAAAGTCAAGTAGTAACAATCAAGTTTTCGAACAGATGAAAATCGCCCTGGTTCTGTGAGAAAAACATTTTTGAATCTGAAAAAGATGATTTTATCCTGGAATTTGGGGGTCGGTAAATTAGTTCAATGCCATAGGTCAGCAAAAATAGCAGAATGATGCATGGCTTGTGGACTCCTTGTGTTCCTACGCCATTGGTAGGGCACGAGGATTTTGGAATGAAAATTCCAGCAGACGACAGGAAAATCAGAAGTCGTGTGGATCGTACTTGCATACAAAAAGAAACGGACATGACATCTACCTCACAGTCAGCTACGGTGTGGGTCAAGGGTTGGACTGTGCGATGAATATGTTTTGGTACTAGCTGAACTCCTGAGAAAAGCCAGGTACAGCTTTGAGTGTAATAGAGAATATACAGCGTTTTGGGTCTAAACTGTAACCGTTGACTCGGACAAAATCGTCGTACAATCTGTGTAAGCGTTTCGAGGTTTAGCACAAATTTGAGCCAAAACCTGATAATAGATCAAACGAACAACTCCTACTCATCATTCTACTTCTTTGTTTGTTTGTTTGTTTGTCTGTCATTATCTAACCGATGAAATCATTTAGGGTCTATAAATACATCTACGTCACATTACAGGCCTCGCATTCAGACGTAAACCTTAATCTTTGCGAAACAGTCCCCTTCCTTTCACTTTCATCTGCCTGCTGGGAACCACTCACCCGGCATGTCCCTTTGATAAGCATATGAAAGAAAAAAAGGGTAAATCACCCTTTAAACAAAACGAAAAAGAATTCTCAAAACAATATCATTGTGCCTATCTATAAACATGAAAATAAGCATATAAAAAAAAGGTAAATCAATCTCAAACACAACGAAAAAGAATTCTCAAAACAATATGATTGTCCCTTTATCTAAAAACATGAAAATAAGCATAGGGAAAAAAAGAAAGTAAACAAATGTTCAAACCACAATGAATAAAAACAAAAACCTAAAAACTAATAATTGTGCCTAACTATAAATACTCGACTTCCTTACACAAGGTCTCGGCGCATTCATTTAGGGTGTGCAGCCTGTGCTGGCGAGGGCTACAGGCTTTCGGGCTCTTTACTTGCAGGAACAGCAACGATGGGACGATAGCCGCCACTGAACAGCACTTGCTAAGGCGAAACAGCTCTTAAGGACTGGCCCTGATTGTGATCTTCTGGAACTGGAGCCGTTGACACTCCCATCAGCTGGTTGGGAGCGAACTGGAGTTTTCATCAACACGCGCGCGCGCGCGCGCGCGCGCGCGTGTGTGTGTGGGGGTGTGTTGTGTGGTGTGTGTGTGTGTGTGTGTGGTGTGTGTGTGTGGTGACCCCCGCAAGTAAAGCAGCCGAACTGGTCTTATTTGCACATCTCTTCAACAGTGTTACAGCTGACCATGTTTTCTACCTTAAACATCTGCATAGCCATGAGCAAAACTGTATCAATCCAAAGATAGAAAATAACACTTTGGCTGTTTTTAACTGATGGTCACAGACATTCCTTTCCTTGACAGTAAAAACCCGAAGCAGCACGAACAGAACTCAAGAGTGTTGACAACGCATGGCCACATCGAATTAAAGCACAACCAACCAGACTAAACCAACCCCGTGCACAATGTTCAGAGTCTCTACAGCGGAGAAAGACCCGTGTCGATGAATGTCACGGAAAATGGTGTAGTGGTCCCGGACAGAGCACAAAGCAAACACTTCATTTTGTCACCCCTGAGACTCGACCCCCCGACCCCTTGCTCCGCTGCCATTTCAGTTCCTGACTCAACGGAAATCTTGTTATAAATGAACAATTTATTTATTTATTTAGTTTTTGTGTTATGATTTGTCTATTTACTTATCTATTCGTGTTTTTATTTATTTATTTTTTTATTTATGTTTTGTCATTATTTATTTACTTATTTATTTATTTTTATTCACCCTTCAGTGCCTAAAAATATACAAAGGTGTTCCCAGTGCCAGGGAAATCTCATGATTTTGGGGGGCATAATTAACAAAAAATTCAAGCTCAGAAACTACAAAAGATAGAAAAATGAAATCTAATATAATTTTTGAAGGAAATTGAATGAAGTTTTTGAATCTGGCTTCTTTGTTTTAATTTTGATAAAAAAAAAGTATTTAGGCTTTTAGATTTGGATAGATTTTTTTGCACGATCAAAAACATATGTATTTCCCACACGACATCTTCACATCCAAACAAGAACACACAGAAAAAAAGTTGAAAATAAATTTTGTATTGTCACACACACCTGTAAATGAAAGTAAAACAGTCTGGAATCTATCAAGACCTCACACCCCGATCAGACTGACCGTCCACGACCACGCCCCCCTCTCCCCACCACGCCCCCTTCTGGACTGCAACCCTCTCTTCACCCCTCATCTTCCCCTACCTTCGTCTGCACCATGTCACGCCCCAGAGCAGCCACGCTCCCCTCTCCGCGCTGACTTTCACATCACTGGACACCAGCACGCGGTGCAGAGTACACACTAGGCTAGCTCGTTCGACGCTGTCAGCTGAACACACACTGAGGTCACAGAGCCCTACTCAATAACTGACGAATATGGTCGGCAATTCCACCACTATCATCATCTCACCTTCATGCTCGAGTGAGGCGTTGAATAAAAGATTATTGTGTTTGTCAAAAATCATCAGCAGAGCCTGCTCAGCTGTGTAAATACGTTGATTTGGTCGCTGGGCTTGTCGAAGGTTGCGCCGCCATCTTTGCAAGCGAGACGAAGTGCTGGCTGGTCATCCAGTCAGTGATGAGAATAAATGGGCTTTCCCCTCACGTGTGGTCATTTACATATTATTTTAAGACTACAGACATATAGGCTTTCTACGCAAACTCTATTTGAGTCCGTCGATAGAAATAGTAACGAATGAAAATTCAAGAAAAATGCATGACGTCAGTGGACTGCCCATAGGCACTGGGAAAGCACTTTTATTTCCGCGTCAGCTGACTGACTAAAGGCGCTCTACGGGTTAATTTTTCAATTATCTATCTATCTATCTATCTATTTAGTTGCAATTACTCCAGGTGTTATTAGTTTTTTAACCATTCTATCTATCTATCTATCTATCTATCTATCTATCTATCTATCTATCTATCTATCGATCTATTTGTATATTTGTATATTTATCAGATTTATTTATTCATATATTTTTCTGTTCATTTATTTAGCTATTCACTTATTTATCTATCGCTTTGTTTATTTATCTGTCCATCTGCTTATGTATTTATGTATCCATCTCATTTATTTATCTATTTATTTATTTATCTATTCTATTTATTCATTTCCTTATTCATTCATGTATTTATTTAGCCACTTACTCATTTGTTTATTTGTCTTTACTTCTTCTTTTTTTTGTCCACAGTTTACAAGTCAGTCAGCCAAATAAAAATTCTTTTAACCGTTAAAAAAAGGATATTGAGTTCCCTGGGAACCTTTCAGAATAAAGCTTCTCTGCAGTCAGCAGTGCCATGCTGGTGCCTAATGTCACGTCGTCCCCACCCTCATGAACAGCTTTGGCACCGAGTGGTCCATCACACAACACACACACACACACACACACACACACACACACACACACACGCCGCGCGGCGCGCCGCCCCCACGGACCTCTTTTGCCCTGAAAAGTTGTTTTGGGACCAGTTTGATCTTTTCAATTTTCCCAAACATTAGATTAGCTAGTTACTTGTTATGTAGTCCTATTGCGCGTTTCTTCTCTCTCTACCTCTCTCTCTCTCTCTCTCTCTCTCTCTTCTCTCTCTCCCCTCTCTCTCTCTGTCTCTCTCTCTCTTCTTTTTTTTTCTGATTTTTTCCTTTCCGTTTTTCATTATGTTAAAAATAAACAAAGTTTTGCTGTTTTTGCATGAAAAAGTCTAAAATCATGGACACGTGGAAATGACTTTAAATAAACCAATCAAGCAACCAACAAGCAAGCAACCAACCAACCAACCCAAACCCGAACAGCCAACCAAAACCCAAACCCAAACCCCAACCCACCCCCCTTGAAAAGAAAAGGGGCAGGTCAGAACGGGCAGACCAGGACGTGTGGGTACCGCACAGTTGTCTTCCATTTGCTTTTCCCTTGGACAGTGGACGGGGTTGCTGTATAATCAGGCGGGTGCTGAAACCCATTGCTGCTAGGTTTGGCTGTCTTCCATTCCTCGGGCGGCAGGCTTTAATGTTTTGGGACTTTCGGTGAAGTAGAATTGGCAATAAACTTTTGTGTGTATTTCTCCTTACATATCATTCTTGTGACTTTTCTTGTTTTTGATATTTTATTGGCGAGCTGGGAAATATATTTCAAGCTCATGGAAATCCCAGCAAGAACAATGTACTGAATGTCTATATAGTACTGACATACGCGACGGATGTAGCAGTTGCAATTATTTAAGTGCAAGAAAACATTAAACTAAAGATAAAGAATAAAGATCTTATGTCGACATTGGTAATCATTTTAGTGCAAGAAAATGAAACAAAGACAGACTTTAAAGGGGGGGGGGGGGGGGGGGGGGGGGGGGGAAACAGCCGCAAACGTTATTAGTTTTTTTAAAAACCCCCTAGAACTCTTTGCTAATCTAACAGTATCGGAGAATATATCATCAGAAAAGACACACACACACACACACACACACACACACACACACACCACACCCCACACACACACACACACGTCACAAAAATGGAAGGCAAGTGTTAATATCAAAACACAAAACAAACGACAAAAAACATCACCAACAACTGTTCAACGAACGAACAAACAGCAGCAGCAGCAGCAACAACAACAACCCCAACCACAAAACAAATGTCACTATCAAAACACAAAACAAACAACAAATAAACAAGACACAAACATCATCAAACAACTGATGCTAACAAACAGAAACAGCAGCAAAAAACAACAACAACAACAACAACAACAAAAACAACAACAACAGCCCCAACACGAAACAAATGTCAATTTTAAAACAGAAAGCAAACAACAAATAAACAACACACAAACATCATCAAACAACTTATGCTAACAAAGGGACAAAAAATTTAAGCAAAACAACAACAATAACCCCAAACACAAACTAAATGTCACTATCAAAACACAAAACAAACAACAAATAAAAAACGCACAAACATCATCAAAAACTTATGTTAACGAACGGACAGAAAATAAGCAACAACAACAACAATAACCCCAACAAAAACCAAATGTCACTATAAAAAACACAAAACAAACAACAAATAAAAAACACACAACATCATCAAAAAACTCATGCTAACGAACAGAAAACAACAACAACCCCAACAACAACAACCCCACAACAACAAAACAAAGTCATAACGCACTGACAACACAACACTCAACCATCCCCCAAAACCTCAAGGAGGACACACTTCGCTGCTAGACGGCGCTGCTGAAGACGACACTAAGAGGTCACGTCGTTCCCTCTCCCTCAAGAGCTCATTTTCCTCACACGGCTACACAAGACCTACATGTGTCTCGCCAGCCCCCACTACAAAATTTCCGCTTCTTGGCTTGATGGGGGCGGGACACGAACCCAGAGACCCAGAAAAAACCCGGGAATGACTCATGAATGAAGACAGATCTGATCTTTCCCCACCTAGCCACTTCCAAAACCCGACCCACATCACCACAACTCGCTGACGTTTGGATCCGTTCAAGAACGTAGTCGTCAATCAAACAAAACCCCGTGGGAAACAGTGTAGGTTGAAGAGGAGAGAGAGAGGGGAAGAGACTCTAGGAGGGGGGGGTGGGGAAGTGAGGGTGGCGTGGGTGGGGGGGGGGGAAGTGATTAACGTCCTGTTGCCAGCAAGGCAAGAGGAAGCGTGGCATTTGGCCCCGGCCTTGGTGAGGGGCCGGGGGTGAGGGTCCCGAGGTCAGGGGTATGATTGCTGTCATTATGACCAATCTCTTTGTCACCCTGTTTTTGACCAAACACGGTGGAGCCATGTGTGTCTGTCACGTAAAAGATGAACTTGGAGGCTGACAGAGGACGGGGCTTTGCTGTCAACCAAAGTATGGGCTTTACATGCCTATTGACTGTAAATGGACCCAGGGCACCACGTGCGTCTATCTATCTATCCCTTCTATACTATCGTCTGTCCTGTTGTCTGCTGCTGTCTGTCTGTCTATCTATCTTCTATCTGTCCCCGTCTGTCTGTCTGTATCATTTATGTCAAGTCTGTCCTATCTATCCACTAACCCACAAACACACACACACACACACACACACACACACACACACACACACCCCACACACACAACATACACACACACGCGCGTGCGCGCGCGCGCACGCACGCACGCACGCACGAACGCACGCACGCAAGCAAAACAAGCCGTACGCACACACGCACGCGGGTACACACACGGATATATTATGTATATGGATAGACAGATAGACAGATAGTTTGATAGACAGATAGATAGATATGTAAAGTAGATGTAGATAGACTAACGACAGATGATAGATAAACAGACAGATAGGGTACGTATGTAGTAGATAGAGGATATATATATATATATATATATATATATATATATAGATAGATAGATAGATAGATAGTTAGATAGATAGATAGATAGATAGATAGATAGATAGATAGAGTAGATAGATAGATAGATAGATAGATAGAAGATAGATAGATAGATAGATAGATAAACAAAAACAAAGATACAATTTTGGGGGGCTACATTTATATAAACAATTACTTTCTAACACAACAATCTCTGCACGTCCATCTGTTTCTAATGCGGTTTAGAAAGACAATAACCAAAAAACAAACACCCCTGTTTGTAGCAGAGTGAAAGACATTCTCCCTGCCAGAGCACCAGAGGTAGTTCCTTGTCTCATCCCCCAGTCGCCAAAACGTTGGACATCTTTCGGCCGGACACAAACATGACCTTATCTAAAACAAAGAGAAACGAACAACGTACACAACGTTTTCCACACAGTCTGCGACTCGGCTTCTTCCCCCGTAAAGCCATTTCCATCTCAACACAAGCTGAATCAAAGGTTCTGTCTGCTTGGCTCCAGATCAGACGGAATTTTTTTTTAAATTTCTCAGTTCTGCGTTCCATAATTTTTTGTTTGCTCTCGTGGGGCCATTTTTTATGGTATCGTTCTCTCACCCGGGCCGGTGAAAAGAATGCTGGCTGGAGGAATGTTCAATCCCTGACCCCTTGGGAGTGTCTTTAACGACCGGGACAACGAGGAAAAACGGTTTCCTGGCTTCCTGTTCCTTCCAGCCCAGCCAACGACTCCGGCCGAACCCCTGTGCGGGTTAAAGATCCCACGGCAACACAAGAGCCTAGATAATGCCACCTTGATAAGGAGAACCCCAATGCGAGCAGACAAAAGAGGTGAATTTCGTTTAGTTTAATATGAGTGTGTGTGTGGTGTCTGTATATATATATTATTTTAAATATATATAAATATATATATATATAATTATAAAAATTATATATGGACGAATTACGACTGGGTGTGTCCTATTGACACCAAGGCACAGCACAATTGCCGTTCTCCTGAGAGTACGATCACCGAGAAGGCCTAGGCAGGCAATACCTATAATCTCCTTCGAGAGGGATTGTGGGGTTTCCCCTTCTGCACTAAAAGGGTTTTCCACGTTTATAATATATTTCCCCATTTTCTTCATTTTTTAAAATTCAAATTCAAATCTTTGCCAAGCATTTATCATAATCATGGAAGAATTGTGAACCTGCACTGTTTCCCCTTAATTTCAGCTTATATATATATATATATATGTGTGGTGTGTTGGGGTGTGTGTGTGTGTGTGGTGTGTGTACACACACACACACAACACATATATATAATATATATATATAAAGTAATATATAATTAAATATTCGAATGCTAACAATTAAGTGGGGGGGAAAAAAAGTGAGGTTAACAATTTCTTCAGTGTTATGAATAAATTGGCAAAGATTTTTAAATTTTAAAAAAATAAAAAAAATAAAAAAAAATTTGAAAGATGAAGAAAATGAGGGGAGAATATTTTATAACTAGGAGAAGAGGCCTTCTCTAGCTGCCTGAGGGGGGTAACCATCGTATCCGTAATCCCTCTCGAAGGCACATTTATTTGTATTGATGCTCCTAGGGCCCTTTCGTCCGTGGATCGGAACTCATCTGGGGAGACACGGCTCTGTTTGTGTTCTGTGGTCTTTGGTGGTCAAATTGAAGACACACCACAAGTCTTAATTCTGTGGTTGTTCTCACCCCCAAGGAAAAAAAAAAAAAAAAAAAAAAATAAAAAAAAAAAAAAAAAAAAAAAAAAAAAAAAATAAAATATAAAAAAAAAAAAAAAAAACAAAAAAAACCCCAAAAAAAAAAAAAAAAAAAAAATAAAAAAAAAAATCAAAAAAGGGTTCAAAAAAGAATCCTAACAGCACCCCCCAAAGCTGCCAGTGAAGGTGTAGGGGGGGTAAATGGAACAAAACAAAGGTCGTTTTTTGTGGAGAGGGGAAATAAGGTTGCCCGGAAAATAAAAAACTATAAAAAAACGCTTATTTTAAACTGTATAATATGTAGGGTTCAATCTTTTTGAGCTATGCTTTCAGGATCATTTCAAGGATGCAGGGAAGATCAAAAGATATGGACACAGTCCTGACGATGGTTCAGCTCTGCTGTTCAATAACACCCATGCATGTTGAGTGGGCTAAGAATTGTACAGAACAACCTTTACTTGGACTCCTAAGGATGCCAAATCTCCCACTGATTGACCCCCAAAACATTAGTTTGCTGGAACAATTAAGTAGTGGGGGGAAAACAAATGTGCAGGGGTTAACAAGTCTTCTAAGTCGTTATAAGTAATGACTTGGCACAATGATTTGAACTTAAAAAAAAAATTAAGTTAAGATAATTGAAGATGAAAGGAGAAAATGGGGGGGAATATTATTATAACTAGGTGAAGAAGCCCCCCCTTCACTAGCTGCCTCGAGGAAACATCGTGATCCCTACGTAGGCTCAGTGTATTTGGTATTGCCTGCTCCTAGGCCTTTCGTCCGCTTGGAATCGGACTCTTCAGGGAGACACGGCTATGTGGTTCTGTGGTTTGGTGATCAAATTGATGACACACCACAGTTCCATATTTCTGTGGTGTCTCACCACCAAGGGTTCAAAAAAGAATCCAAACATATATATATATTTATATATTATATATATATATATATATTATTTTTATATATATGTATATATATATCTTTTATATATTTTTATATATATGTTGGATTCTTTTTTGTACCCTTGGTTCTATCCGACAGGCACCCAGGTGGCAGAAGAGGGGTGTGTTGGGCGGCACGATTTCCTTCCTCGCACTACGAGTGACAGACGGCGGGGGACTAGACTGTGTCGCCGGCGGGGGACGGCTCTCGAGGCGTCGTGACACTTGGCCGACGAGGCGCTGACACTCTGCGAAATACCCAATGGCCTGCAATCCTAGCAGGGGCTCTCCCTTTGGGTGGGGGTGGGTTGGGGACGTTCCTCATTGGGCGCAGGAAGTGGGAATGGACCTTAATACGTGCAGCGGCCTCGGCGACTTGGGCTGTACCGTCTCCTGTGGTCGGCCCTCTCGCGGCGCAGGACCGTCGCCACTCAGCATGAAGACGGCCCGCCCGGTTGGGTTGGTGGCATCGGCACATTCCTGCTGAGTCGGTGGCAGAAGACATGACCAGCAGAAGGCACCCAGGTGGCATGATGGAGGTATGTATGGGCGGCAAGATTTCCTTCCTCGCACTACGAGTGACGTCGGGACTAGCCTGTGTCGCCGGGGGACGCTCTCGAGGGGCGGCGTGACATTGGCGGACGAGGGCGCTTCTGCCACTCTGCGAATACACATGTGGCCTGCCCATCCTAGCAGGGCTCTCCCTTTGAGGGGGGGGGGGAGGGTGGGAAAATAGTAGGGGGGGGGAAGAGAGGAGGGAGGGGAGAGGGAGGGTGGAAAATTGTACCTCATTGGGCGTCGCAGATGGTGGGCTATGCCTACGTGTTGCAGCGGCGCTCGGCGGTTCTCTTGTGCCTCGACATCCTCCAGAAGTCGGCCTCACGCGGCCAAAGGACCTCGCCACTCAGCTAGGAAGAAGGCCCCGCAGGACCGGTTGTGTGCCCACACTCCGACGGTGTTGGCCCTTGACGATGGCCTTGGAAACAACTGCCGCTGAAACTATCTTCTAGAACGACCGCTATGCGGCCCAAATGCCTACTGATTCAAAGTAAAAATACATGTCCCGATATGTCCTGTTTGTACAGGTGGAGGACGATTAAACTGAACCATATCGTATATATATATTTAATATATATATAATTTTATATATATATATATACCACACAATTTTAAAATAAGCTTTTTTATTAAACTGAAAGAGGTTAAATTATAAAAAACCGACCCAAAATTGTTTTTCGAGCGCTGATGCTTTCTTCAGGATGTACATTCAGGGCACGCCCACCGGTAATTTATATACTGTGTTGTGTGGTGGAGAGTGCGCAGAAGGCGCGCCTCGTAGTGAAACGTGGCTGTAGGATTTTTCTTTTTTGGGGGCGCGTTCTGGGGGGGGTGGGGACGTTTGCCAAGGAATGGTTTGCCATTGACAAAGTTTTCCATTTAGGCCTCTGCAAATTGTTTACCCATTTTCTACTTTAGGAGTTCAGGGGAGTTGCTTGATGGGGTGTTGTGTTTACATAATATCAGCCACTTACTTTTCTGTATTACATAAGTTGCATTTTTTTAGAAATGTTGTATGGTGTTGCTCTTTGTTTTTATAATTTTTCCATGTATGTTTGTAATTCTATTTTCTTATCTCTTATGCTTCAAAATCTGTTTACCTTAATTCTGTTTGGTTTTGATAATTTTTCATTTTTGAAGGACTGTTTATGGTTTGAGCATATAGGTTTTTTTTAAAGTTGATTTGGCCGTGATCCTTTTGTATGTTTCTTTATCACTGTCTGTTGTTACCTTTATAGTGCCCTAGGTACACAATGTTGTTTGTAGTGGCATTTGTTTTTTTCACGAGGGCACTGGTTTTTTTGTGCAATTTACATGATTTCCTTTCCTCGTCTCCCTCTCTTTGGTTTGTATTATTTTTGGTTTTATTGGATGAATCAATTAATTTTTAAGGTTGGGCATACTTGAATACGATAGCTTGTTGACGGTTTTGTTTGGGTTTGTTATTTTATTGAATATTTTAGATAGTACATGTTCTTTTGGGAGGAATGTGTTTTAAGGTTTTCTGAGGAGGAATTCTTTTCCTAGTTTAGTTTTTGTTTCCTCCTCATATGGAGGTTTTTTTTTCTTTTTTATACCATATAATTTTCTTTTCCTGTTTTTTTTTTTATTGCTGTTATGGTATTATCTGGGTTTGTTTAATGTTAATTGTAGTTTGTAGCACTTTTTTTTCAGCGCCTCTTGGTATTCGGGCTGCTTGCCTGTTAAATTCTTTCTCATTGCATGATAGTTTAGATAATCTTTTGTTTTATCCATTTAGGTATGGTTTTCATATGGGGGGGGCGATGATGGTTTACTTTTGGTTGTCTACATAGACAGGTGTGGTCATTAGGTTTTTGGTATGGTTTGTATGTATGGTCCTTAAGGTCTAATGTTATGTCTAAATAATTTACTATATTTTGATGTTGGCTTCTACTGTTGATTTTTTGCGTTGTGGCTTTTGAAAAATTTTACATAGTTATTGTTTTCTTGTTGTTCAATTGCTTTTTGGTTTATTGTTTAACATGGCAAGGCCATCATCTCTGTATAAGGCCAACCTGTTTACCAAGTATTAATTTTCTGTATATGAGACAACATGAAAAGTCCAAACTTATTCACAAAGTTTCCGCTCCATTCATAAGATCCCATCGTTGACATCGAAGAAAATGTGGAGTTTTATGCTGGGTTGTTTTTTTTTTTTTTATCATAGCTTTCAAATGTGCTATGGGAGAAGGGTTTTTTTTCTTAGTTGTGGAAAATGATTTCCATTCAGAATCTGTTATATTTGTATATTTGTTGGCGAAACCTTAGTGCTTATAGGCAAGTAATTCCTCATCGATTAGAGGGATCATAGAAATCCTCTATGTAAAAAGTATTATGAACACTGTATTTTTCTGTTTGTAATTCTTTAAACCTTTGGATAACTTCATAACTATTTTTCCCGAGATTGTATTTGGTGGGTTTGTTATTTGTCCTTCGCCCCTTCTGTTGCTTTTTTTCCAGGAATTTTGATTTGTTTTTTTTTTGCTTAATTTTGCCTTAATTCGGATTATTTTTGACATTTTTTTGATGGGTTTATTAGTCTACATGTAGTATGTTGCTTGTGGAAGTAGGTTTTGTGGTCTTTTTAAGGGGTTATATAATTAAAAGCTTCTTTTTTATTGCTGTTTGCTTCTATCATATCACCCTAAAAAATCATCTGGTGCTCCAAGGTCTTTTTCTTTTTTTTTGCAGATGTTGTCAGATAATAGTCTTATCAGCTTTTTTAAATAGTTTTTCGAAATATTTTTGTTGAGGTGGTTTTTGAGAGTATCACTAGGTTCCATGTTTATAGAAATTGGCTTGTCCTTCTCATGCCTTTTATGCATAATGTTTTTTGTCATTTTTGGATTTGTTGTATGTTATATTATTCAATCTTGTTTGGAAGTTTATTTTGTGGTTTTCTAAATTTCAATATTAGCTATTAGTTTTTTCATGTTTCTTCAAAAGGTTTCTTTTCCTTAGTACAGGGGGAGGATCTCCATATGACTTAAACCCATAAGTTTTTTTATCTGCCTCTTTTATAGCATCTGGATTCAAACAAGAAGAACTCTAATTTATATATATATATATATATATTTTATATATATATATAGATATTTATGATATAGCGCAGTAGGCTGTATTCATTTCCACTGCAGATTTGAATGCTTATCCTCCCCCTTTTTTCTGCAATCCTACGACATTTGAGCAAGCTTTGTTATTATAATTCAATATTTCTGCAGTCATTTGAAACTCCAAGCTGCTATGTATGTTTGCTTGGAACGTGGTTGGGGTTACTTATACTTGGAAAATTTATTAGTTTGTTGTAATTTATATATATATATATATAACACACATATCTATAGTATATTATATATATATTATATATATATATATATATATAATATATTTTATATATATTTATGTGTGTGTGTGTGTTTGTGTGTGTGTGTGTTGTGTTGTGTGTGGGACTTGTGTGTGTGTGTGTGGTGCTTACATATTAATTGCTGATCGTTGAGAATGTGGAATGTTGAAGATGATTGGGCTACGGTACGTCCAATCAGTTGAGGACTACATGACAGGTGTACCTATCTACTCTTGGGTTTCATAACAGACTCCCGGCCGTCAACAGGCCACCGAGGAGAAACCAGACACTTGCAGGTTGCGTCAGCAAATTACACTCTCAGAGACGCATTCCATTAAGTGGATTGAATGAAACTCGACTGTTGTAGGTCCCAGTCTTCCCAACTGAGCCCCGCCCGTTGCAAAACTTCAACTTGGGATTAGATAGTAAGAAAGCCGGTTTGAGGGAGAGGGAAAAATCCCACAGGCTCTCTTCTGACGGGAGAAATCGAACCCCACGACCTCCCAGGGGCTGGAGTCCGTAACGCTAACCACTATTAGCCACGGCGGGTGTTTGTTTTAATTTAGTTTCAGCTCAGTCACCACACTGGGGTCTTTTACGTCCTCTTACTACATAAGGATTTCAATAACCTAATTAAAAAAGCAAAAACACAAAGTCAGCGGACCCCGCCGTCCGGATCATATTTTTGCGATTGGGGTTAGGGTAGGAGGGGTGGGGAGGTGGGTGGGGGCGGGGATGGGGAGGGGTGAAGGCAGCAGGCAATCGATCCCCCCCCCCCCCCCCCCCCCCCCCCCACACCCACAACCCCCCCCCCCCCCCCCCCCCCCACCCCCCCCCACTCCCCCCCCACCCCACACCCCCACCCCACCCCCCCACCCCCCCCACACCCCCCCCCCCCCCCCCCCCCCCCCCCCCCCCCCCCCCCCTCCCACCCCCCCCCCCCCACCCCCCCCCCCCCACCCCCCCCCACCCCCCCCCCCCCCCCCCCCCCCCCCCCACCCCCCCCCCCACCCCCCCCCCCCCCACACCAAAAAAAAAAAAAAAAAAAATCGACTGCAGTTTCCGATTTTTTTTGTGGATTTTTTTTTTTTAAAATATGTAAAAAAAAGGCGGGGAGAAAGGGGGCGGGAAGTGGGGGAGGGGAAAAAAAAAGACATGACTCATTTTCCGCGGATTTGATATAAAGAAGGATGAGGTTGTGTGTGTGTGTTGTTGTGTGTGTTGTGTGTGTGTGTGTGTGTTGTTGTGTTGTTGTGGTTGTTGTGTTGTGTTGAGGTGCGTGCGTGTGGGCGTTGCGTGCATGCGAGTTAGCGCGCGCGCGCGCTGCGCGCGCGTCGACGTGCGGAGTGTGTTGTGTGTGTGTGTGAAACATTCTGTAATAGCGGTGTGGGAATGGGGGATGAAATCCTCTCTCATTTTTTCCCTAATGTCACAGAGGGTAGTTCAAATTCCTTGAAAGAGCGGCGATAAGGAGGATAAGGCGTTTGGAGTGGGTAGAGGTTAGGGTGGGAAAGTTTTGCCCCCCCCCCCCCCCCCCCCCCCTTCCCCCCCCTCCCCACCCATTACCCATTTTTTAATGAGGGGGAAGGGGGCACCCCTATCACCCGTTTATGCTCCCGCACACCACTCCCAAAATCGCGTTTTCGACGCCACTGTCCCCGCCTCCCCCCCCCCCCCCCCCCCCCCCCCCCCACCCCACCAAAAAAAAGGGAAAAAAAAAAAGAAAGAAAAGAAAAAAAGAAAAAAAAGATTAGCCCATACAGCTATTCACAAATGATATCTTAAATACCTTACTCTGAAAATTAATCCTTTGACATCATTGACGCATACCAAACCTAAGATACCATCGTTTTCATTGAACTTTTCACCCAAGTTTGAAAGAAAAAAAAAAGAAACCTCCAAAATTTAAAGACAAACAACTGAATGCAACAAAGACGGATCCTAAACCTCCACATGGACTCACAGAGCACAATGGACAGAGAGTGTGTCTACTCTGCACAGGGACTAAAGCTCGTTATCTCGACTCCAGACCGCAATAGAAAAAGCTGGTATGTTGTCACGTGCAACGAGAGAAGCAAAGGCACAGGCTACTTCAACAAAGACAAGGAGAACTAGGCAAAGAAAGGGGGGATGGTGACAAAAAACCCAAAGATAACAAAGGCAAAAATGTGGGCAAAAAAAAACAAAGATGACAAAGGCAAAAGACAATGAGGGACAAGAGGAAAAAGATAAAAGGCAAAAAAAACAATGAGCGACAAAAGAAAAAAACAAAGATAACAAATCTTGAATGAGAACGCCTTCTTCCTTGCGCTGAACTCTGAAGCGGATCAAAGCTAAGTGAATTTTCGTTATTTTATTCGTTTGTGTCTTACCTGAAGAAGACCTAAGAGGTCGAAACGCGTTGTGTTTTGTCTTGTGACTGGTTTGTCCACGTTTCTCTGGGCGGTTCGCTAACATTTATTTAAGATTTGTTTAGATTTCCGCCTGCAGTCGTCTCACTTTGCAACTAAAGATAACGAAGGCAAAAAAAAAAAAAAAAAATGAGCGACAAAAGAAAAAACAAAGATAACAAAGGCAAAAAACAATGAGCGATCAAAACACAAAGATGACAGGCAAAAAACAAATGGGCGCCAAAAAAAAAAACCCACCCCAAGACAACAAGGAAAAACAAAGACGATGATAGGAATGAGGACCCTCCCCTCCCCTACCCACCCCCACAGAATGTTTCTAGAAGGTGGGATACAGTTTTGTATGAAAGGGCTCCCCCACTCCCCTCCTCCCCCACCCCCACCCCCCAACATCCCCCACAGGGACAAAGAACAGAAAGAAGAAAGGCACAGCGCCACGGAGAGGCAAGTGAGGGGTGACAGTGAGGGGAAATCAGTCGTGACGAAGACCAGAGAACATAACAGGCCTGCAGTTTAGTATCATACAGTATTATACGAACCAGCCGCCGTGGCCAAGTGGTTAGCGTCGCGGACTCCGGGCTGGGAGGTCGTGGGTTCGATTCCCATGAGAGTCATGTGGGATTTTTCCGCTCCGACCGGCTCCTACCCAGAGTTGAGTTTGCTGCGGACTCAGTTGGAAGACTGGGACCACACAGTCGAGTTCCATCCACTTAATGGATGCGTCTCTGAGAGTGTTGCTCAAATTTCCTGACCAACACTGCAGGTGTCTGTATCTCTCGGGCCTGGTTGACGCCGGGATATATTATGAAAGGAAGCGTAGAGTACAGCCGGCCCTGTTATGCAGTCTCAGACCGGAATGGAAATCCGTAGCATCATCTTAATCATCCTCATTCCCATCGATCAGCATATAATTAAAAATACAGTACCATACGATACAATACAATGCAAAACAATGCAATACAATGCAGCACAATGCAAGGTAACACGTTACTATACAATACAATGGAATGCAATACAATACGGTTTTGATTTGACACAACAAAACCACGAGCTGTCATGACGCTAGCCAAAGAATATACAGACAATAAATGCCTACAATATGGTAAATACAATGCAGTACAATACAACACAACACAATTCCATACATATAATGCAATACAATATAACACAACACAACGCAATACAAAACAATACAATACAATGCATTATCATTTGACCAAAAAACGACGTTCTGTCACGACTTTAGCCAGAGAATATATACTATACAGTACTGTACAGTACAATACAGTACAATACAATGCAATATAAAACAAAACAATGCAATGCAATACATTGCAGTACAATACAATACTGCACAAGACAACACAATACAACAATAGAGTACTGTATGACACAAAGCAGCATTCTGGTGTCACGATAGTCAGAGAATATAAAGTCCCACAATACAATGTAATACAAAATACAATACAATACAATACAAAATACAATGCAACACGATACAATTCAAAATACAGTACAGTACAATACAAAATACAATATAATACACAACATAATACAATACAAAATACAATACAAAATACAATGTAATACCAAATACAAAACAATACAATACAACACAATGCAAAATGCAATACAAGGCAAAATACAATACAGTACAATGCAAACAATACAAAATGCAATACAAAAATACAATACAATACAAAATACAATACAACACAATGCAACACAATGCAATGATACAGGACTATATCATACAAAACTAGGCAATAAACACAACATGACAGAAACAAGCACTATTCAAGACTATATTATACCTTCCCCAAAAAACAAACAAACAAACAAAACAAAAGAAAAACAAACAAACAAAACAAAACAAACAAAAACACCAAAAAGAAAAACAAAAACAAAACAAAACAAGCAAACAAAAAAAAAAAAAAAAAAAAAAACTTGCGTCAAACACATACGACACAATAAATCACACAACAGCACAGTTTCTGTTATTCATGCGACATACCTTCTTACTAAACCAGGCCAAACAACATCAGTTTCAAAGCAGCTTGTTTCCAGGAGAATGCTTACGTGTCGGGTTTGTTCCCACACGGGACTAACTGTCTGCCTGTGTCTCTGTCTCTGGTGCCTCAGCCTATGAACCTATCCTACTGTAATGAAAGGAATTTTATCTAATAGACACCGCGATATATAATAGCCTGGAGAATGGGTTTCCGGGGGTGACCCCGGGTTCAGTGATTGTGTGTGTGTGTGTGTGTGTGTGTGTGTGTGTGTGTGTGTGTGTGTGTGTGCGTGCGTGCGTGCGTGCGTGCGTGCGTGCGTGCGTGTGTGCGTGTGTGTGTGTGTGTGTGTGTGTGTGTGCGTGCGTGCGTGCGTGCGTGCGTGTGTGTGTGTGTGTGTGTGTGTGTGTGTGTGTGTGTGTGCACGCGCGCGCGTGCGTGCAGAGAGGGGATGGGCATAGGAGTGGGGGAGGTGGGGGGATAACAAATGACGGAAACACACTGGACGTGTTAAAAGATACTTGCTGTCAATTGTCACATTGTCAGACACGTCATCTTCACGTGTCCAAAGTCCCCCCTCGTTCCCCCCCCCCCCCCCCCCCCCCCCCAACTGAATTCACAGCAATCACCGCTCTTTGTCTGTCTGTCTGTCTGTCTGTCTGTCTCTCTCTCTCTCTCCTCTCTCTCTCTCTCTCTCTCTCTCTCTCTCTCTCTGTCTGTTTAGTTGAATGTTGTAGAATAGCAAGGACAGATTGGAAGAATAGGCACTGCCTAAAATCTCTGTCCTTGAGTATAAAGTTTTTGAGTCTTGAGTCTTGAGTCTCTCTCTCTCCCTCTCTCAATTTCTCTTTCTTTCTTGATCTCTGTCTCTCTGTTTCTCTCTGTGTCTCTCTGTCTCTGTCTCTGTCTGTGTGTAAGCGCGCGCGCGCGCGCGCGTGTGTGTGTGTGTGTGTGTGTGTGTTGTGTGTGTGTGTGTGTGTGTGTGTGTGTGTATGTGTGTGTGTGTGTCTGTGTGTCTGTGTGTAGTGTGTCTGTCTGTCCGTCTGTCTGTCTGCATGTCTGTTTATATGTGTCTGTGTGTCTGTCGCTCTCTTTCTTGGACACTCCCTTTGTGCATCTGTCTGTTTGTCTGACTGTCTGTCTGGTTGTCTGTCTGTGTCTGGCTGTGTGTCTGACTGTCTGTCCGCCCCCCCCCCCCCCCCCCCCCCCCCCCCCACTCCCCTGTCTCTCTTCAACAGCTACTGATATCTCTAATAACCACTGATATGTTTGTCCAGATGATCCGCTGTCGTGTGCCTGTTTGTGCACAAGTCTGTGTATGAGGAAGTGGTGGGGGGATAGAGGTGGGTAGGAGTAGAGAGGCGGGGGGTGGGGAAGACAAAGGAGGAGAAGCTGTCGAATATGTGAGCGAGGGGTGGGGGTGGGTGGGGGGGGGGGGAAAAGGGAGCATGAGGAGCGATTTATTTTTCATTTT
>CM031602.1:53480184-53482919 GCA_018398815.1 Conus ventricosus | reverse complement strand
AAAAACCCAAAAAAAGGAAAAAAAAAAACAAGATAACAAAGGCAAAAAAGAATGAGAGACAAAAGAAAAACAAGATAACAAAGGCGAAAAAAAAAGACAAGGAACAACGAAGACGATAATAGGAAAGAGGACCCTCCCCCTCCCCTCCCCTACCCACTCCCACAGAATTTCAAGAAGGTGGGGATACAGTTTTGTATGGAAGGAGCTCACCCCCCTCCCCTCTCCTCCCCCCACCCCTACTCCCCCGACATCCCCCACAGGGACAAAGAACAGAAAGAAGAAAGGTACGGCGCCACGGAGGGGCAGGGTGAGGGGTGACAGGGAGGGGAAATCAGTCGTGACGATGACCAGAGAACATAACAGGCCTGCAGTTTAGTATCATACATTATTATACGAACCACCTGCCGTGGCCAAGTGGTCAGCGTCGCGGACTCCCGGCTGGGAGGTCGTGGGTTTGATTCCCATCAGAGTCATGTGGGAGTTTTCCGCTCCGACGGGCTCCTACCCAGAGTTGAGTTTGCTGCGGACTCAGTTGGGAAGACTGGGACAACACAGTCGAGTTCCATCCACTTAATGGATGCGTCTCTGAGAGTGTTGCTCAAACTTCCTGACCAACACTGCAGGTGTCTGTATCTCTCGGGCCTGGTTATTATGAAAGGAAGCGTAGAGTACAGCCCTGTCATGCAGTCTCAGACCGGAATAGACATCCGTAGCATCATCACGACTTTAGCCAGAGAATATATACAATACAGTACAGTACAATACAGTACAGTACAGTACAATGCAATATAAAACAAAACAATGCAATGCAATGCAATGCAATACATGGCAGTACAATACAATACAGTACAGTACAATACAGTACAGTACAGTACAATGCAATATAAAACAAAACAATGCAATGCAATACATGGCAGTACAATACAATACTGTACAAGACAACACAATACAACAATAGAGTACTGTATGACACAAAGCAGCATTCTGGTGTCACGATAGTCGGAGAATATAAAGGCCTACAATACAATGTAATACAATACAAAACAAATACAATACAATATAAAAACAATGCAACACAATACAATGCAAAATACAGTACAGTACAATACAAAATACAAAATAATACAAAATACAAAATAATACAAAACATAATACAATACAAAATACACTACAATACCAGATACAATACAATACAATGCAAAATACAATACAGTACAATGCAAAACAATACAAAATGCAATACAAAACACAATACAATGCAATACAAAGCACAATACAACACAATACAACACAATACAACACAATACAACACAATGCAATGATACAGGACTATATCATACAAAACTAGGCACCAAACACAACATGACAGAATAAAGACTATATTATAACACACACACACCCAAACAAACAAACAAACAAACAAGCAAACAAACAAAAACAAACAAACAAAAACACCAAAAAGAAAAACAAAACAAAGCAAAACAAGCAAACAAAAACAAAAAACTTGCGTCAAAACATCCCGACACAAAAAATCACAAAAACCGCCAATTTTGTTATTCGGGCACAAAACCCCCTTACAAAACCCCAAAAAAAAATTCATTTAAAAACCCATTTTTGTTTTCCGGGAAAAACCCCCTTCCCGGGGGGGGTTTTTGTTCCCACACGGAATAAATGTCGGGCCCGGTGTCTCTGCCTCTGGGCCTCAGCCTTATCCTACCCTACTGTAAAAAAGGAATTTTATCTAATGGACACCGCAATATTTTTTAAGCCTTAAAAAGGGGGTTTCCCGGGGGGTGCCCCGGGGTTTTTCAGAGATTGTGTGTGTGTGTGTGTGGTGTGGTGTGTTTTGGGGTGGGGTGTTGTTTTGTTGTGTTTTGGTGTGTTGTGGGTGGTGTGGTGTGTGTTGGTGTGTGTGGTGTTTTTGGTGTGGGGGTTGTGGGTGGTGTTGTGGGGTTTTGCGTTTTTTTGGTTTGTGGCGTGTGTGGGTGCTTTTTGTGTTTTGTGGGTGTGTTTTTTGTGTGTGTGGGGTTGGGGTTGTTTTTGGTTGTGTGTTGTGTGTGTGGGTTGGTGCGCGCGCGCGAGCGCGTGCGGGCAAGGGGGGAAATTGGGCATTGGAGGGGGGAGGGGGGGGGGGATTAAAAATTTGACGGAACACACTGGACTTTGGAAAAAAGATATTTGCTGTAAAATTTTTTAAAATTGTAAAACCCCCCCAACCCCCCATCCTTCACTTTTTCCAAAGCCCCCCCCCCCCCCTCCCCCCCCCCCCCCCCCCCCCCCCCCCCCCCCCTGAATTTCCCACAGAAATTCCCCCTCTTTTGTTGTCTGTCTGTCTGTCTCGGGTCTGCCCTCGGGCCCTTTTGGTTCTCTCCTGTCTTTTCGGTTCTCAAATTCTCTTTTTCTCGTCTCTCTCTCTCTTTCCCTCTCCCCCTCTCCTTTTCTCTCTCCCCTTTCTCTCCCCTCCCTCTCTCTCCCCCAAGGTTTGGCTGATTTTTAAATTTTCAAAACTTAAAAAATTTTTAAAAGCAAGGGGCCCCAAAGATAACTTTAAATCTTCTATATTTAAAGCTTGCCCTACCTTGCTTTTTGATCCCCTTTTCTAGGGTTTAAAAATTTTGGGTATTAAACAAAATTTTTTCCTTTTGGGGGGGCCTAAAGGCAGAAAAAATTGGTTTCCCTTCCCCCCAAATCAAGGTTCCCCGGAAATTTAAACAATTTTGCCCAAAATTACGCTT
>CM031602.1:53465184-53470184 GCA_018398815.1 Conus ventricosus | reverse complement strand
ATTTTTCGAAAAGTTGTCGCGCGACATTTTTTATCAGCATTTTTGTCGCTGCAACATTATTTCCGTTTAAATGTATCGCGCGATACAATTCCACGCGACATATATATACGAACCCGGTCAATTTTCACCAAACGCAAGAATGTCGAATTGGTGACCTTCTCCCAATGTTACAAATTATCACAAGAGCGATAATAATAAGAAATCATTAACTTCATATGTACCTTCGTTAATTTTCTTTCGAACGATACTTCTCAATGTTAGCAAAACAAAACAAAAAACGAAATCTCAATTTAGATTACATGGCTACGCCCTCCCCCACACCTCTCCGGGCCCTTTGGGGCAGAAAGCGGGTATGCCCCCTACAAAAACAAAAAAAAAAACCACACACCAACCCACACCCACAAAACACAAGCCCGCACAACCGGGGGGGAAAGGGAAAAAAAAGAAAAAAGAAAGAGAGGACCACCACAAAAAAAAAAAAAAAAAAAAAAAAAAAAAGCCCGCAAAACAGAAGAGAGAGAAGGAAAAGGAAGAAGAAGAGAAGAAGAGAAGAGAGAGAAGGGGAAAAGAGAGAAAGAAAAGAGGAGGAAAAGAGGGAGAAGAAGAGAGAGAGAGAAAAGAGGGGAGAGAGAGAAAAGGAGGGGGCAGAAAGACAAAAGTTGAAGGTTTTTGGGAAAGGGTTTCCACCCCCCCATGACAAACAGGGAATGGGGTTTTTTCCCCCCGAAAGAATGTTCCTTAACCACTCCCTTTTGACAAAACCCAAAAAAAAGGCGATAAATATTGTAAAATCGTCAACTTATTCCCCCTTTTCTGTTTAAAAAAAAAAAACCAAAAAAAAAAAACCCCCGCTTTTTTCCCAGAAAAATGTCGTGTTTTTCAATGTTTGCAAAAAAAAACAAAAAAGAAAATTTTCAAAAGGGGAAAAGCCACGATTTTTTGGGCCCCCCCTTACCCCCCCCACCCCCCTCCCCCCCCCTTTTCCCTCAGAACCTGAAATAGTAAATAGCTACTTGGCACTTTTTTCATTTACACCCCACTCACAAAAAAAAACGTCTTTTTTTTGAACAACAAAAAAAATCAGTCTTTGTTTCGTTTTCGGCTCTTCTTTTTTCTGTTTTCAACAAAAAAAAACTAAATTTCCGGGGGCTGAATGCATACAAAAAAACTCAGTCTTTTTTTCTATACATAAAAAGAAAAATATTCAGGTCTTTGTTTCTGTATTGCTCAAAGAAAAATACTCATTCTTTGTTTTGATGTATACAAAAAAAAAATACCAGTCATTGTTTCTGTAGTATACAAACAAAAATACTTGTTTTTGTTTTGTTTTGTGCAAAAAAAAACAAACTGTTTTTTGTTTTGTTTTGCATGCAAAGAAAAATCCCATTCTTTTTTTTTTCTGTATTGCGGAAAAAAAAAATACCATGTTTTTGTTTTGATTGCATACAAAAAAAAAACCCCATGTCTTTTTTCTGATTCCTACAAGGAAAAATACCATGTCTTTTTTTTATTGCTCAAAAAAAAAAATACTCTGTTTTTGGGTTCTGTTTGCATACAAAGAAAAAAAACTCATCTTTGTTTGTTTTTGAAAATACAAAGAAAAAAAAACTCATGTCTTTGTTTTGTTTTTAAAAAAAAGCTAAAAAAAACCCCTTTTTCTGAAGTATCCCTGAAGACCGCCTTTTGGAGGAAAACTACGGGTTGAGTGTGGGGGGGGGGGGGGGGGGAGGGGGGGGGGGGGGGGATGGGGTGGGGGGGTTGAGGTAGGGGAGGGCGGGGAAAGGGTGAGGGAGGAGGGGGGAATGGAGAAGAGGGGCGCGGTTTCCTTTGCCCCCTACCATGGTATCCCTCCCCCCCTCCTTTCCCTCCTTTCTCCCCCTTCTCCCCCTCCTTCTTTTTCTCTCTTCTCTCTCTCTCCCCTTTTCTCCTCCTCTCTTTCTCTCCTCTCTCCCCCTTTCTCTTTCTCTTCTTTCCCCTTTCTCTCTCTCTCTCTCTCTCTTCCTCTCTCTCTCTCTCTCCTCCTCTTTCCCCTCGTCCTCTTGTTTGCTCTCCCCTCTCCTCTCCCCCTCTCCTCTTTCTCTTTCCCTCTCCCCCTCCTCTCTCTCTTCCTTTCCCCTCCTCTCCCGCTCTTCCTCCCGAGTCGCGATTTTCCCCCCTGGGATCGTGTGCCCGGGGGGAAATACCCCACAATGTTAAAAAAGGGGGAAAAAAAGAAAGAGGAAGAGACGGGACAGACAGAAAAAGAAGACAAAAAGAAAAAAAAAGAAAAGACGGGAACAGACATAAGACAAAAAAGGAACAGGCGGAAGACAGGGAGGGGGGGGGGGGGGGGGGGGGGCGATGAAAACAAAGACAAAAAAAAAAAAAAAACATCAAAGGGGGACTTTGAAAAAAAAAAAAGAAAAGAGAGATGGAAAAAAAAAAAAGAAAGAAAGGGGACCGGGAGAGAGAGAGAAGGGGGAAAAAGGAGAGGGGAGAAAAAGAAGAGAAGAGAGAGAGAGAGAGAGAGACAAAACAACGACAGACAAAAAACCCAGACAGAAAGAGAAAGACAAAAAAGAAGGGCAACAACAGACAGGCAGTCCCAGCAGACAGGCAGACAGCGACGACGCAGACGACAAAAAGACAGAAGGGCAAGCAAAAGACGGGGACGAGGGGGCGTCCAACAGAAGAGAAGCAGCAGGCCGGGGGGACAGAAAACAAGGGGGAGAGAAGACAAACAACAGAAAAGGGGGGGAAAACAACCCGAAAAAGAAGAAAAGAATTAGAGAGAGAGGAAGAGGGAGAGAAAGGGGGGGAAAAAAAGGAAAAAAAGGGAAAAAAAAAGGGAAACCCCCTTTTTTTCACCCTTTTTCCCGGGCCCCCAAAAAAAACAATTTGGAAGCATTGCACAACCCGTGGGGAAACCCCCACTAAAAACAAAAAAAAACCCCTTAAATGCCATCGGGCCCCAAAAACTTTTAAAAAAAACCCCCGAAATGAAGAAGGGGGAAAAAAAAAAAAAGGGGGGGGGTGGGGAGGAGAGGGGGGGGGGGGGAAAAGGGGGGGGGGGGGGGGGGAAAAAGGGGGGGTTGAAAAAAGCCCAAAAGGGCTTTCCCGGGCCTGAAAAATTTAAGAAAGTTAAAAAAAAACAGTAGGGAAATAAAAGTTCATAACTGAGGGGTGAATTTACATTTAAAGCAAAACAATGAGCGGAGCATTTTACATTAAATGTACATAACAATAGGGGGGGGCACTTTACATGAATGTACATAGACAATGAGCGAAGGAATTACTTGAAGTACATAACAAGAGCAAGGGACTTCACATGAAAGAAAAGAAATACAAAGGGGAAAAAGTGACATACACAAAGAGGAAGCATTTTACATTGAATGTAAAAGAAACCGTCAGGGGAAACGGGGCATTACATAAAGATGGAAAGAGCATTCACATTGAATGTAAAAAAAACACGCAGGGGAAACTTACAAAAGAGCGAGTCCTTCACTTGAATTACATAACAATAACGGGGGCATTCACATTTAATGTAAAAGAAACACGTCATGGGAAAAGTGTAACATACACCATGAGCGAAACGCCTTCACATTTAAGTACATACAAATGAACAGACAACTTCACATTGAATGTAAAGAAACACGTAGGGGAAAAAGTGTACTACACCATGAGCGGGGCCCTTCACATTGATGTAAATGAAACACGTCAGGGGAAACATTTCATACCAAGAGCGGGGAACTTCCCCTTGAATGTACAAGACAATGACGAGTTATTACTTGAATTAAAAGAAACACTCATGGGGAAACAGTGTACAACCAATGACGGGGGGCCCTTTACATTTGAAAAAGAAAAAGTTAAAAAATTTAAAAACATTTGGGGGAAAAGCACTTCCATTTAAAGTAAAAGAAAACGGAGGAACATTGAAAAAAACACTCAAAAAAATGTAAAAAAAAAAAAAAAGGGGGGGGGGGAAAAAACCCCCGGGGCAAGGGGAAAAACATAGGTTTTCATGAAGTGAAAAGTAAAAGGGGCAGGCTTTCACCCCAAAGAATGTTTTAAAAAAAAAAAAGGGAAACCCCGGGGGAAAAAAAGGGGAAAAAACAAAAAAGTTTACATTTAAGTAAAAAAAAAATCGTCCTCCCCTCTTGTCAGTCGCGTATTTCCACTGGGATCGTGTGCCAGGCGGAAATACCCTACAATGTTCAAAAGGGGAGAAAAAAGAAGAGAGGAAGAGCGACGAGTGACACAAAGAACAAAGAAGACAGATACGGACAGACATGAAGACAAAGAGAGAAGCTGAAAGACCAGATGAGGGGGGAGGGGCGATAGAAAAGACAAAACAAAAAAAAAGAAAAAAACAGTAAACAAGTGGGGAACGTTGGCTCCGCATAAAAAACCTAACAAGAATAATTGTTTAACTGTTATATTTTTAGTCCCTCCTCATTTTCAAAAAAAAAAAGACTCATAGAAAGGTGGACCTAGGGAGAGAGAGAGAGAGAGAGAGAGAGAGAGAGAGAGAGAGAGAGAGAGAGAGAGAGAGAGAGAGAGAGACAGGAAGACAGACAGAAGAAATAAGGAAGACAGAGAGAGAGAAGACAAGAGAAGAGAGACAGACAGACAGACAGGACAGACTGCCAGACAGACAGACTGCCAGACAGACCAGCAGACAGACAGACAGACTGACAAACAGACAGACAGGCAAGCAACCGACAGGCAGACAGACGACGGACGTCCAGACAGACAGACAGACAGACAGACAGCCTGACTGACTGACTGTCTGACAGACAAACAGAGGGAGAGAGAGACAGACAGACAGACAGAGAAGCGAGAAACAGGACCAGACAGACAGACAGACAATAGATAAGAGAGAGAGAGAGAGAGAGAGAGAGAGAGAGGAGAGAGAAGAGAGAGAAGAGGAGAAAGAGAAGGGAAAACCCCCTTTTAACACTCTTCCGGCCCATTAAATAAGGGGAACTCTATAATCAAGGAACGACAACTCGTGTCAGCAA
>CM031602.1:53440184-53457684 GCA_018398815.1 Conus ventricosus | reverse complement strand
ATATCAAATAAAATAGAGAACAGAAATGTCTGTGTACTTTCCCTTGTAATCGGGGAAAAATAATAAAAGCTGAAAGGGGTTGAAAATTTTCCTAGGGGGTGAAAAAAATGTTTTTCCCCGGGTTCGTGGCCCCCCACGCGTCCCAAGGGTTTTGTTTCTTTTCTTAGTGTACTTTTTTGATGTTTTTTTTGAAAAAATCAAGTTTAAATCCCTTTGGAGCGGCTTTCAGCATAATGCAGCAATCGGGAATTGACTAAAAAAACCTTTTTCACAGTTTGGTTTGTTTTAAACATATATTTTTTTTTTTAACCCCGGGTTTTTTCCTTTTTAAAAACTTTTAATGATTAAAAATGGGTTTTTAAAATTTAGAAATATTCACTTTTGTTCTTTTTAAAGGGAAAAAAGACTGCTTTCAGCCAGAATTCCAAACCCCGATTTTTTGGTTTGTTTGTGTTTTTTTTTGGATATTACGCCAGTGCCCTTTTTTTAAACACAAATGCCACATTTTCTTATTTCCCAAACAATATCAATTATAAGCTCGATAAACAAAATTTTAATTGTATTGATAAAAAATGTAAAATAATAAAACAAAAAAAAAAAATCTTTTTCTGTGAACTTGCTAATTGGTGTCATTTTTGGGGAATAAAAACTATAAATGAAAATTTTGTAGGGTTTTATCCTTTGGGCGTAAAAAACTCGGGTTTTTGTTTTTTTTGTCTTTGTTCCCATTTCCGATTCTGGGGCAGCAGAAAGTGGCGATGCCCTCGGGGCTATAAAAGGAAAAACGCCCCCCAGTGTCCCAAATTTTCCCCTCTGAAAAAGGGTTTAAAAGACTTGACAGTTAAACGGGAACCCTGTGCGCTCTGGCCAGAACCCTTTTAAGAAAGGGCCCCCTTTTAAATTGCCCAGCAACGGGGGCAAGGGAAGGGAGCGGGGTATACCTCCCTTTTTAAAAATTTTGACAGCTTTTCAGGAGTGGGTTGATCCCCACTTTTCTTTTCCCTTTGCAAAACGGATGAAAGGAACTGGTTTTGAGGAGCCCTTGGGGAAGCACAAAGCTTTTTGGGAACAAACCCCGCTGTGCAAAAATAAGCGACACTTTTTTTAAACAGGAAAAAAAAGCCAGCAATGAAAAACCCCAAACCCTGTGAAAACTTGCAGATGAACTAGCTGTGAACAATGAGATGGGCACAGGACCAAAAATGTTTTTTTTCTGCAATGGATTCCCGTTCGGCAGGGTTTAAAACGGCTCTTATTTTGCGCCTGGAAATAAAGTTCGTGCAAAAATCTCAGAAACCCTGGAACGATCAAGAGCTACTCAAAAAAAACTTGCTGTCAAAGCCCTGGGCGGGCTTGGTTTTGTCATTATCACTTTAAATCCCTTTCCCTCCCTTTTACTACAGACTTGTACCAAAAAACCCAGGCACAAAAATCAAAAAGAAACAAAAAAACAGACCCAACAGCACTTGCTATTGCATTTGGCCGGGGTTGGGGGCTCATTTTTAAAGCTTCCGAAAAATTTCCCCAAACAGCCCCTGTTTTTTGGGATGACTTTCTACTTCTTTTCCGGGCTATGTGAGGGCAGAAATTCCAAATCGGGAAAAAGTATAAAAACATTCATCGAAGACCGCTTTGAAAAAAATAAGCCATTTTTCTAACCCATCAAAAGAAAGGGATTCCCTTGTTCTAAAAACCTTTTTGGGGGGCAAAACTCCGTCCAGTGTGAAAGAAACGGGCAATGTTGAAAAATACTTTCTCTTTTTTTCTAAGCCTACATCGCATGAAAATTCCGAAATGGAAACCCGGGAAGATTTTCTTCAGCATGAAAACCCCCCATGACCGCCATCACTCTCAAGTTTTGGTCAACAAGAACAGATCAAAACCCAAAATCAAATTTGCGTTTTTTTAAACTCGAATTAAGGCTGTACGATTCCGCACTAAACGGGGCCCATGGAAATACCATAAAAGATTTCCCCCAAAAACCATCAAAATTTTCCACCTGATGTTTTGCCCAAAATTACTGAAAAAATTAAAAAGGAAGACCCTTTTTAAAAGAGGCTGGATTCTGCTGGATGCTGAAGCGTTCGGATCCCCTGTCTCCCCCTGAAGTTGACCCCAAAATTGCTTGACGGAGCTGCAGGGCCCCGATGCTGGGGGGCCCAAACTAAATAAACATTGCAGGAGAAATTTTTGACAACATTTTTGTGCCAACGCTTAAAAAATTCGGGAATCGACATAAAGAGTTGAGGGTCTTTTTTTGACGTGTACAACTCTAGCAGTCAAAAGGGCATGCAAGCCCCAGCACAGGGATGTGGTTTTTCGGAAAAAGGGGTTTTGAAAAACCCCGAAACTGCTCCCTGGAAACTGGCACATTTTTCCCCCCAGGGGGAAGGACAAAAAAGCAGAACTGTTTCAGTACACCGCTGAAAAAAAACGATTGAAACATCAACACCAGGGGAAAGGGTGGTGGTAATTACCTTGATGAAAGGGGGCTTTTTGAAACCCTGCTAACAAACAAACAAGTTGTCTGCAAGCTTGCACCACGAGTGGGCTAAAACTGGGATCAAATTTTCACTTTGCAATAGGTCAGGGGGGTTTGGGCAAGTCTTAGTACAAACCCCACGACACAGATTTTCCCTTGTCCTTGCGGGAAGCTAATTTCCGGGCACTGCGCACAAGAAACGGTTAGCCCCTGGCACTGGAAAACACTTAAAATTTGGGTTCCCACCCAATCCGATAGCCAACAGCTTGGACCAAGAAAATCGTGGGCCCCCTTCCCCCTTCATGCCTTTACTGTTTGGACACAGGGGTTTTTTTTTCAGCAGCGGGGCCCAAACAACAGGGGGAAAATACAGGGACTATTTTTTCCCCTGAAGACAACTCCTCGGGCCAAAGGGGACAGCCCATTTTTTACTGCCAAAAAGCTTTTTTGGGAAAAACCTTCGAGGGGTTTTTTTTAACCATGTACGAACGTAGGAGTGCACCCCCAAAAATTTTACCAGGCTAGGAAGAAACTTTTTGGGCCCGGGCAAGGAAGGCTTTTTGAAACATTCCCCATTTAAGCAGCTCTTAACAACATCTTCCCCCTGCTATCTACCAACCGGGGTATGTCTGGGGCCCATTTCCCTAGCAAAACAACCTTTTCCCCCCCTCTCCTGAACGGGGGTTGGGAAAAAAGGGGGGAAAATTGACAGCCCGGTGGACAACTCTTCAGCGGCAAAAATTTCCCATGCCCTTGAACGGTTCACTGGGGAGCCAAAAGGCTGAAAAGGGGACGTTTCAAAGTGTGAAGGCCAACCTGAAATTTGTACCCCCCCTTTTGCGCTTGGGGGGGAACTGTTTAACCAGGACAACGAGCTGTTTTGAATGTGCCCGGGTGGGGGTAAACCCAAATTTTCCTTTTTTAAAGAAGAAAAAGGGGGTGTGTGTGTGTGTGTTGTGGGGTTTTGTGTGTGTGTGGGGTTGTTGTGTGTTTTGTGTGTGATTTAGGGAATTTGCTTGGCACTGACAATTCACAAACTGTTTCCCTTTAATGTAATGGGAAAAAAAGGTGCTTTTAGTGTTATATGACATAGGGAAACAAACCCAAAGTATATTGGATACAAATGAGTCCAAATAGGTCAACCCCTTGCGATATAAAAAGGAAACTAAACCCTTTGTCAACTTATGCAATGGGGAAAAGAGACAATCAAGTCCTTGAAACCCCATCTACCCTTCTAGAAGCACCGAATTTGGGCCCCAAATCGATCCCAAAAACATTTTAAAGATAAAGCCATAAGTATCAAAAAAGCTTGACCTACTTGTTTTAAAGAGACAAAATCCTATTTTTTTTTTCCCAAAAAAAAAGTTTAAAACATTTTTTTTTTCTAAAAAGGTAATCACTGTTATTTTTGGAACTTTGGGCAAACTATTTGGACCCAAAAAAAAATGAAAAAAAATAAAAAAAATTAAGTTTTTTAAGGATTTTAAACCATTTTTAAAATTGACCTACTTTTTTTGGGGGAGTCTTCCCAATTTAGCTTCAATATATTTGGGTTTTTTCAAAAGCCCTCATCAAATACATACTCGGGAAGCAGTTTTTTTGTTGCAAGAATCCATTTTTTTTTGTGCAAAAAAAACGAAAAAAAAAAGAACAGGGCACACGGGACCAAAATTAAATGTATGGCCCCACGCCCCCCAAAGGGGTCACGCCCATTGTGTTTCCCTCTCTAAATACCCTTCAGAAAGGGCCCTAGGTACCCACATCCAAAAAGGCATGCTTCTACTATGAAGTGCATGTTTCACGAAATTTTTCCCTCCCTTTTAACTGCCCCACTAAAAAGGGGGGAATCCCAGTGGAAGGGGCCTGTACAACAAAGGTGTAGACTGTAAACAAAGGGACCATCAAAAGCTTAACTGGAAAATTTACCCCCCCACCTAGAAAAAAACCAAGGGGGGAAGTCACACGCCTGTGTCTTCTTTTTCTTGTCTTTTCCGGGTTTTATTGTTGATGAGGCGAGCCCCTGTGTTTTTTTGTGGGGTGTGTGTTGTGTGTTGGGTGGGGTTGTGTTTGGGTGGGTTGGTGTGTGTGTGTACGTGTGTGGTGTGTGTGTGTGTGGGGGGTGTTGTGTGTGTTGGGGTACGGTGTGTGTGTGGGCAGTTTGTGTGTTGTTGTGTGTGTGTGTGGGGTTTGTGTGTTGTGGGACGGTTTTGTTTGTTTTGGTGTGTGTTGTGTGGTGTGTTTTTGTGTGTGTGTGTGTTGTGGTGTGGAAAGTGTGTGTGTGGGTTTTGGTGTGTGGTGTGTACGTGTGTGGGGTTGTTTTGTTTTTGTGGGTGTGTGGTGGGTGTGTGTGTTTTTGGGGTCTGCATCCGGGGGCAGGCGAGGAAAGAAGGGGAAAAGAGAAGAGAGAAGAGAGAGAGAGAGAGAGGAGAAAAGAGGGGGAGAGAGAGAGAAAAGAGAGAGAGAGAGAGAGAGTTTTGTGTGTGGGTGTGTGTGTGTTGGGTGTGTGGTGTGGTGTGTTGTTTGTGTTTGTGTGTGTAAAGGGGTGGTTTTTGTGGTTGTGGTGTGTGGTGTTTTGTGTGTTGTGTGGGTTGTGTGTGTTGTGTGTGTGTGTTGTGTGGGTGTGTGTTTGTTTTTGGTGTGTTGTGTGTGTGTGTATCCGTGTGTGTGTTGTTTGGTTTTGGGTGGGGTTTTGTGTGTGTGTGTGTGTGGTGTGTGTGTGCTGCATCCGTGAGTGCGGGGAGTGAGGGGAGTGAGAGAGAGAGCGAGAGAGGGGAGAAAAGAGAGAGAGAGTGTGTGTGGGGTGGGTGTGTGTGTGGGTGTTGTGTTGTTGGGGGGTTTTGGTGTGTGGGTTCAACCTGATGCAGGGGATGATGAAAGAAGAAAAGAGAGAGAGAGCGAGAGAGAGAAGAGAGAGTGTGTGTGCGTATTTGTGGGGTTTTGTTTTTTTTTGTTAGTTAAATTTAAAGAGGGAAAAAAAGAGAGAAGAGAGAAAAAGAGGGGGGGAGGAGAGACACAAGAAAAAATGAAAAAGAAGAGTGAGAGTAAAAAAAAGGGAAAGTGTGTGTTGGTGTGTGTGTGTGGTTGTTTGTGGTTTTGTGTGTGGTGTGTTGGGGTGTTGCGAGCGTTTCCCTGGAGGGGTGCGTGCGTGGGGTATGTGTGTGTGGTGTGTGTGTGTTTTTGTGTTTGTGTGTGGGGTTTTTGTGTGGGGGTTGGGTGGTTGGGTGTGTGTTGGGGTGTGTACGGGGTGGGGGTGTGTTTTTTGTGTGTTGGGTGTTTTGTTGGGGTTTTGTTTATTGGGGTGTTTGGGGTGTGTGGCCGCACCGGAGGGGGAAAAATGAGTGAAAGAAACGAGAGGGCAGAGAGCAAGAGAGAGAGAGAGAAAAGAGAGAGAGAAGGGGGAGGGGAGAGTGTGTGGTGGTTTTGGGTGGTGTGTGTTGGTGTGTGTGTGTGTTTTGTTGTGTGTGGTGCATCCGTAGTGCAGGAGTGAGTTAGAGAAAAGAGAAAAGAGAAGCGAGAGAGAAAAGAGAGAAATGGGTGCGTATGTTTTGGTGTGTGTGTGGGGTGGGTTTTATTATTGAGAAGAAGAGAAAAAGAGAGAAAACAAAGGGGGAAGAGAGACACAGAGAGAAATGAAGAAAGAAGATTAGATAATTTAAAAAGAAATGTTGTGTGTGGGGTTTTGTGTGTGTGTTGTGTTGTGGTTGTGTGTGTTGTGTTGTGTGTGGGCAACGGCTGGGGGCGTGCGTCGGGTGTAATTGGGGTGTGTGTGTGGGGTGTGTGTTTGTGGGGTTTTTGGGGGGGTTTTTTGTGTTGTGGGGGGTGGTGTTTTGTGTTTTGTGGTGTGTGTTGTGTGGGGACGTGTTGTGTGTGTGGGTGTGTGTGTGTTTTGTGGGGGTGGTGTGTTGTTGTGTTTTGGTGTGTGTGTGTGTTGTTCTGCATCCTGAGGGAGGGAAATGAGGAGAGAGAGCAGAGGGCGAGAGAGCAAGAGAAGAAAGAAGAGAAAAGAAGAGAAAGAGAGAAATTTGGGGTTTTTGTGTGTGTGTTGTGTGGTTTGTGTGTGGTGTGTGGGGTGGGGTGTCAAACCGTGAAAAGCAGGTGGTGATTGGGGAGAAAGAGAGAGAGCGAGAGAGAGAGAGAGAGTGTGTTTTGCTAATGTGGTGTGTTTGGGGTGTGGGGGGTTGTGTGTGTGGGTGTGTGTGGTTGTGTGTGTGTGTTGCACGGCGTGAGTGCGTCGTGCGTGTGTATTGTGGGGTGTGTGTGTGTGTGGTGGGGGGTTTTGTGTGTTTGGGGTTTCGTGTGTGTTGTGTGTGTGGGGTTGGGTTTTTTGTGTTTGTGTGTGTGTGTGTTGGGGTGTACGTGTGGGGTTGTGTGTGGGTGGTGGGTGTGTGTGTGGGGTGTGTGTGGGTGTGGGTTTCATCCGTGAGTGCAGGTGAGTGAGTGAAGAGAAACGAGAGGGGCGGAGAGCAAGAGAGAGAGAGAGAGAGAGAGAGAAAAGATTTTTGTGGTGTGTTTGGGGTGTTTGTGTGGGGTGTTTTGTGTTTGGGGTTTGGGGGTGGGGTATTTGTTGTGTGTTGTGTGTGTTTCCTCCGTAATGCAGGGGAGTGAGTGAAAAGAGAGAAAGAGCGAGAGAGAGGAGAGAGAGAGTGGGGGTGGTTGTGTGGGGGTGGTGGGTGCAGGGCGGGGGGAAGCTGTCCAGGGTTTGGGGGGGGGCCCAAAGGGTTTTTTCAAACTTGGAAATCCAAAAAATCACAAAATTTGGGGAAAGTTGAAAAAAAAAAAATTAAAAAAAATCCAGCGGGGGAATATTTGTTTAAATTTAAACAAAACACCCAACACACAACAAACCCAACCCCACAAAACACACAAAAACCCTACACATCTTAAAAATTTAAAATTTGAAAAGTGACCCCTTAAAGGGGCCCCCAAAATGAATTAAACCCAAAGCACGATTTGTCACATCTTTCAAAACCCCGGTTTACACCAAAAACTGGAAGGGTTACAAAAAAAACACATTTAATTTTCCAAATAATTTGGACGGGAACGCTGGGAAATAAATGGGAAAAAATTTTTTTTAGGAAAATACTATCATTTTCCTTTCTTTTTAAACATTATAATGAGACAGGTTTAACCCCAACAAGGGGTTCCGGAGGGATGTTTTTGACCCCTTCCCCAAAAAAAAAAACTCGTTCAAGCAGGGTGGTGAAAGAGTTTTAAGGAAGATAATTTTGTTATTTTTTTCCTTAAATTTTTAACAAATTTTCAAAGCTTTCAAAAAAAATTTTAGCAGTTGGGGTTTAAAATGTTTTTTTGCCCCCACAGGCCCTTGGAAAAAAGGATTTAATTGTTTTGGTTGGGGAAAGGTCAATGAGCGCCCTTTTTTTGAAACCGAGGGAATTTTTTAAAATTTTTCCCGACTTGTCAACCCCAAGAGGAAATTTTTAAACCTTTCCTTTTTGGCAAAAATGAGATAAAAATGGCAAAAACCGTCTTTAAAACAAAAATTCTTTGGGCTGTCTAATTTTTCCCCATTACTCCGTCTTTTAACAAAAGGGGAAGGGGGAAAGGAGCCAGCAGGGAAAAATTTACCCTTGGGGCCCCCACAAACTTAAGGAAGGCCCGGTTTTGAAGTTGGGGGCCCTTCCCCAAGTTTCCCCGCCGTGGTTTGAACTCGGAGGAAAATTTTTGGAAACTTTTTTCCCTTGGGGAGTACCCAAGGTTTTTCTCCGGAAAAGAAGTTCAAAGGCAAAAGTTTTGGGTTTCATCCCAAGGACGTTTTCCTTTTTTTCCTTGAACATGCCGGGAAACTCTTCCAAATCACATTAAAAACCTTTTTCCCCCTAAAAAGGGCCCCCCAAGGGCAGGTGGGTTGATAAGTTGGGGAAAAAACCGGAACCCTTTCCCCGGCATACTTTTCAAGCCGGTTTAGGGCAAATTTTAAAGGGTTTTTCTTCCAAGGCCTTTTTTTGTTTTTCCCTTTTAAAGTTCCCAAAACTTTGGGCAAAATTCCCACCCTTGGGGGAACCCAAAAAGGGGGTTTAATGTAAACCCGGTCCCCCGATTTATTTGGTGTTTAATTTTTTTGAAATTTTTTCCAAAAGATTCCGTCCTTTTGGCAAAAATTTTGGGCAACTGGAATGGGCCTTCCTTTTTGCAAGGTTTTAAAAAGGGGCAAATTTTTTATTAAATTGACCCCCTTTGGAAGCCTCTTTAAACTTTTTAAAAGAATTTCCAACCCCGAAACACAATTTGACGGTTTTCCCTTTCCCTTTGGGAAAAAACCTTTTTTCAACACCTGAAACGGCCCTGAAAAACTGGCCCCGCGTAGGGCCTGACCCCTACACTTCTGCACTGGCCCAAACCCGCTTGATCAAGCAAAAACCTTACGCATTAAAAATTGTCTCAGCACAGGGATTGTCCCAAAATGCACCAGCCCACAGGCCCCCTCTATGACTTCAAACTGCCAGTTACCCAACCTTTTGCAAATTTAAAAAAACCTGCCCCTGTTTGCAACAACGGGTTTCGTCCCCGGGGGTAACGAAAAACCCAAATTTGCTTCTCTGATTTCAAGTGGGAACAGACGCAAGACTTTATGTTCCATAAACCGAGGATCCCCGTTGAAAAATACCCTTGGGGAAAAGAATTTTGGGAAACCTTTTTTGTTTTTTTTTTTTTCCTTTCACCCCACCAAAGCAGAACTTTAGCAGCTGTTGAAGGTTGCCTTCCTGCTCATCAGTCCACGGAAGGCAACCCGTCGAGGAAAAAAAAAAAATGAAGGCTCTTTAGTTCGTTCCCTCGGCTTTTCAGGTGTTTTTTTTTGTTCTTTTTTCATGCGACACTTTACTGGAGCAAACCCCGACGTTTTAGACGCCTACATTTACGTTTATACACGGGGGCCCATGTGAAGAATTTTTTGGGCTTGAGAGCTTTCCAGTGCTTTCTTTCCCGTTGTCAAAACCGCCCACATACAAACGCTTGGGGGCAGGTTTGCAGCCCTTTATGATTTGCCCCCCCTCAAAAAAAACAACATACCTTGTTTTTCCCGTTGGGGCAAAAGGTGAAGGGAAGGGGAAATTTCTGGAACCAAGGGTCTTTGGAAATAGCGGGGCCTTCCCGAACTTAAAACCCCGTCAGTTTGGGGGAGGAAATTTTTCGCCTGTTTGGGGAAAGGGGGTTTTACTTTCCCTCCTACACCACAGTAAACTGACATTTTTTTTTTCGTACAGTAGCAGGGCGGGCTAATGTCATCACGAGAGACGGGGCAGGTCGGTTTGGCCCTCGTCACAGGAGACTGTACGATTGATGCACCCCTTTTGAAGGGGATCAGAAAAACACTTAAAATCATTTTTTTCATTATTTTTACTGTTTCCCCGGTTTGATGAAATGTTTTTTGGCTCACCAAAAATTTTCCCGCTTATTTTCCCCCATAAAGGGAAAGGTGGAAGGGATGATTTTAATGTCCCCGCCCAAGATCTTATTCAAAACAGGTAGCCTATCCTGGGGCTCTCTTGCTGACTTTTTTACGATGTGTATGTCCCACCTTTATTCCCCCGCCATAGCCTGCACTACAACAGCATCAGCATATAAGCCTTTTTTGGCAATGTTTTGGGCAGGTACTGGTCATTAAAGTGTGCCCCAAATGGGTAGCGCAGAGAGGTTTCCCCAGAAAAAATTTATGACATCATTCCTGAGCGAGTTTTTTACCGGAAGTATGACAAAAAAATGGCACAAAAGGGGAAGCACCATCAAACATCCTCCCCTTTTCTCCTCTCTTCCCCCTCTCTCTCTCCCCTCTCCTTTTCCCCCCCTCTCTTCCTCCTCTCTTCTCCCCTTTTCTCTCTCCTTCCCCTCTCTCTCCCCCCTCTCCCCTCTCTCCTTCCCCTCTCTTTTCTCTGATTTTTTGGAGGGGCTCAATATTAGGGGGGGAGTAATAAAAGGCTGCCCCCCCCCAAAAATTTTTCTGAGGGGGGCCCTGGCCCCCCCCCCCCCCTGCTTCCGCCGCCTGTGGGTGTTTTGGTGTGTGGTGTGGTGTTTGTGTGTGTGTTTTGGTGCGTGGGGTTTCGTGCGTGCGGGCGTGGGGTGCGAGCGTGCTTTCGTCTGCGGCGTGCGTGCGTGTGTGTGTGGGGTTGTGTGTGGGGTGTGTGTGTTTTGTGTAGGCGCGCGCAGCGTGTTTTTGGGGAGGTGAAAAGTGTGCGTTTTAAGCAGCCATCGCCCCCTTTTTTTTTGATCATTCCCAAAAAAAATGTTTTCCCACTTAAAAAACCAGTGTGAGCCCCGGGCATTTTACAGTTTTTTAAAAATCCGTGTACTGGGGATTGGGGGGGGCGGTTTTGTCTGTGGGAAAAAGACGCCAAAAAAATGCCAAAAGGCCTCACAATGGTAAAAAAAAGAGAGAAGAAGAGAGAGAGAGAGAGAGAAAAGAGAGAAGAGAGAGAGAGAGAAGAGAGAAACCCGAGAAAGCGATGAGAGAGGAGTGTGTGACAGACAGAGACAGACAGGCAGGGAAGTAACAACAGACAGAGAAAAATTTTTTATATGCGTAATCACCCGTTCTAGCGCATGTGCACGTAGTTTTGTTTTTTTTTTTCCCCTTAAAGTTTGCATCTTTGAATGAGAAGAAAGAGAGAGGGAGAGAAAGGGAGGAAAAGAAAAAAGAGAGAAGGAGGGAGCGAAGAAAAAGAGGGGGGAGAGGAGGGAAAAAGAGAGAGAGAGAGAAGAGAGAGAGAAGAGAGAGAGAGAGAGAAGAGAAGGGACAGAGAAGTTTTTGGAGAGAGGAGAAGGGGGGGGGCAGAGGGGAGTCATTGAGAAAAGAGAGAAAAGGGGGGGAGAGAGAGACCAAAAAGGGGAGGGAAGAGAGACCCCAGAGAAAAAGAAAAAAAAGTTGGAAATAATTAGAGAAGAAGCAAGGACAGAGCCACCACACACGCCCCTTTTCCCCCCCACGCAACTGTCAAAAACGACAAAAAGTACAAGTGGGCTGAAAGGGATGAATAACCAAAAAGCGCACGAGGGTGGGGGGCAAAGGTCAATGGGGCAGATGGGGAAAGGGCGCATGCAAAACCCCACAACACCACACACACCCCACACACACACAACACACACAATAAATCATGCACGCGAGCACACACACACACACACACACACACACACAACACACACACACACACACACACAAGTACTCATGCACGCGAGCACACACGCACAGACACACACAACACACACACACACACACACAACCACCGCATGCTAGCACCGCGTGTGTGCGGGCATGCGTACAGAGAAGGAGAGAGAGAGACAGCAGACAGACGGACACAAACACAACACACCACACCACACACACACACACACACACACACACACACACACACACACACACTGAAAAACAGAGAGGCACAGAGAGAGAGAGAGAGGAGAGAAAGAGACAAAGACAGAAGACAGATACAGACAGACAGACAGACAGAGGCACAGAGAGAGAGAGACTCAAAACCCAAGATATTTATTCATATTAAGCCTCAGCCCATCATGAAGGGGAATGTGACAATGTAACTGAGTGAAGATATATGAGGCAGAAGGAGAGAGAGAGAGAGAGAGAGAGAGAGAGAGAGAGAGAGAGAGAGACAGACAGACAGACAGAGACAGAGAGGAGAAGAGAGAGAGGAGAGAGAGAGAGGCTGATCAGCCATTCTGATATTTCTGCTATTACCCACCTAAAAGGTACTGGACATAATGCATTCTCTGCCTGCCATCCCAAAACATCTCTCTACCATCGCCTCCCATCCTTTCCTGGCGAGCAGAGCCGAAACAAAAACCAAACAAACAGCTGTTTTAATTATGCTAAATATCCACGGTCACTCCAAAGCACCTTTTCCTTCTCTCTCTCTCTCTCTCTCTCCTCTCTCTCTCTCCACTTCCTCTCCTATTACACACAGTCGACACCTGCCGAGCTTTCATTTCCTGCAATCCTCTTCCCTGAGGTGAAAACCTCAAGCCAGCCAACCGTGATATTACGCAGCCTTTTCTTGTCGGTCAGACTGTTCGACCACGGAGTCCAAAATAAGGTGCATCATAAATAAACAAAATACTGTGACTTTAAATATTAGCGGTTGTTTACCTAACATACATGATGTGTGACTGCACGTAAAGCAAGCATTTCTGATCTCCTCAGAGTAGCGCGTCCTGTCTGTCGCCTGGGCAACAACTGAAAATGCACGAGATGCATTGCTGTATATTTTGCAAAGATTGTTATTGTTGAAACAAGAAATAATGGGTTTTTTTTCTGTGCTACTTTCCGGCGTCATTCACTGCAAATTATAAACGTACAGTCTTACAAAGCTATACTTGGTCAGATATATTATTTCCATCTAGGTTCTATATTTAGTTGAGACTACATTTATCTATACATCTCTGCTTGGTAGTTAATACGTTACAAGGTCCAGTTTTGAAAGAACTTACCTCAAAATGTGTCACAATATATGGTGTGTAAGATCGTAGGACATATCTTGTATTAGTGAACCAAGCAGTGATTGTAGGTTTTTAAAAAGACAATTTCAGTTTTGTAATGTTGAAAACATTGCCCAAAATGTTCATTGTACATTCACAGCTATTACCAAACGGTACAGTCGTCATGCAGAGAATGATTGGAGAAATCTAGTCATCATTCTAGCAGTTTAGTCATCCTGGTGCTTGTAATGCTGAAAACATGCATAAGATTACGACACACACACAACATACATATACACACACACAAGCACGCACGCACGCGCACGCACACACACACACACACACCACACACACACACACACACCACACACACACGCGCGCGCGCCACGCATACACACACACACCCACACCAACACACACACACACACACACACACACACACAACACACACACACACACACACACACTGACAACTGTAAAAAGGATCGTGACATATAAACTTACCTTCTTTACACCAGCCAGTCAACAATGAAAAGAAAAGACCAGAAAGACTGACTGACTGAAACCAACTTATTGTCAGATTAACTCAAGGTTGTACTGACTACCAGAGAAGAAACGCCACAACACACACACACACACACACACACACACACACACACACACACACACTGACCGCAGTCACCCTTCTTCCATTTCCACAACCCACCCCTTCAAACCCACAACACACTGAAAAGGTCAAACACTCACCACACCCACACACCTCCATTTCCCCTCTCCTCTCCTCTCCTCCCGTCTCGTACAGCTCCCCTCCAAATCCACCAGACACTTTAAGAAGCGAGGCACTCAGACTCTTTGCATTTTAAACAGCCAGCTTTAAGCTTATGTGCTGCATGTTTAGTGCAACGAACACTGGAGAAAGTGCATCATTACCCTCGGCCAAAGACAAAGAAACACACACACACACACACACACACACACACACACACACACGCACAACACACACACACACACACACACACACACACAATCTCTCTCTCTCTCTCTCTCTCTCTCTCTCTCTCCTCTCTCTCTCTCTCTCTCTTTCTCTCTTTCTCTCTGTGATAAGTGCAGTCTGGGACAAAAACAGCCCCTGGATTACAATGGAGAGCTCTGTTCAAGTATGCAAGCGTGCTAGCTTCAAAATAAACCCATGATAACTGCTGTTCTCGTTATGGCGTTACCCTGAATTCACGACTGTTGGCAAGAGAATAATAAATAGCATCCCTCTTTTCACTAACGATCACAACTGTTTTCCCCAACATCACAACTGTTTTCATCAAGGATCACAACTGTTTTGACCAAGGATCACAACTGTTTTCCTTAGGATCACAACTGTTTTGACCAAGGATCACAACTGTTTTGACCAAGGATCACAACTGTTTTGACCAAGGATCACAACTGTTTTGACTAAGGATCACAACTGTTTTCCTTAGGATCACAACTGTTTTGACTAAGGATCACAACTGTTTTCTTTAGGGTCACAACTCCTTAGGATCACAACTGTTTTCTTCAGGGTCACAACTGTTTTCCTTAGGATCACAACTGTTTTTCTTTAGGGTCACAACTGTTTTCGTTAGGATCACAACTGTTTTCTTTAGGGTCACAAACTGTTTTCCTTAGGATCACAACTGTTTTCTTTAGGGTCACAACTGTTTTCCTTAGGATCACAACTGTTTTCTTTAGGGTCACAACTGTTTTCCTTAGGATCACAACTGTTTTCCTTAGGATCACAACTGTTTTCCTAGGATCACAACTGTTTTCCTTAGGATCACAACTGTTTTCACCAAGGATCACAACTGTTCTATTGTTTTCTTATGATCACAACTGTTTTCTTCTAGGATCACAACTGTTTTCACCAAGGATCACAACTGTTTTCATCCTAGGATCACAACTGTTTTCATCCCAGGATCACAACTGTTTTCCTTCAGGATCACAACTGTTTTCACCAAGGATCACAACTGTTTTTCATCCTAGGATCACAATGTTTTCCTTCAGGATCACAATGTTTTCACCAAGGATCACACTGTTTTCATCCTAGGATCACAACTGTTTTCTTCAGGATCACAACTGTTTCACCAAGGATCACAACTGTTTTCATCCTAGGATCACAACTGTTTTCATCAGGATCACATCTGTTTTCCTCAGGATCACAACTGTTTTCACCAAGGATCACAACTGTTTTCCTCCTAGGATCACAACTGTTTTCACCAGGATCACAACTGTTTTCACCAAGGATCACAACTGTTTTCATCCTGGGATCACAACTGTTTTCATCCTAGGATCACAACTGTTTTCCTTAAAGGGATCACAACTGTTTTCACCAAGGATCACAACTGTTTTTCATCCTAGGATCACAACTGTTTTCCTTCAGGATCACAACTGTTTTCACCAAGGATCACAACTGTTTTCATCCTAGGATCACAACTGTTTTCCTTCAGGATCACAACTGTTCTATTGTTTTCTTTATGATCACAACTGTTTTTCTTTTGGATCACAACTGTCTTCATGCTAGGATCACATCTGTTTTCTTTTGGATCACAACTGTTTTCCTTAGGATCGCATTTCATATAGTTATAGATGGATGGTAGAGTTTTAAATTCATTATTGCTTTTCATATCTGAAAGCATCCATGGATGTTGAAATAGTAGCATTTTTTAAATTCGTTTTAGTTGTGAATTTACTGTTTACGTTATTTGCTTTTTGCTTTGCATCCCCCTTTTCATCAAGGCTGTATAGCTAGTGATTGAAAAAATTGTTCAGTTTCAGTTCAGTTTAGTTCATCTCTCTCTCTCTCTCTCTCTCCTCCTCTCTCTCTCTCTCTCTCTCTCTCTCTCTCTCTCTCTCTCTCTCTCACACACACACACACACATACACACACACACACACACATACAGAGAGAGAGCAAGAGACAGACAGACAGACAGACAGACAGAAACACACACACACACACACACACTCACACACACACACAACACACACACACACACACACACACACACACACACATTCCGTACCCTCCCCTCATTCACGTCCGTTCCTTTTTAAGACTTCAAAATGCTTACCTCCCTTGTACAACAGTCTCAAATAACACTGTCCTTCCCACCCCTCCCCCTAACCACATCCTCCCCTCTCCCAAGTTCCCGTCCGCCTCGTCATGAACCCCCCCCCCCCCCCCCCCCCTCCTCCCCACCGCTCTCCTAAACACCCCTTCTTCCTTCCCCCTCTCTTTGCCACTTTCCTTCTTTCGGATCGTCCATGGCGGACTGGTGAAGTGATTACAATTCATTGTTGCCTTCCCCTTCCCCCCCCCCCCCCCCCCCCCCCCCCCGCCCCCACACACACACACCCTGAGTATTTCCCCTCAAGATCCTGTTCTTTTCCTTGTTCCTTTTTTTTTTCTTTTTTCTTTTTTTTTTTTCTTCTTCTTCCTCTTCTTGGGCCTAAGTTATAGTCTTGGTTTGACGAGCTCTTTAATCACAGAGACACGCACTATATTATGCACGGTGCTACTATCAGCCGTCAGCGAGCGAAGAAAACATGTGGTACACTACTTACTCCATGCAATACAGTTTGCCCAATGGCTGGACCTGACAGTAGCGACAACAAACAAGGGGCATTCTGTGACTTAAAAACCAATGCTTTATAACTTACGTGAAGTAAATTTTTAAAAAAAAACGATAATATTTCCGCAGACAAAACAAACAGATTACAGGAGAAGACACGCTTGCGTTTCGACCTGTTGGGTCTTCTCCAGAAAATCGAAGACGTGACGTGAAATACAAAACAACAAAGGGTAGCTTACATGAAGTAAATAAACAACATAGAAAAAACATTTGACCAAGAAAATCTTTTGAACGACAGAGAAGGGGAAGTTGATATAGAGAGAAGGAGACAAAGAGCCCGTTGACTTAATGAGTGAAATGAGTCACACCTATAATGAGTGAAATGAGTCACACCTATTAATGAGTGAAATGAGTCACACCTATTAATGGACTGTGAAAATAAAAAGGATGACAGCCTAACCAAAAAGGGCATCCCGGAGAGTGCAGACCTCCACCACGCCAGATATGCTGTTTCCCCCATGAGAACGCTAAAGATAGGAACGAACTGAAAGAGTTACTTCCCTTTCTTCTTTTTCATTTGTTTTTCTTTTTCTTTTCCTCCCCCCCCCCCCCCCCCCCCCCATTTCTTCATCTTCTTTTTTTTTGAATAGGATAGTAAAGATGCGAACTACCAATGTTATATCAGTAGAGAGTTGTAATATACCATGAAATATATCATTTGAAAGATTAGTAAACAGTAGTAACACAGCCCCCAGGTCCAGTCGAAAAAAAACAACCCAACTATAATCCCCATGCTGAACGGATCCGGATCTTCAACTCGTTCCGGATCCGCGCCACAGATCCGCTGATCCGAAATTTCATGTGTTGGTCCTTGGGTCACGCTTCACATAACGTTCTTGGTTGAGAGAACAAAAATCCTACAGTCATGCCCGCACATTACGAACAGCGATGATTCAAACTTCACTTACTTTCAGAGTTT
>CM031602.1:53418194-53435084 GCA_018398815.1 Conus ventricosus | reverse complement strand
ACAGACAGGCGCAGAGAGAGAAAGAAGAGAGAGAGAGAGAGAGAAGAGAGAGAGAGAGAGAGAGAGAGAGAGAGAGAGAGAGAGAGAGAGAGAGAGAGAGGGGGGGGTAAACAGATTGACCAGATAGGATTCGAGATTCTCCAAATTCTGTGTCCTGTCCTCCTTTAGATACGGGACTTACACAGATCTCCATTCCTCGTAATCCACTGCGACGATCCCACATCATCACGGTTTGAGAAGACAGGATGGGTCCCAGTGCTGATGATCACCACACCCTGTTCATCAAAGCAAGTCACCTCTCCTCAACTGCCGTTTGGTTCCCAAGCCAGTGCACGACTCTGTAAGAGAATCACAAAGACGTGTCACTCAACTAATCAAACTTCAGCGATTCCGTATGGAGTCATGCAATGCATACCGATCTTTAATGTCATCGGAAAATCAATGTATAGTTTTCGATACATCATAAATTTCTCAATAAATATTTCCCCCCCCGCCCCCCCAGAGCACTCCCCCAAAAAGAAACACTAGTAATTATTTCCAACACAGAAAAACAGTCCACAATGACAATAAACCGTAGAAGCATACCGATCTTTAATGTCATCTAAAAACAATGTAAAAGTTTTCGATTCACATCAATTCTCAATAAATATCCCCCCCAAAAAAAGAAACAAATTGTAATGATTTCACACAGAAAAACTGTCCACAATGACAATAAATCCTAGACTGTGCAATTGTATGGAGTCCTCCTCTCAGTCCTTGATGTACGCTCGCAGTTATTCAAGCCGAAAAGGGCCAAAATCCATTTAAAAAAATCATGGAATTTTACCAGTGCCCAACAGTGCCCAACATATATTCAGCTGAATAGTGCAACATTGGCCATACATGAAACACGCTCAAAGAGTGGATGATACTAGCCACGTCAGTGTTTTGGCATGATAATGCAAAAAGGGTCGGTATTCTGTCACAAAACAGACATTCCTCCAAGACCACAGAGAATATACTCTGTGCTGTCCGTCTTTGGAACTTTTCATCGGTAGTATATTTACACGTTCCTACCTCACTCTCCCTAACAAAGCGATGACGTACCAAGCCAAGCAAAACCAATTCTCCATGCGGGGAAACATCACGTGTCGAAACGCGCTGATTCAATACTTCATTACATCCATTCCTTCATTTTGGCGGTCTGTTGAACACCACTTTTTCTTTTTCACCTTGTCGAATCAGGGGGACAAAAAGCAGACTGCCATGGGGGAATGATAGAGAGAGAGACAAAGACAACAATCGTTAAGAAAAGGAGACAAACCACAGGTATGAGCCACAAGACTGAGGAAGAAGAGGTGACTGTGACACATCCCCACGAGTCATCGTCACGCCCATGTTCCCCACCAACGCCCGCTGCATCGGAGTCCGCAACAGATCCACACTTCCTACCTCCCTGCCAGCTCTGATCACTTATTCTCCTCAAATCTTGGCTCATACTACCTAAAAAGGCAGTGAACTCGCAATCACACCAAGGCGAGAAGTTTTTACAGGCAAGTACTGTTGCCCAGCATGTTTGGGTTTCAAACTGTTAGTCCTAACTGTGACGAAGAAATAGCACCAAATGACCGCTTTCTCTCTGTGGTTACCAGATTTTTTATATTTGTCCAAACACATTCCTACTTCTTATTATGTGAAATTTGACAAATGCCTCGCCAAATTTTGAGGGGTATATATCTGTCTCAACAGGCCGAACCTGAGACAGAGATGGTAACTGAGAGGAGGGAGGGAGCTAGAGGAGGGGGAGGGTGTATCGCAGGAGGGGAGGAAGGGAGTGGGGGGGGGGGGGAGTATAGGGTACGAGCGCAGGGGTAATGGACAGTCTGGCATCATGTTTCCTGATAAAGGTGGGTGGAAGCACGCATGTATGACCTCAAAAGAGCATAAGCACGTGCGCGAGGGCGTGTGTGTAGGCTATGTGCGGTGTCCGTTCCCGTCATCTGACACCGGACATAACTAATCATCTACGTCATGGCGAAACAAATCTTTTCTTTTTTCAATTAAAAGACAGATCTTTCAATTATTTGCCCGTATGCACTTACAATGACCAAGCAAATCAATGAGCTCCCTTTGCAATCATTCATTCATTAATGATTAAAAGACGCGATTAAAGAAAGCCAGTAACTTGGAGTTTGTGGACTCCTACTTCGAAACCCAGATTTCAAACTGCAATCTTTCCATCAAAGAATACCAGTGAGGTTCATCAGAATACCACCGGAACCTAATAAATGTTATACGCAATACGCAAGCAATCATTCATTCTAAATGAAACCTACCTCAATATTTGTCGGAAAATAGTTTAGTTTTTTTTTTTCCTTTCTCTTAAAAGGGAAAGCAAATACTGGGCTGCAATTAAATCCCAGTTTGTTAATTGAGGCAACACAGCCATAGTACTATGGTTAAGTAGCTAAGGAAGTTATTAAATGCACAAAAATGAACTAAATGAACACGAGACAAAGACCAGACTTCTTGAAAGCAAACCCTGTGCTTTAGATACCTTTTCAACTCAGGTCTTGGGTAATGCTGAGATATCGGGAAGGATGGAGTATTTGGCGTGGAAAGTAAGGAAATCTACTGCACTGACCACAAACAATCATGCAACACTAATCCACGGACCAGATACTTATCACCACAGTCCATTGTCGTCTGCCTTCCTCACAGCTTCAAAACACTTATCTTAACAACACAGCACCTCGTGATCTTTACATCCGTGACCTAGTTTTGTAACAATATGCAACAGCAAGCCACTGTATTGAAACAAAACCTGAGACTGGCGGATTAACGTTTCGTGCCGCGCGATTCCGCAGTCGATCAATACACGATACGATCGCCTATACAAACAACGTGGATTAATCCACGTGCTCAACGCCATTTCTCTCGACACAGACAGAATGCTGTCATTAACATACAAACACACAGTTCACACTACATGCATGCGATCCAAACGATCAGTCTCGTGCTGTACATCTGTCCTAACCTCGGCCCAGACATCTCCGCTCAACGCCAGCTCACAAACTGCACCAAGTTAAACCTTTAAACCGCTGTGGTCAGGGCGAAGAGGATGCATCATTGCTGGTCAAGACCAAGGGAGAGGGATGGGGAGCGAAAGAGATGACTGGGAGGGCACGAGGAGTGGTGGGAAGCAAGGGAGATAAGAAGAGGGTGCGAAGAGGAAGCGATGAAGCATGTAAAAAAGGGACGGGAGGAGGGGAGGCTCTGGGTGGTGGTGCTTGTGGAAGCAGGATTGGGATAGAGGGGGAAGGGTGGGTTGGGGGGTGGATGGCGATCGTGACCTACGTTCGATCCGGGTTTGTGAAGAGTACAAAGCCACAGCAAGATGACTATCACCACGCACCACCCGTTCTTACACAGTCGACAAGATGGTCAAGCCTCATGAATATATTTGTCATGCCCACACATTTCTGAACACACAACCAGATGTTTTACATTCTGAACCTTGACCTTCCTTCCAAAGTCACAGACACGAGCACCGTACATAAAGAAAAAGCAGACAGATTGCGCATAACTGGGAAAGAACGCCCTAATAACTATATAAATATATATATATACTGCTGAACAATTAAATAGTGGGAGAAAAACAAGTGCAGGTTTAACAATTCTTCAGTCATTATAGTAATGACTTGAAAGATTTTGATTTAAAAAAAAAAAAAAAAAATTAAAATGGAAAAAAAATGGTGATATATCATAAATATGAAAACCCTTCACTAGCATCCTGAGGGAACCATCGTACTTCCCTTCGAAGGCAGATCTATTTGTATTGCCTGCTCTTAGGGCCTTTCGTCCGCTGGATCGGACTTATCAGGGAGACACCGGCTGATTGTGTCTGTGCTCTTGTGTCAAATAGTGACATCACCAAAGTCGCATAATTCTGTGGTGGTTCTCATCACAAAAGGGTTCAAAAAAGAATCCAACAGCACCCGCCAAAGCAGCCAGCGAAGGTAGTAAAATGAAACAAAAAGAAAATGTTGAGAGGAAAAAAGTGCTTAAAGCTAAAAGCATTATTCAAACGAGAAAAAAAATGTAGGGGACAATCTGCGAGCCTAGCTTGAGGGATCCATTCAAGGAGCAAGAGATCAAAAGATAAGAACATGTGAGTGGACAGCTCTGCTTGGGGGTTCATTAACCCAAACATTGTGATGCTAAGAATTGTACAGAACAACCTTTGAGGCTATGGATCTTTGGATATATATATATATCAATGTGATTACAAATCCTAAAATGATTTGAGAAGTGCTCAGCCCCCTTGGGGACGACATTTGTATAAAAAAAACTCATTTTAATGCACACACAAGCAACACACCCACACACACACTCACACACACACCACACACATATATATATATATATATTATATATATATATAATAATAATATATATATATTATATTAGAGTTAAGACGCCATCAAATGCTGAAAGTTGTTCAATCAAGTAGGGAGCGACATACCAGTTTTAAAATAAATTTTAAATGGAAAAGGTAAAACCGACAAAGTGTTTCGGAACTGATGCCTCTCCTTAGGGTGTACAATCAGGGCACGCCACCGGAATTATATAGTGTGTTGTGAGGTCGTGAGCTCTGCGCGTGTGCCACGTGGCCTGTAATTTTTTCTTTGGGGGGCGCGTTCAGGGGGGACGGTGCCAATGGAAATGGTGGCATGACAAAGATTTCCATTGTAGCCTGCAATTGTTACCATTTCTACCTTTAGAGTTCAGGGATGCCAGATGGGGTTTACATAATATCAGCCGCCACTTTTTCTGTAGTGGCATAAGTTGCATTTTTTTAAAATTTGTTGTATGGTGTTGCTCTTTTTATAATATTCGTGATATGTTGAAATCTATTTTCTTATCTTTTAAGGCTTTTCCAAAATCCCCTACCCACACACACACAAACATACACACACACTAACATACACCACCACCACAATCCCCCTTCACTCACTTCATACAGTAGTTACAGCAACCCTCCCATCTATTTACTCTTAGTTTTGTATTATCCTTCCCGCTTAAATCCCCCACACCCCCCCACCCTTTTTTTTTTTTTTTTTTCCCTTACCATTATTATCAATCCACCGTTACCACAACATCCCCCCAAAAACAAAAAAAAAGGGAAATATCACACCATACCCAATAAACTGGACACACAACCCTATCATATCACACACACGACACCGCCACTGACGCAACCGCCCTCCCGCCCCCCACCCCCCCCCCCTCCGTTTCCCTCTCCCAAATCCCCCTGCCGCATGTCATTTCCTCGCCCACCAAACCCATGGACATGAACGATAAGTCATTTTTCATTCTTTTTTTTCGTTCTTCGTTGTTTGGTACTGTCCCACATGATAAAAGTGATTTATTTTTTTCGCCTGAAGAAACCCAAGAAGTGTTGAAATGCATCGTGTCCTTGTCTTGTGCTTGTTTGTCAATGTCTTGGCGGTAAGTTTCTAAACAAACTCCATTCCTAATCTTGCTTCGTTCGCCTCGCCGTCATTCACACCATTTTGAAATTTTACTGACTTCATACTGACTGATACCTTTATTTGTGCTGTACTCCACGTCCCTCCGTTTTTCACACTCCTAATTTTACTTCACGTCCCCTGTCTAGATATCTTTGTGCACTGCGACCACCTTTGTTGTGTTGCATTTCACTTCGCTGTTTTCAACCCATTTTTTTGGTGTGTGTGTACCTTCAACCCTGAAACCTTGTGTTGTGATTCACGTCACCGACTTTCGACCTCCACTACCATGTACTTGTGAACGCTGACTACCACACCTCACTCCCACTGCCCTCCTTTGATTCTATTTGTTGTTTTGAATTCGGACTGTCTCATCTTCCATTCTCCGTCACCTCACTTCCAACGTACACCACTTTCAATCGTCATTCCTGCATTCTTGATTCCCCACTGTCTCTGTTCCACTACCTGCCCAACAACAGCTAACACACAACACAATGCCAACTGCCCAAATTTTCTCCCGTACCCATGCCAGCTTCTGCAGGTCCATTCAGTTACTACCACCCCCACCATCCCAACCATTTCGCACAGGGCTAATGCCAAAACACAGTTCAGAAAGCCAAATCAGCATCCCAATTTCAACTTTTTTTAAACAATGTCTTAAACTACACATCACACCTCGTGGCTTTCTCACTTTTCCCCACACCCCTTCAACCTCCACAACACCACACTCATCACTACCACCAAAAAGATTCTCTTCCGGGCCAGTCCCGAAAACAACATGTTGGCACATATAAAAACACTCGTTTCCCACCATGGAAATCTCTCTCCAACCTTCTCCACCAATTCCAAACAGACAACAACAATCATCATGCCACATCCCTGCCTTCCAAACTCAGACAACTCATCCATGACACACAAACAACACATTACAACCACTGCAACCAGACCAACAAACAACTATCACAATTACAAAACAGTAGACGAACACTACTCGCCCGGACCAATCTGCTTCGACACAACCCACCAATCCTGACCCACTACCACAGTCTGATCACCACACCCTCTTGTCTAATGCATCCTGACACCCCCCCTCTCCGACGATGAAAGATCAGTCTTAAAAAAAGGACTTAAATTCATCCAACTCAACCCCCACCATCAATTACCAGAACCCCACATTGATGTGGAAAGATTTTTTAGAAACTTTCGTGGATGGCAGAACTTGCAACATACCCAGGGCCCCCACCAACCCCAAAACTCTGGACACCCTTCACTCAACTAATTCAAACCCCAATGCTCCGCCAACCACCCTCAAACAAATCCAGTGAATTGAACTCTACATAAAAACATGCAAAATAGACCATCAGCCGATCAAATCCAAACCTGTCCCGACACTGCAACCTTTCAGCTAAACCAACAAAAAAGCCCTCAAATGCACTACTAGACTGGCGACAGGACCTTTGTCATCAACCAGCAGACAAGGTGGTGCAGTTGTAAGTTTGGGACAAACAACTATACATAGCAGAAAGCACAAAAACAACTGTCCAACACAAATTTTATACAAACTAATCACAACACACCCCTCCCCCAACACCAAAACTCATTGCAAACTCAAACAAAGAAGAAATCAGACTCGAACAATCTAACCACTACAGAGCCAAGCTCCTCATTATGACAGGACACCAAACAGCCCACTTCTACCAACTCCCCAAAATACACAAAATGAAATCACAACCTGGCAGACCCATTGTTTCAGGCCTGCAGCTGCCCCAGCTGAACACATCTCGCAATAACCTAGACTTCCACCTTCAACCTAAAACCAAAGGCCTCCCCACAGGTACCTCAAGACACATACTCCACACACTCAACATGATTAACAAGCTCGCACTAACACAGAACCCCGCTTAATTCAACCCAGGCCTCCTCGTCACACTGACGTGTGTCACTCTACCCCTCCATCCCCCACACTGATTGGACTGAGGGCCCTCACATTTTTTCCTGGACAAACGGCCCCCCAACCACAACACCCTCCCACCCCACACTGGTCAGCTCGCTGACTTGGTCCCCTCACCCTGACACATTCAATTCAACAAGCACACATTTTCACAAATTTATCGGTGTTGCCATGGGTTACCAAAATGTGACCACCTATGCCTGCCTCTTCATGGACACTTGGAACACCGCCTACTCAACACATAAACAGTCCCCACACCTGAACTGTACAAAAGTAATCGATGATGGACTGGGAGCCACATCTATGCCAAAAACAAGACCTCCGCAATCTTCCTCAACGTTGCCCAACCATCCATCCATCTATTCCGACTTCACCTACACCATTTCGCAGTCCGTCAAATTCCTAGCACATCACCATCTCCCAAGGAAGAAGCCTACTCAAAACCTCCATGTTCTACAAACCCACCGACGCACATGCAAACCTAGCTACTCATCTCTCCCACAACCCACACACTAAAGACAGCATCTCATAACTCACAATTTCTCCGTCTTCGCAGACTCTGCTCCATCGAGGAAGACTTCACTATACAAGCAGAGCCAAAATGTCACAATTTTTCACACAACCCGGGGATACCCCATTCCATCATCAATGCAGCACTCCGCCGCACCATAGCGTATCCAGAACATCTGCTCTGTACAACCCAGCATCGCAACCGAAAGACAGACAGACCCACAGCCTACCTCCTCTACCACCCGCGACACCCTCCCCAATCTGTAGGATCCTCCAAATCCACCAATTGGCACATTGGCCATAACCACAAACCCGCCCTTCATATCAATACGCCGATGATTCACATCAAGACGTGACAAAACCTCAAAGACCTCCTCTAGCGGTCCATTTTGAACAAACCACAAGCTACACCACCAGGTACTCGTCTCGCCCTGCTCCAAACCCAACTGCAAAATCTGCCCCCTCACCAAACCCGACACCATCCTACCGGCCCCAAAGAATCCTTCCACAGTTCAAACGCACATCTCTTCCGAGCGCAACATATATATGCCATCCACTGCCAGTCTGTGTGTCAATGATCTACATAGGGAAACTTCAACGCACACTCGAAACACGCATCTCTGAACACCTGGCCGATCTCCGCACCACCGACCCAAACCCGTCGCCCTACGACTTCAACCACACCCAAACACAACATCGACCGATGTCAACGTCCCATGCACAGCTGGCAGTCACAGAGTGACAGCTTTGAACGCACAACCCCAAGAATCCCATCTCATTGCCAAACTGGCACACTACACCCCCAAGGCATCAATATCCAACAATAACAAACACACATACTCACCTCTTCCACACCAGTAGGCAAAAACCCTACCAGACACACACACACATACACACACAGCACTTACATACACCACCACCACATCCCCTACAACTCACTCATCAGTAGTTAACAGCACCCTCCATCTATTTAATCTTAGTTTGTAATATCCATTCCCCTTAAATCCCCCCCCACCCCCACCCCCCCCCCCCCTTTTTTTTTTTTCCGTCCCTTACCATTATTATCAATCCACCATTGAACACAACCATCACAAAGATATCTCACCATCCCAATAAACTGGACACACAACCCTATCCATATCACACACACACACCACCCCAGACGCAACCCCCCGCCCCCCCACCCCCCTCCAGTTTCCTCTCCCATAATCACCTTGCCCGCATGTCTCTTCCGGCCCCCCCCCAAACACATGGACACGAACGGAAAAGTTAAATATCATTCTATATCTATTTTCCGTTGTTTGTACTGTCCCACAAGTTAAAAGTGATTTATTTTTTTCGCCTGAAGAAGACCCAAGTGGTTTGGAAAAGCATCGTGTCATTATTGTGCATTGTTTTGTCAATGTCATGTGGCGGTACGTTCTAAACAAACTCTCATTCCTAATCTGCTTCGTTCGCCGCCGTCATTCCACTCCATTTTGAAATAAAGCTTCCAAAATATGTTTAAATCATTCAGTTTGGTTTTTTATATTTTTCTTTTTGAAGGCACTGTTTTATGGTTAGCATATCAGGTTTTAAGTGTTTGCGCGTGATCCCTATGAATGATCTTTAATCGCTGATCTGTTGTAACCGTAGCTTGGTACACAATGTTGTGTAAGGCATTTGTTATTCAGAGTGCACTGGTCGTTTTTGTGCAATAAACAAGAATTCCTTCGTCACCCACTTTGGTTGATTATTTTTTGGTTTATGAAGAATCAATTATATTTTTAAAGTTGGGCATACATGAGTACGATCTCTTGAAGGTGTTTTATTGAATAATTTAGATAGTACATGTTCATCTTGGGAGGAAGTTTTAATGATTCTGAGGAATTCTTTTCCTATATAGTTTTTGTTCCTCCATCATATGAGGGTTATACCATTAAAAATTGTCTTATCCTTTTTTCTTATTGCTGTGTCATGTTATTAATCTGGGGTTAGTATTGTAATAGTAGTTGTAGCCACATTTTTTTTTCAGCGCCTCTTGTATTAGAGGCCTGCTGCACTGTTAAATCATTCATCACTGCCTGATAGATTAGATAATCTTTTGTTATACCAATAGGTATGGTTTTCAAAATTGAGGGTGGGATGGTTACTTTTGATGTCTACGAAGAGACAGGTTTGTCATTAGGTTTTATTGTATGGTGTGTATGTATGGTCCTACAGTCTAATGTATATCAAAATAATTTAACTATTTTTTTTGTTGGCTTCTACTGTGATTATTAGTTTGTGGCTTTGAAAAATTTTACAATATATATATAGTATATATATATATATAATATATATATAATATGATATATAATAAACTAATAAAATTCCAAGGATGAGTACCAAGCACCATTCCAGCAACTTACAGAGCAGCTTGGTGGTGCAATGACTGCAAGAAATATTGAATTATAAACAAAGCTTGCTCTTATGTCTTCTTAGATTGAAGAAATACGGGGAGATAAGCATACATATCTGCAGTGGTAGATAATTCTGTCTAACTAACAGTATGTGCTTGAGTGGGTAAATGGGAATAATAAATGCTTCTCAAAATGAGCCTTCAGCAAGCTTATAGTCTCCAATGGGGAGACAAACTCCAATGGGGAGGAAACTCACTAACATATAACTCCTGGTCAGATACCGATATTTCGAAACCTAATTGTTTCTCCTCAGTGACCGTGGAAAGTGATAACTTGACTCCTTCTGCCTTTTCAGTTTTAAGTTGAATGCCATCCAGAAAAAGGCTGGTGTGCAATACCGTAGTATGTTTGTTGGGTTTTCAAAAACCAACCAAAGGTGTCATCTAAGAAGCAAAAGAAAATGATGAAAGAGCAAAACAAGCTACATTTTCTTGTGAAAAGTAGAAAATATAAAAAGATAACCTCTTAAGACGCAAGTGCTGAAGGCCAGTTCTTGGAATGAATCCACAAGGGACTAAATTGCAATAAACTAATATATTCCAAGGATAGGTACCAAGCACCATTCCAGCAACTTACAGAGCAGCTTGGTGTTGCAATGACTGCAAGAAATATTGAATTATAAACAAAGCTTGCTCTTATGTCTTAGATTGAAGAAATAGGGGGAGATAAACATACATATCTACAGTGGTAGATAATTCTGCCTAACTCATATATAATTATGCCTGACATATATATATAATATATATATATATATATATATATATATATATAACAAACTAATTAATTCCAAGGATAAGTACCGAGCACCGTTCCAGCAACTTACAGAGCAGCTTGGTGTTGCAATGACTGCAAGAAATATTGAATTACTATATATATATATATATATATATATATATATATATATATATAAATTATATTACTTCTGCTAACACACATATATATATATATATATAATATATATATATATATATATATATATATATATATAACAAACTAATTAATTCCAAGGATAAGTACCGAGCACCGTTCCAGCAACTTACAGAGCAGCTTGGTGTTGCAATGACTGCAAGAAATATTGAATTATAAACAAAGCTTGCTCTTATGTCTTAGATTGAAGAAATAGGGGGAGATACGCATTCATATCTGCAGTGGTAGATGATTCTGCCTAACTAACAGTATGTGCTTGAGTGGGTGAATGGGGAAAAATAAAATAAATGCTTCTCAAAATGAGCCTTCAGCAAGCTTATATTCTCCAAGGGGGAGACATCCTCCAATAGGGAGGGAAGCTCACTAACATATAACTCCTGGTCATATACCGATATTTCGAAACTTGGTTGTTTCTCCTCAGTGACCGCGGAAAGTGGTAATTTGACTCCTCTGCCTTTTCAGTTTTAAGAAGAATGCAATCCCAGAAAAGGCTGGTGTGCAATACCGTAGTATGTTTGTTGAGTTTTCAAAAAACCAACCAAAGGTGCCATCCAAGAAGCAAAAGAAAATGATGAAAGAGCAAAACAAGCTACATTTTCTTGTGAAAAGTAGAAAAAAATATAAAGATATCCTCTAAGACACAAGTGCTGAGGGCCACTTATACATATTATATATATATATATATATATATATATATATAATATATATATATATATATATATATATATATATATATAATCATATAATTCTGCCTAACACACACACACACACACACACACACACACACACACACACACACACACACACACACATATATATATATATTATATATATATATATATATATATATATATATATATATATATATATATAATATATATATGTGTGTGTGTGTGTGTGTGTGTGTGTGTGTGTGTGTGTGTGTGTGTGTGTGTGTGTGTGAACACACACGAACAACGTGTCAAAGCAACGCAAATATTATAAACAATGCAAAACAGACAAGTAAACTGTCGACAAAGATGCCGTCTTCAGACTGTACAAACAGTAAACGAACTGTACAAGCCAGCACTGGCCTGATAGCAGTCGGCATGAGAATCTCAAAACAGTATTCTCTGATGACATTCAGTAGGAGAATCTCAAAACAGTATCCCCTGATAGCAGTCAGTATGAAAATCTCAAAACAGCATACCTGATAGTAGTCAGTATGAAAATCTCAAAACGGCATCCTCTGATAGCAGTCAGTATGAGAATCTCAAAAGCATCCCTGATAGCAGTCAGTATGAGACTCTCAAAACAACATCCCCTGATAGCAGTCAGTATGATAATCTCAAAACAGCATCCCCTGATAGCAGTCAGTATGAGAATCTCAAAACAGCATCCCCTGATAGCAGTCAGTATGAGAATCTCAAAACATTACTCCCCTGATAGCATTCGATATGAGAATCTCAAAACAGTACTCCCCTGATAGCAGTCGTTATGAGAATCTCAAAACAGTACTCCCCTGATAGCAGTCGTTATGAGAATCTCAAAACAGTACTCCCCTGATAGCAGTCGTTATGAGAATCTCAAAACAGTACTCCCATGATAGCAGTCGTTATGAGAAATTCAAAACAGTACTCCCCTGATAGCAGTCGGCATAAAAATCTCAAAAAGTATCCCCTGACAACAATCGGCATGAATCTCATTCTTATTGTGACAGTGTGACAGCTATAAAGAGAGTACAGTTTGGGGTGTTTTGTAAACAAATGTTAAATCTGAAGACATATTTCTCGAATTCTTTTTATGGCTGTTTTGTATTGTACATAAAATATGCGTTACTTTACCATTAATTTGTGTGTGTGTGTGTGTGTGTGTGTGTGTGTGTGTGTGTGTGTGTGTGTTGTGTGCGTGCGTGCGTGCGTGCGTGCGTGCGTGCGTGCGTGCGTGCGTGCGTTGTGTGTTTATCTTCGGATATCCGTAAAGAAACTAAGCTAGTCACAAAAAGTTAAGGGCCGCCTTAGATTTTGGGGTACTCTAAGTAATGGTCTGAATGCTCGTAAAACAAAGCGCAGCGTGTTTCATTCTGAGCTATTCTGACAGCTCACACACCACACTGAAATGACCGAAATAATCTTTCAGACGACGCATTTTTCGGGTCGAGAATATGCGCTCAGCCAAAACACCAAAAATCCGTGAATAATGCATGAAGTTTGGCCAGGCGCAGATTACACAGCAGTTTTGAATTGAGAAATCGGCACAGTGCACGTGCAAGGCCTGCCTATGTTGAACACTTTTCAATGACAATTTGCCTGCGATGAGTATAAAATGACCGCTAATCGGGGCTGCAATAACCATGCCTCCAAGACGAAAACTGTCAACACTAGATCGCGGCCGGGCTCTGGGATGGCTCCAAGATGGCATTTCTGGAAGAGAGGTGGCAAGACGTCGGGAGTGAGCCACTCAGTCATTCAACGCCTTCACCAGCGATACCAAGACACTGGAAGAGCCAAGGAACGACCACGCTCAGGGCGGCCAAGAATCACCAACGGGCAAGACGATCGCTACTTGATGCTGACAGCAGTCCGCAGCAGAACCATCAATGCAACCACTCTGAGACAGGAGCTGAGAAGAACGACTAACATCAACGTAAGTCGCCAGACCGTCCGAGGTCGCCTTCACAGTTTCAACCTCCGCTCAAGAAGGCCCGCCGTCCGTCTCCCACTAACACACCACCATCGACAGGCCAGAAGGAGGTGGTGTCGACGTCATCAGCGATGGACGAGGCAGCAATGGAGCACCATCCTCTTCACCGATGAGTCAAGATTCTCCCTGTCCCGAAATGATGGCGGGTACGCGTCTGGCGTCGTCCAGGGGAGAGGCTTGCTGATGGCTGTGTTCGTGAGCACGATCGCTATGGAGGCGGCTCCCTGATGGTATGGGGAGGCATCCACCTTCATGGCAGGACACCCCTTCACCTTGTGCCAGGCAGACTTACTGGCGTAAGGTACAGAGATGAAATCGTGAGGCCGTTGATTGTCCCCACTCTGCAAGCCATGGGACCCGGTGCCACCCTCATGGACGACAACGCCACTCCACACCGCGCCCGTGTGGTGAACGACTACCTGAGGCAGCAGCAGGTTCCACGACTGGACTAGCCATCGCGTTCGCCTTATTTGAACCCTATTGAGAACTTTGGGACCATCTGGAACGCCGCGTCCACAACAACCACCCTCCTCCTGTTGACCTCCACCAACTGTTCCAATTTCTGCTGCAGGAGTGGAACGCCATGCCTCAACAGACCCTTGTGACTCTGATCCAGTCCATGAGGCCTAGATGCGTGGAATGTGTGGGTGCAAATGGCGGACATACGCACTACTGAAGCTTTTCAATAAACTTTCTTGTGAATTGTCAATTTTGTGATTTTCAAAAAGAGGGGTTATGATGTTTGATCCTTGATTTTGTCCAGAAAAATTGAACTGACACAATTGCAATGGCATTGACATGAAAGCTAAAGACATGAAATAAAATACGGTATAAGCTGTTTTCCTGTGCGTTATGTCGTTTATTTTGGTGAGGGTTTTTCTGTCTGGCCCTTAACTTTTTGTGACTAGCTTATAATAGCTAAGAAGGAAAACATCACCAACATAGTGAGAAGACTTCATTAAATGAGGACAATTACCTCCCTGAATGAGAGCAACCACCCTCACTCAATTAAAACAACAACCCTCACTAAATTAGGTCAATCATTCTCACTGAATGAGAACAATCACCCTCACTGAATGAAGACAATCACCCTCATTGAATGAGAAACATCACTGCCAATGAATGATGACAATCCGCCTCACTGAATGAGAATCATTACTCTTAATGAATGAAGACAGCCACCCTCATTGAATGAGAATCATTACTCTTAATGAATGAAGACAGCCACCCTCCTTGAATGAGAATTATCACTCTTAATGAATGAAGACAGTCACCCTCATTGAATGAGAATTGTCACTCTTAATGAATGAAGACAGCCACCCTCATTGAATGAGAATTATCACTCTTAATAAATGAAGACAGTCACCCTCATTGAATGAGAATTATCACTCTTAATGAATGAAGACAGCCACCCTCATTGAATGAGAATCATTACTCTTAATGAATGAAGACAGCCACCCTCATTGAATGAGAATAATTACTCTTAATGAATGGAGACAACCACCCTTATTGAATGAGAATTATCACTCTTAATGAATGAAGATAGCCGCCCTCATTGAATGACAATCATTACTCTTAATGAATGAAGACAGCCACCCTCCTTGAATGAGAATTATCACTCTTAATGAATGAAGACAGCCACCCTCATTGAATGAGAATTATCGCTCTTAATGAATGAAGACAACCACCCTCATTGAATGAGAATTATCACCGCCAATGAATGAAGACAATCACCCTCATTGTATAAGAATTATCACCGCCAATGAATGATGACAATCACCCTCACTGAATGAGAATTATCACCGCCAATGAATGATGACAATCACTCTCGCTGAATGAGAATTATCTCCGTCAATGAATGAAGACAATCACCCTCACCGAATGAAAACCACCACCCTCACTTCATAAGGTCAGCCACTTTCATTGAATGAGAACAATCACCCTCGTTGAATGAGGATAACATGAAACAACTTCAAGGTCTACGCCCCCTCAGATGCTACGGTCGACGGAGTGGGTCAAAAGACATCATTTATGTGCTGTCGCCGAGAAGCGAACACAGAACCTCTAGACGACGGGTAGCAGGGAGGATTATGGGGGCGCAGCTGGGACGATTGACGTCCGACGGTGTCAAGCGGAGACAACGACCTCCCCAACTGCCCAGCGCCATCCACCAATCAATTTAATGTCCCCCATGGAAACTTTGACCCGGACAGTAAGTGTAATTGAGCAGTAGAGTTGCCAGCGTGTGGGTACAGCGTGTGATAGTACCGCCTGCACCATAGGTTACACACCAAACATTCATACTCCAAGGCCGCGAACAAGTTTTAGGTATAAACAAACATATGAACGCAACTGGTTTCACTCTCACACCTTTTTAAACTAGGCCTTAAAGGCTCATTTTCCTCTTCTTTTTTTTTTTCATGCTCGCATTCAAACACAATCTAGGTGGTTCCGAGCAGACATGTGAACATCTATGAAATGTGACTATCTGGAAAAATCCACCTGGCACAAAGATAATGTCACGGGTGAGCTCCCTTGTCTAAAATCTGATTTCAGGCAGGCCTTAGGTCACGCATTCATTGACTGCGACTTTCGCCATCGGGTGAGAATCATGGAAAATAAGATCTAGTTGCAAAGTGAGACGACTGCAGGCGGAAATCTAAACAAATCTAAAATAACTGTCAGCGAACTGCCAAAAAACAAACAAACATACAAAAAAAGGAAAACGTGGACAAACGAATCACAAGACAAAACACGACGACTTTCTATCTCTTAGGTCTTCTTCAGGCAAGATACAAAACAATTAGGACAACGACTTACACATTATCTCCCTTCTGACAGCCTCGTTTTCATTCAAGGCCTATCTTGC
>CM031602.1:53388785-53418094 GCA_018398815.1 Conus ventricosus | reverse complement strand
AAGGCAGAGTGGGAAACATGCAGGCAGCGCTGGCAGGGCCATGGCAGGACAGCTGCCCAGTGAAGTTTGGCAGCCCTGGGCTGGTGTCAGCGGCTCCGTCTGTGCTGCGCCCGCTGACAGCGACATGGACAACTGACCTGCCCTGCCTGACAGCGACACGGACAACTGACCCGCCCTGCCTGACAGCGACACGGACAACTGACCCGCCCTGCCTGACAGCGACATGGACAATGACCGCCTGCTGACAGCGACATGGACAACTGCCCTGCCTGCCTGACAGCGACATGGACAAATGACCTCCCCTCCCTGACAGCGACACGGACAACTGACCCGCCTGCCTGACAGCGACACGGACAACTGACCCGCCCTGCCTGACAGCGACACGGACAACTGACCCGCCTGCCTGACAGCGACATGGACAACTGACCCGCCCTGCTGACAGCGACACGGACAACTGACCCGCCCTGCCTGACAGCGACACGGACAAATGACCCGCCTGCCTGACAACGACATGGACAACTGACCAGCCCTGCCTGACAGCGACATGGACAACTGACCCGCCCTGCCTGACAGCGACACGGACAACTGACCCGCCCTGCCTGACAGCGACATGGACAACTGACTGGACAACTGCCCTGCCCTGCCTGACAGCGACATGGACAACTGCCCTGCCCTGCCTGACAGCGACATGGACAACTGACCTGCCCTGCCTGACAGCGACATGGACAACTGACTGGACAACTGACCTGCCCTGCCTGACAGCGACACGGACAACTGACCTGCCCTGCCTGACAGCGACACGCACAACTGACTGGACAACTGACCTGCCTTGCCTGACAGCGACACGGACAACTGACCTGCCCTGCCTGACAGCGACACGCACAACTGACTGGACAACTGACCTGCCTTGCCTGACAGCGACACGGACAACTGCACCATCAGCTTTCAGCCCCAGTGGCCGCCTCTCTGGCTGGCTGGCTGTCTGTCTGGTAGTCGGCACTCTCTCTGTCTGTCTGTCTGTCTGTCTGTCTGTCTCTCTCTCTCTCTCTCTCTCTCTCTCTCTCTCTCTCTCTCCTCTCTCTCTTTCACACACACACACACACACACACACACACACACACACACACACTCTCTCTCTCTCTCTCTCTCTCTCTCTCTCTCTCTCTCTCTCTCTCTCTCTCTCTCTCTGTCTGGTGGTCGGTTCTCTGTCTGTCTGTCTGTCTGTCTCTGTCTGTCTGTCTGTCTCTCTCTCTCTCTCTCCCCTCTCTCTCTCTCTCTCTCTGTCTCTCTCTCTTTTATTCTTTACCCCTCCGGTTCGTCGTTCGTGTGGTGAGGTGCAGTGTGGTGAGTTGGCTTTCCTGTCCATTCTGCAGTGTTGGCACGTCCATCGTGGCTTCCTCCGCCACCCCCTTCCTCAGCAAGTTCCTCGGGTGAATGTTCAGTGAGGCTGTTGGGTTTGGGATAAATTGAAACGTGGGCTTTAAACCAGTATGTTTTCTTTTCTAAAGGGTTCAGGTCAGCAGATCTCCCCGTATGATCCTGTTGTGCTGCTTGCGGTTTTACCCCGCTTGTTATCGGTGATTATGATCAGTTTTTTTAGTGTTTTAGTGACTTGGGCACCCCAACCGGGCCGGGCTGTTTTTTGGGAAAGACCTGCTGGGGAGGCCCCCCGTCTCGGGGTGGTACAGGAAGGTTGGAAAACAACTCCCAACAAAAAACGTTCAAATGTTAGAGAAGGTGAAGCGGGATCCCCGGGAAAGTGGAAAATAAAACGTCGTTGATCCCCCCCGCCCCTGATTTGCTGGTCTTGCTCTTCCGGGAACAAAGGGGGTTTTTTTGGGGGGGAGGAAATTGATGGGGGGCGTTAAAACGTGCGTGTTTTGACCGGGGGCCCGGAAAGAGTCCCGAGCCCCCAAAAATTGGGAAGCTTCCCCGCCCGGGTCCCTGTGTCTCCATGGGGACGCATTTCCCCCCGCGGCGCAAAACCCGTCCCCCTGTAAATCGGTCTCCCGCCTAGGTGTCACTCCCTTTCCCTCTCCGCACCGGTCGGGGGGAAACCGTACGCTCATGCATATTCAGTAGGCCCCTGAAATGGTTTCTTTTGATGGAAGAGCTTGTCATGAATTTTACAGCAATATCGGCCACGGTTATTTTGTTGTTTAAACGCCGGAGTTGTCTTGTTTTCTGTCTCTGTCTCTATTCTCTCTCTCTCTCTTCCCCTCCCCTTCTCTCCTCTCTCTCTCTCTCTCTCTCTCTCTTCACACACACACCCCACACACACACACCCCAAAACCCCCACCACCCACAAAACACACACATCCCCCCAATTTAAAGCCCAATCCGAAACCCAATAAAACAAAGCAAAGTAGTCCCCAGTCGGCCTTTTTCCCAACCTTCCCCCTTTTTGGGGGCCAAAGGGTCGGGTTGTAGTGTTTTTAAACGGTCGGAAATAGCGAGTAGTAGGTCAGCCCTTTAGTGTGTGTTTTGGGTGTGTGTGGGTGTGTGTGTGTGTGGGGTGTGTGGGGTGTGTGTGTTTTGTGTGTGCGTGCGTGCGCGCGTGTTTGTGTGCGTGTTTTGTGCGTGCGTGTTGTTATGTGTGGGGAGTGCCGCGGCTTTGGGTGGGGTTTGTGTTTGTTTTTGCGTGTGTTTTTTGGTGTGTTGTGGGGTTTGTGGTGTGTGTGGTGTGTGGTGTGTGGTGGGTGTGTGTGTGGTGTGCCACCCCAACACACACACACAACACACACACAAAACCACACACAACACACACACGTTTAGAGGAGAGGAGGGGAGGGGGGAGCCTTTGTCGATAATGAAGTAAAACAGTCCAAAAGGCAAATTTCGACAAATTTAAATTCCGGGAATCTTTCATTCGTTTCTTTTTTTTTTTATGGTCGCTTTTTGGTTGCCCAAAAAAATCATGACAATGGACAGAATCAGTCCTTTTTATGGTAGTTTTCGTTCTGTAATGGTGAAAACACTAAAATGAAAAAATAGATTTATCTTCCCCCCCCCCCCCCCCCCCCCAAAAAAAAAAAAAAAAAAAAAAAAAAAAATCTTTGTGTATTTGTGATAGCTCAAAAAAGTGGAAACTGCAAAGGGGTTTGAAGCCGTCTGTTTTCTGTCACTGGTCTTTTTTTCCGAAATTTGATGTACGATCCAAAAAAACCAGGGGGGAAAAAAAAATGTTAAAATTTGCTTCTTTTTCCCGGGCCCTCATCCCCTTTGTATTGGGCCATTTCTCTCAAATCCCCAAAGGGGACATATGAAAAAGTCTTCAATGCCCATTTTTTGTGTTGTTCTGAAATGACCCCAAACAAAAGGGAGTAAAAACAATACAAATAGGAAATTTTAAGTCTTTTTTAGTAAAAGGGGTCCTCTTTTTTTTTTGCCCTTTGTTATTTAAAAATTTTCCCCCAGTGAAGAATGAAATCATGTATGCCGGGATTCTTGTTTTTTGATTTTCCAAAACTTTCCCAAAATACCAAATAAAACCAAAACCTTCCCCTTTTGTCAAGTCTTTTTTTTTCTTTTCCCCCTGAACCTTTCAGGATGTGAAGGGAGCCCATTCAGAAAAATTGTAGTTTAATTTCACCCCTGTTGATTGGGGGAACTTTTCGGTGAAGATGAAACTGGGGGACCTTTTTGTCAGTTGAATGTTTTTCTAAAAATGGACGTAAACTTTCGCAAGGGACCCGGGGGACAGATGGGTCTTTATTGTCAGTATTTTCCCTTTTTCTTTGATGACAAAAGGTCGAAAATAATCTTTGGGGGGATAAATGGGCCCTTTTTTTGTTTGTTTTGTGTTGTAGTTTTTGGGTTCCGCAGTGCCTTGGAAAGTCCTGAAAAAAAAAATTTGGGAACAAAAAACCCTCTTGTTTCCCCAAAGGGGCCTTTGTCTTGATGACACCAAGTGGAAGTAATGGAAAGTCAGTCTTTTGTTTGTCATTTGGGACAGCTCAAATGACAAAAAAAAAAACCCCCCTTTTTGTTTTTTAAATTGTTTTTTAAAGAAAGCTAAAGGAAAAAAAAAGTGGATCATCTTTAATCTCCATTAAAAATTGTGGTCAGAATGGCCAACGAAGAAATTTTTTTAAAATCATCTTTGAGCAGTTATCTCGTAAACAGCCCACACTTTGAAGGGGGCGGATCATTTTTTTTTTAAATTTCTAGCAAAACCCCTGGGGGTTTTTATAACTTTACATACTAAAAATTTACTCAGTGGACAAAATCAGGCCCCCCCATCCCGCCTCACCTTCGCCTCTCTTCTCTCTCTCTCTCCTCTCTCTCCTCTCCCCTTCCCCTTCTCTCTCTTTTCTCTCTCTCTCTCTTTCTGCCCTCCCTTAGTTTAATTTTTGTAAGGGAAAACTTTTAAAGGGTTTTGAACATATTTATGTTGTTATTTTTTTGTTGTTGGTGTGTGTGTTTGTGTTTTGGGTTTTGGTGTGTGGGGGGGGTGTGTGTGTGTGTGTGTGTGTGTGTGTGTGAGGAGGTGTGTGTTTGTGTGTGTGGGGGGGGGGGGGGGGGTAGGAAAAGGGAGCGGGGGGTTTGAGGGAGTTATAGTTTTTGTTTGCAACAACTGTTGACATAAGGTTTTTAGTGGGGCCCGCTGTCCTTACCCATCACTCTTCCACCCTTGTATTCAGTGCAAATCGGACCCCTAGCGCCCAGCCACAGCAGCAACCACCCGGTTTAAAACCGTTGCACTGGGTTAGTCAATAGTCAAAGCACCGCCCAGAAACCCTTGGGCCACGTTACTTTCTTTAAAAAGGGTTTGTTGTTTTTTTTTAAAGTGGGTGATGTGGGGGAAAATTTTAAAACCACATTTTAAAAGGGAATTTTTAAACTCTTTCCCCCAGTTAACAGGGGACAAACAAATTGCCTTTCAAAACAGGGACGCGTTTCGACATCTCGGTCTTCTTAAGGAAATTTTGATAAAAATTTATTTGCCAAAGGACCTAAGAGGACCCCAAACCCCGTCGTTTTTTTGTCTTGTTTTGTTTTTTCCCCCTGTGCACGGGCCCCCCCGGGTTTTGTAGGTTTGTTTTGTTTGTTTGTTTGTTTTTTTTTTTTTCCGTTTGTTCAATATCTTTGCGGTGTGCGCACGCCCCTGTGTTGTGTGTGTGTGTGTGGGGGTGTGTGTGTGTGTGTGTGTGTTTTGTGTTTTTGTGCTTTGTGTGTTTGTGTGTGTGGGGTGTGTGTGTGTGTGTGTGTGTTTTGTGTGTGTGTTTGCGTTTTGTGGCCCCCGCCTGTGGGGTGTGTGGGTTGGGTGTGTGGGGGTGTGGGGTGTGTGTGAAAGGATGTGGGGCTACTACTAAGGGGGCCCGGGGTTTTGGGCCTGTTTCCCATTTTAAAAAGGGAGGTGAAAATGATACAATAGTCCACCCCACACACATATGTCTTACATTTGAGGGGCGCACTTGCGGCACGTGTTTTGTGTGTGCGTTATGTGTGTGTTTTGTGTGTGTGTGTGAGACAGACAGAAGCGAGGGGAAAGAGACGGGAAAAAAGGAGAGAGGGGACACACAGAGAGAGAGAAAAAAGCCCTGGGGTCCCTAGGGGTGCATCGCCTTGAATTACAATTTTTTAGTTATCCAACCCGTAAAAATAACTGCTTTTTTTTTCCCTCTCTTTTTTAAATTTTACAAACGCTCTTTTGGGCATAGGCGTGCAGCTTTTCGTTAAATAACTGCGCGCTTCTTTCTTTGGAAAAAGGTTTGGGGCCTGCTATGCCCTCATTTTCGGCACCCGCGGAATAGCAAAAGGGAATGGGAAAGAAACGGGTTTATCGGACACCCCCTACGACAGGGCCTGTTCAAAAAAACCCCCGTCAACCGGAGGGGGGGGAAACGGGGGGTTGGAGGGGGTTTTGGATGTGGGGGGGGGGGGGGGGGGGTTTTGAGAAAAGTGTCGGTGGGGGGAAATGAGAGAAAGGTTCTGGGAGGGGGCTGTGTTCAGAGGGGTCTGGAACTGGGAAAGTTTGTTGCCAGGTTTTCCTTTGGAGCCCAGACAGTTCCCTCAGCAGAACGAGCGGCCGGGTTTTAAAAGAAGACAGAAAAAGACGGGAAAAACCCTTTAAGCTTTTGTTTTCCAGCGATGGAAAAAATTAGGACCCAGTTTTTTTTTTTTTCTCCGGCGCCCAAGGGGAAAAAGGTTTTAACTGGCGTGGGGGGGGGGGTGGGGGGGGGGGGGGGGGGGGAGCCATACTGCAGCACAGGGGGCCCGGAAACCCAAATCCCAAAATTTTTAAATTTTTAAAAAAAAAAAAAAAAAAAAAAACTGTCCTCTAGTTTTTTGCGAACGTAGAGTTCTTCAGCCCAAAAATTTAAACCCAAAAAATTATTCTTTTATTTTGTCGCCGTATGGGTTTATTTTGGTATATGTTGGTAGGTTTTTTTTTTTAAATTTGGAATTCACGGTGATTTTTTGACGGAAATAAAACAGAAGAGAAAAATTTAAAGGGGTTAAAATTTTCTGATCTTTTCAAGTTTGGGGGGGGGGGGGGGGGTGGGGGGGGGGGGGATTCAAGTGAGGGCCGCCGAAGGGGGATGGTTTTGTGGTGCTTTTGTTAAAAATTTGCCAGGTTTGTTGTCATGTATATAACTGATCTCCCAGAATGCTTACTTTTGCAGAGGGGCCCGGGGGGGAAATTTTTCTTCATCTTGAACTCTTTGATCAAGCCCATTTCGGGTGCGGGAAAAAGAAAGCACATCCGTTTGGGGTTTCCTTTTCGCGCAGGAACAAAAACATTTTTTTTCCAAGGGAGAAAGAGAGAGAGGAGGAGAGAGAGAGAGGGGAAAAGAGGAGTGAGGAGAGGGGGGGAGAGGGGACGGGGAAGAAGACAGACAGAAAAGACAGACGGGAAAGGGGGGGGGGAGGCCCAGAGAGAAGAGGGAGGGGGGAGACAGGGGGGTGAGGAGAGAGAGAGAAAAAGGGGGGGGGGGGAGGGGGGGATAAAATGAAACCCCTCAATGGTAATAATGGCTTATTATGGGATTTAGCCGGCAGCCAGTGGTTTAACAAGGGTTTTCCCCTCCACAGGGGAATGCGGCCCCCGCGTTTCCTTTCCACATTTTCCCCATCCTTTTCCCTTTCCCTTTCCCTTTCCCCTCTCTCCCCCCTTTCCCCCCCCTTCTTCCCCCTCACGAACGCTTTATTTGAAAATACAGTTTTTTACCCGATCGGGAGGGCCGGGGTCACGCCAAGGTTTTGGGCCCGCCATTCAGAAATTTAATGCCCCGAAACACCCCTTTCAATCAACCCGCCCATCAGTTTCCTGTCCATTATACTCCCCACACCTCGCTGCGTCAATTCCCCCCGTTCCCCCTTTCCAAAAAAAACCCCCAAAATCCCCCCCCCCCCCTAAAACCCCCCCGCTTTTCCCCTCCCCCCCCCCCCACCCCTTTCCCCCGTCTTTATTTTCCCCGACCCCCAAACCCCTTTCCCTTTTTCTCTGGCTGAAAATGAAAGCTGAGGAGATCAACTAATTTTAAACTGTGTGTGTTTTGTGTGTTTTGTGTGTGTGTGCAGATGTTGGTTGACCGGGGCAAAACAGGGCCAATTGTTGTTCGCCCCCACCCGCATCAGGTAAGTCTGAGTTTGTCTGTTTTTGTCTGTCTGTCTGTTTGTCCCTTTTCTCTCTCTCTCCCCTTTTTCTCCTCTCTCTTTTTCTCTTCTCCTTCCCCTCTCTCTCACGCGAGCTCATGCACAACAACACCCCCACACACAAAACACACACACACACACACACCAAAAGTTCACACTCACCCAAAAAACCACACAACACACACACACACACACCCCCACCAAGCATGCACGCACACAGGGCACACACACCCCACCGCACACCCCACGCGCGCCGCGTGCATACCGCCGGGACGCACACACACAACACAAACACACAACCCCACACTCCCCACCAGGGGCACGCGCGACACCACTCACACAAGACCGCGGTGTCGGGGCGCGCCACGCACGCACGCCCGCACGCATGCACGCACGCACGCACGCCACCCCCAACCCCACACAAAACCACCCCACCCCACACACACAACCCGAAAACGCGCGGGCACACACACACATCACACACAGACACGGCACCACACACGCACGCACGCCCCCGCGCGGCACACACACACACACACACCCAACCCCACACACACTCACACACAAACACACAACACAGTTAACATCCAAAATCTTTTGGGGTTGCCAGACCCCGCCCGTTTCCGCAGCATTTGTAGGGCAATAAATAAAAAACAAAGAGATTTTATTTTGGGAAGTAAATTTTAAAACAATCAGGAAAAAAGATAAATAAACCCTTGCTTCCAATACGGAACGGTTTTCATGCCCATAATCTGGGAACAGTAGCCTGCGGCAAACAGCCCCACCTTTCCAAACCCCCAAGCAGTTCGAGGCACACGGAACAAAAACCCGGAAAAACCCGCCCTTTTGGGCGAGGGGAAATTTTGCCGCACGAGATTGCTTTTGGGGGGGGATGGGGAGTAAATTTTGTTTAGCATGGAAACAACCCCGTTTTTCTTTCTTTTTCGTTGTTGGGCTACTTTTCCTCAGAGATTGGTTTTTAAGGCTTTTTCCGCTGTGGGGGGAGCCCCTGTAGGAAATGTTGGGGGCGCTATAGTTCCCCGACCTTTCCCCAGGGGCACTTTTCCAATGGGAAAAAGGGTTTCCCCTCTTTTTTATATTATTATGGTGACATTTTGTGGTCGACCGATGGATGTACAGAACGAAATGGTGTGTCTGTGGGCTGTTTCGTGGTGGGCTGTGTCTGCACCCTGTTTTTGTTTTTTTTGTTTTGTGTGCGTGCGTTGGTTAAAATATGGGTGTGTGTGCGTGCGTTGGGATTTTTTTGTCTGTGTATGTGTGTGTGTTTCGTGCGTGCATGCGTCCCCTTTGTGGTCGGGATCAGGTCCATTTGCGCGTCTGGCCCCCGGTCGGCCCCGGAGCAGCTGAAGCAGGCCCTTTCCCCGGGCCCCCCCTGTGGAAACCCGTTTGCCGACGCCCGGGGAAGTGGCCAAATGCGTGCTGGGGCTTTTCCCCGGGAAAACTTTTGGGGCGCATCCCGGCGACCCCTACATGCAAACGTGTGCGAGTACCTCTACGAGCTGTCCACCGCCTTCAACCCAGTTTACGGGGAACTGCTACCCGCGGGGGAAGAAAGAAAAAGCAGGGTGGGTTGGGTTTGGGTTGGTTGGTTGGAGGTTGAAAAAGTTGGTACTTTTTCGTCTTTTTGGGCGTCTCCTTGCAAGGGGGGGAAAAATTTTGGGTTTTTTTGTGGAGGGAAAGTGTTGTGGGCCCCCCCCCCCCCCCCCCCCCCCGGGGTGTGTGGTGTGTGTGTGTGGGGTGTGTGTGTGTGTTTTGAACAGAGAGAGAGAGGAGAGAGAGAGAGAGGTAAAAAACAGTTCAATAATTAAAAAAAAGAAAATCAGAAACTAACAGGATAAAGGTTTTTGTTGGGCGTGTTTGCCCCTTTTTGTTTTTAGTTTTTTTTTCTTTGTTATGGTGTGAGTCAGGGCCCCAAAAGTTTGTTTAGTTCAGGTTTATATCATCACAAAAACTTTGTTATTTTTACGAACAATTTTCTGACGTGGGAGAAAAAAATGACCAGCCCTTCCTGTCCACCAACAATGAAAATGTTGTGCAGCGAAAAAAGTTCGTGTTCATGGGGTTTGATGCGAAGGGACTTAAAATGGTCACAGAGGAAAAAAATCTGTTTTATCTTGTTCCTCCCCTTTTCAAGCTTTTCATAGGGTTTTCCTTTTTGCCCCCTTCCCTACTCACCCCCCCACCCCCCCCCTTCTCTCCCCCTTCCCGTTATGATCTTCTCTCTTTTTAAATTTTTAACATTGTTTTTTTTTTTTTAACCCAAAACTTTTCTTTTTTATTTAACCCCCCCTGAGCTGGTTTTTTAAAATTTTTAAAAAGGGTATTGCTGTGTGCAAATGAATTTTTTTTTTTTTTTCCCCCTTTTAAAATCGGTTTTTTTTTCCCCTTCAAATATTGGGTTGTTCCCGGTTCTTACGGCACGATATTGTGTCCAGGGATAGCTGGCTGTGACAGCGCCACGGCACAGAGATAGTGCCAGGGTAGCTTTGGCTGTAGACCGCATGACCCCGGCAGGAGATAGGTCCAGGGATAGCTGGCTGTGCAAGCCCGGGCACGGGCACGGAGATAGTTTTCCAGGGATAGCTGGCTGTAGACGCATGAGACGGCACGGAGATAGTGTCCAGGGATGCTGGCTGTGACAGCAGACCCCCGGCACGGGATAGTTTCCAGGGGTGCTGGCTGTAGACAGCATGGGCCCCGGCACGGGGGAATTTGTGTCCAAGGGATTTGCTGGGTGTAGAAAGCATGAACCCCGGCACGGAGATAGTGGGCCAGGGGTAGCTGGCTTTAGGGCCGGGTGACCACGGCACGGAGATAGTGTCCCGGGATAGCTGGCTGTAGACAGCTTTACCATGGCACGGGGGATAGTTTTCCCGGGATAGTGGCTGTGACCCGCATGACCCCCGGCAAGAGATCCCCCTGTCCCGGGATTGCTGGTGTAGGGCAGCATGACCACGGCCCCCAAAAGGGTAGTGTCCAGGGATAGTGGCTGTAGACAGCCTGACCAGGCACAAAAATAGTGTCCAAAGGGGGGGAGCTGGCTGTAGACAGCATGGGCCCCCGGCCAGAAAATAGTGTCCAGGGATAGTGGCTGTAGACAGCATGACCAGGCACGGAGGGGTAGGGGTCCAGGGTTTGCTGGCTGTAAAGGGAAACCCTGAACCCCGGCACCCCGGGTAGTGTCCAGGGATAGCTGGCTGTAGGGCAAAATGACCCCGGCCGGGGGAAAAGGTCCGGGATAGCGGGTGTAGGGCGCATGACCACGGCACCCGGGGAAAAGTTTTCCGGGGGTAGCTGGTGTAGACAGCATGACCACGGCACGGAGATAGGGTCCCGGGTAGCTGGCTGTAGGGCAGCTGACCCCCGGGGACGGGAGATAGTGTCCAGGGATAGCTGGCTGTAGACAGCATGACCACGGACGGAGATGTGTCCGGGATAGCTGGAGTAGGGCGGAAAGACCACACAACGTTTGAATCCCTGGTTGGCTTTACTGTCCCTTGGGTTTACTTTAAATTTCGTCCTGATATCTTTTTTTTTTTTTTTTTTAAATTTTAAAAATTTTTGATTTTACCTTTTTGCTTCCCGGGCTCTCTTTTTTTTGGTTTTATACTCGTTTTTTGTTGTTTTTTTTTTTGTCCTCTTTCAGACCCGATTTGAAAACTTTCTCGATTCCTTTTTTTATTTTTTTTTTAAATCATTTTTTTACTTTTCCCGGTTTTTTGATGAAATTTTTGACGTACATGATTACTTCTGGACTCTTTAATTTTCCCAGGCCCCCTTCCAGACTTGTATGTTTTTTCCCTGACTCATTTGGGTTTTCCCAGTGACTCGCCTTTTAATTTTCTTTCTAATCCTCTCCTCTCTTCTTTCTCTCTCTCTCTCTCTCTTTCTCTCTCTCTCTCTCTCTCTCTGATATTATGTATATTTTGGGTTTGACTTGATTTCGGGTTTATGCCTCTCTCGTTTAACTCCTGACTCAGTTAAGTCCTGGTTTTTTGATTTTTTTTGACCGCTTTTATCCTGATTTACTTTTTTTGACTTCCTGACTCATTTAAAAAACAAAACAAATTTTTTGGGGGCTTGTATTTCAAAACCCCCCTGGCTCACTTAATCTTTTTCCCTTTTTTATGCCCAATTGCTTCCCGACTTTTGTTTGTTTTTTTTTGTTTTTGTTTTTTACTCGGTTGTGTTACTTCCTGAAAGTTCTTCTTTTTGTTCTATATGATTTTGACGGTGATGTTGAAAAGGCTGTTTGGGGAGGTCAGATTGTCAAAGGGCAACCCGTCAGATGTTGCTGGTGAAGCTGCTGCCAAACCATCAGCACCCCCTTCCAATTTGGGAGTGACCCCATTACGCGAAAGTAAAAAAACAGCACAGGGAACACCAACCCCCATCAGCACCGCCTTTTCCCCTTCGGGAGTGACCCCAAATTTCCCGCGAAAGTAACCAGCTTTAGCATCGCCCCACCCAAACTCAGCCCGCCTTCCAAACCCGGCGGGTGGTTGACGTCTGTTTCCGGGGAAAGGAAAAAACAAAATCGCATCAACATCAAAAATCAAAAAAAATCAGCCCCGCCTTCCACAACCTGGGGTTGACGTCTGTACAGTGAATGGGAAAAAAACAACAACAAAAATCAACATCAAAAAACCCTCAGCCCCCCCTTCCCCAAAACCCGGGGTTTTCGTTTTGTACAGCGAATGTAACAACAACAAAAAAAAAATCAAAAACCCAAAACCATTGCCCCCCCTTTTCCCCAAAACCTTTGGGGGTTTACGTCTGTACAGCGAAAAAAAGTAACAACAACAACAACATCAACATCAACTCAAGCCATCAGCCCCGCCCTTTCCCCAAAAACCCGGGGTTGATTCTGTTTCAGCGAATGTAACAAACAAAACACCAGCAGTATGCCTTCCCCATCCCGAGGGTGGGCCCGACCCCTGTTTCGAAAAAAATAACAGCCCAAAAACATCATCAAAAACCTCAGCACCCCCCTTCCCCCCATGTTGGGGGTGCGGGCACTACATCGATGTAAAAAAACAAAAATCAAAAAACAGAAATTCTTAAACTATATTAGAATACATAATTTAGGGTAAAATGTAAAAAAACCAAAGGAAAACCAAATTCCCAACCCCCCAACCCCAACCCCCCAAGGGAAAAAACTTAGTCCCCGAAATAAAAAAAAAAGGTTTTCTTTGTGTTTGGTTTTTTCCCTTTGTTTTTTGGGTTTGGGGGTTACGGCTAGTCTGTGCGTTTTTCATGGCTTTGTTTATGTTTGGGGCCAGGTGGGGAAATGGTTGTTTTTACGGGCCAACTGTGGTAGAAAATTTGGTTGTGTTCGGTTTGTGGTTTTTGGTTCACAGGCTTTCGTAGGGCTGAGGAATAAAAAGGCCTCTGTTTGAAGTCTCTGCATAAAAAGGGGTGTATTTTGTGTGCGTGGGGTTGTTGTGTGTTGTTGGGGTGAAAGTGTGTTGTGGGGCGGATGCGTGCTTGTGAGTGGGCATGTGTGGTGGTATGTGTTTGTGTGTGGGTTTTTAAATTGGGGGATGACAAACGATTGCAGTTTAAACCCTTTTTTGGGAATCACTTTTTTGACTCCAATTTTTCCCAAAGATGAGAGTCGACCCCAAAACCAGACAGTTTTTACCCGGTTTTTCTTTTGTGTTTTTGTTTTTTTTACTGCTTATCCCTCTTAGATGTTTCAGAAATGGACAATTCACGTCCTTCAAAACCCGGGCTTCAAAATCTATACCCCTGAATGGACGCCGCTGCCCGCCCAGTCACAACTCTTCCTGTAGGGTCTTCCACGACACCCTCCCAGAAACGTTTCCTGCTAGCGGGAAAAAAATAAATATTTCTCTCCCTAGTGATGTAATTACCCAGCTTTCAGATAACTGATTTTTTTTTTTAAGGGTAAATCCCCCAAAAATTCAGTAAAAAAAAAAAAGGGAAACTGTTCAAGGGAATTTTAAAATTTTTAAATTTTGTCTCTGGATCGTGTTCGACCCGTTGGGGATGCAAAAATTACAAACCTTTTGAATTAGATCCTGGAAAAAAGGAAAAAACCCCAAAAGAGGCAGGGAACAGTAAAAAGTCAAAAACAAACAAGTGCGGTTAAAATCCTTTGTCCCCCGCTTTAAAAAAGACCTGTTTTTGTTACGCATTTGGGTTTGAATTCTACGCATTTGACCCCAAATACGCATTTTTTTGGGAAACCCCGGTACGCCCCCCCCTTTCACATTTTGCCGGGACGCGAATTTTTGAAACACAAGCTATTTTGCGTTTTTTGCCGTCTTTTGGGCAAACTTGAAAGGGCCGTCAAAAAAGCCCCACATGCTGCTGCGGGTTTAGCAAAGGGTGCCCGCCCGCTACTGTTAGTGACTTATTTTCCCCTTTTCTGCCGTAAAGTTGCTGTCCGAAAAAAGCTCGCTGAACGCGTTTCGCGGCCCTTTTCCCGTATACGTATCCATTAAATGGGGTGAAAGTCCCAAAACCCAAGTTGATTCTTCCGACTTTTTCTCCCCGCAAAAAAAAAGAAAAAAGTTCTGATCAAACCCTTTTTGTCCCTCGTACCCTCAACGCTACCCGTGCCTTGTGTCATCCAGGAGAGGGGAGCATTACGCTCATTGCACTTTGTGCAAGAATGATTTCTCTATCAAACATGCCGGCATGTTTGACTGCAAACGGCATATCGAGAACCAGACTCACAAGGACTTTGAAAGTAAAGCAGCAAAGCAGATGTCTCTCGATGATGATCCAGTTCTGCAGCATGCTGAAGTAGTGGACATCGAAAACCAGTGTTCTTCCTCTGTGGCAGACATCAGGTTTTTCCTGGAAAGGTTTCCCTGCTCGATCCCTCCCACCTGCACTTCAAACACTGTCACAGAACAGTTCTCCCCTCTACCAAGCCACTGATGTCAGCAGCTGTCGCAAGGACAGAATTGATGAAACTTGGAAGGCCATTGGGGAGCTGGAAGATGGGCAGTTCAAGGAGCTGTCTCTGGCGATGAGGGGCATTGTCACCATCCCTCACAGCAGTGCCCACTGTGAGCGCATCTTCTCCTGCGTGAGGAAGAACCGCACAGACCAGAGAGCCAGCTTGGCAGACAGCACCATGGAGAGCCTGCTGGTCCTCAAGTCTGTGTCCCATGAGCCTCAAGATGCTGTGAAGAACAAGACTCCAGAGGATCTTGCTGCACTGAAGAGTGCTTACTTCAAAAAACTCAGCCAGTAACTTTCAACTAGCATGTGAAATGTCACGTGTTAATAGTGTATATATTGTGGTTTCTTGACAATTTATCCTAACTGGAATAAGTGAAAGTAGGTGTAGAGAGGACATGAACTGGTAATGTTACATTAATCAGAAGATAGTCAAGGCTTGGACATCTAACAGCTAATAGGTGAGCTTATTTTATTTCTTTTTGATCCAACCATGTCAAACACACACACACACGCACGCACGCACGCACGCACGCACGCACGCACGCACGCACACACCACACACACACACACACACACACACACACACACACATTAATTAGCAACTTTATTTAGATTAATGTGCATGTTAGTGTTTTTTTTTAATTATTATCTTGTGCGAAAAAGTAGACTACACATTTGACATGGCTGACTACACATTTTGGTCATCTGACTACACATTGGTTTCGAGGGGGATAAACAGGTCTGCTGAAATAAACACATGCACGAACGCTGCTTACGACACCGAATCCGCCTGGCAGAACTGACAACACGGAAACACACAGAACAAACAAGGAGACATCCCCTTGACATAAGATAAAAAAAAATTAAAAAAAACCTAGACAATTGCATTCACATCACAATTAACAAGCACAGCAGCAGCAACAACAACAACAAAAAAACAGGCACCTGTAGGCACTTGCATGTTAAAAACCCTGACTGTAGAGCAGCAGTTAATCCAGACACTATATATTTTTATCCTGTCTGTGTGTTGATCAAAAATTAGCAGGACAAACTGTGAGGGTAATATGTCATGAAAAAAAAAAGGAATGAAGGACCAGGGGAAGGGAAAGGCGGGGGGGGGGGGGTGGGGGGTGAGGCAGGAAAGAAAAGGAGGGTGTGGGAGGGGGTGCGGGGCTGGGGGGTTGGAGGAGGGTGAACGCTGAGAAGGTTAGGGAAAAGTGAAAGGTCAACGAAGAATTATCACAGTGGGCCCATAGAACGCTGACATGGCAGATTCGTACACTCTCAACCCCCCACCCCCCACCCCGACACACACAGAGACATAAATGTACGCACATGCGTGCATGCACACGCACAACACATACAATAATTATGCACGCGCGCTCACACACACACCACACACACACAACCCATACACACATGTGCACGCGCGCACATTCCACATGCACGCGCACACGCACGCACACACACACACACAACACACACACACCACAACACAGAGATAGGTAGGCCTACATAGATAAATACACAGTTATAACAGAGAAAGGGGTAGAGAGAAATCAGAGGAAAGGCGACCAACACACCCGATATTCCAGTATTTTGACCAGCTCCTGGTCCCCCCTCCGAGGAATTTCATGACGACACTGGAGCCAGGTAACCAATGAACTCGTGAAAAAAAAAAACTCATCAAAAAATCTTTCTTACTCCTATTCCCACCCACGCACAACCCAACCCAACCCACAACCCCAACACCACCCTCATTCTCCCTACCCCCACCAAACTCGCATCATCCGCTTTCCCTCCTTCTTTCTGTCCCCCCACCCCCACCTCCCTCCTACTCTCCCCAGTCATCTACCATACTGCCCATTTCAACAACCGTTTCGTCACCCCCCCCCCCCCCCCCCCTCTCTCTCTCTCTCTCTCTCTCTCTCTCTCTCTCTCTCTCTCTCTCTCCTACCCGCCGCCCCTCTCGATTCTCCCATTCATATATATATATATAGCTTATACCTCGTGATTTAAGCATCCCACCTTCTTTCTTTGCTATAGTAAGCCACTAGCTTCTCCAGCTCATGAAACGAGAAGCACGGTCATGTATGTCCATACCAAAATCAAATTAGCATGCAGATCGGAGCGGACGGTGAATAGTAAGTCTCCATCTTGTGAACTGGCGGCATTGATATAAAAACAAGAATAGAGACTGTTTTCAAACGCTTTGTCGCAAAATATGTTTTACATTTATTTTTTTTTCTTGATATCTACACGTGTGCTCGCACACACACACTCTCTCTCTCTCTCTCTCTCTCTCTCTGTAACAGAGAGAGAGAGAGAGAAACCTTACAACTTTGAAGTGCGGCTGATAGCGACACACCGGAAACACGTCATTTGCCCATGGAGTCGCTGGCCGGAAATAAAACTTGATGCAAAACGATAATGACATTGACGGATGACCTTTGACCTCCAATTTCTCTTTCACCCCCCCCCCCCCCCCCCCCCCCCCCCCCCCCCCCCCCCCCCCCCCTCCCTTCCCCTCCCCCTTCCTGCCTTCTTCCTCCCCCTCTCCTTTTCTCTTCTGTTTCCTCGTTCGCATCCTCTCTCACAGACATATACACATTTCAGCACCACCACCACCGTTACCACGACACGAACACTTCTGTATATCTCTTTTACTCCTGCCCCCTTCCCCCCCCTCAACTCTTCCCCCCGCCCCTACACTTACCCGCTCCCCACTGCGTTGTCCGGGACTTGACCTCTGAACCATCGCTTCAATACTCCATGGTCAATACTTCAGTTTTACTGGCTGCTTACGAACTGATTGCAGCCAAGGTCCTCAGAGATTTTGGAGTTTAGTGTATCTTTGATGGACATCCAAATCACTAATACCAAGTCGAAATCTCACGAACGCTTTACGAATACCAAGTCGAAATCTCACGAACGCTTTACGCTTTGCGCCGGACTCGCAATCTTGGTGATCCTGGGGTTGCGGGTTCGAATCTCTGCTGGGCCGCTTCGGTAATAGGGATTTTTCGCTCGAAGCTAACATTGGTTCTGACTCCATTTCCCACACAGTCCTTCGAATGAGACTATAAACCGAGGTTCTGTGTGTGAACGCACGCATAACATCTTGCACACACGTAAAATCCCATCACCAACTTTCGGAATAGAAGGCCACTTTGGCCGTTGGTAGGATGACAGTTACAATAGTTTCACCCCCCCGAAGTTGGACTAGGCTCCCTTTAAATGGGGGGAAATTAAACAAAAAACAAAAACGGCCAACACACTAAACTCCATCCCTTTGTTGGGAGGGGATTAATCCTTGCCTGTCAACAGGGAATGCCGCAGGAGTAGGGCCCCTGCGTACGCAGAAAAAAAAAAAAAAACAATGATGAGGACCCCGGGTAGACGTACGGGAACAGCTCCCTGCTGAGGTGTAGGGACAGTGCCCCAGCTTCGGGCAGTACAAGATACTCAGTCATAAAAACACTCTCCCCCCATTCCCCATCTTCCCTGCGAGCCCTCATTTAAAACACTGAACTCGCACTTAACTTTTCAGTTAATTTCCAGCCCTTTAACAAAACAGTTTGCAGAAAAGGCCCCGAGAGAGAGGAAAAAAAATTTTATTTTTGGGGTTCAAAAAAAAGAAAAGAAAAAAAAGGGGGGGAAAGGAAAATTAACGGCTGAAACCCTCGAACACGGGAAATTTAGATTTAATATAATTAGCGGGGCACATACAAACCCCTTTTTCGTCTTTCAAGAAAAAAAAAAAAAAAAAAAAGAAAGAAAAAAAAGAAAAGATAATACCTTCTTTTTTTCCAAAGCCAGTTGTCAACCCAATCTTTTCTTGTCTTTTTTTCTTTTTTTTTTTTTTTTTTTTTTTTTTTTTTTTCTTTTTTTTATTTATTTTTTTTTATTTTTTTTTCACCCTTCTTCCCTTGCTCCTTTCCCCCCCCCTCCCCCCTCCCCTCCCTTTCCCCCCCCCTTCCCCCAACTCCTCCCCCCCCCCCCCCCCCCCTGCCCCCCCCCCTTCCTTTGGGGATGAGTCGTAAATGTTAATTGAAGGATCCGGCGGGGCCTGGCCGGGGGGGGGTTCCCTGGTTTGGTGGTCTTAAACCTTCGTGCCCCAGCGCCTCCATTGAGGGGGGAGGCCCTGTAGACGTCTCATATGGAACAACAATCTGTTTTCCTTGGGAATGGATCTCTCTGTGTCTGTTGTTGTTTTCTTCTGTCTGTCTGTTGCCCTGCCCTTCTCTCTCTCTCTCTCTCCCTCTCTCTCTCCCCTCTCTCTCTCTCTCTCTCTCTCTCTCTCTCACGCTCAAAACACGTAACATAAACTTTTTCATATTATACTCATGAACCCCAACACAAACCACAACACACACACACACACCACACCACAAAACACACCACACACCCACACAACACACACACACACACACACACACACACACACACACACACACACGGACACCACCGTCACACACTACACTACGGACTGCGTGAAACCATTTTTTTTTTTTGTCAATTAACCTTTTGGTTTTTCCCACGCTTTTAACATGTGGGAATAACTTTAAACTTTTCTTTTTTTTTTTTAATAAAGAAATGTTTGAAAATGGAAATGAAGGGAATTTCAACAAAAAACATATGATAATCATTACCACCCCCACACCACCAACACACACAAACTACGAGCGCCCCCCCCCCCCCCCCCCCCCCCACACAAAACCCGCCCACGCCCCCGCACCACACACACACACACACACACACACACAACACAACTCACACACACTCACACACCCCACACACACACACACAACACACAACAACACCCACACACAACAACACAATACACACCCCGGGGGCCACCTCCACACACACACACACACACCACCACCCCACAACGCACACACGCACGCACCACGCACTCACACACAACACACACACACACACACACCACACCACAAAAAATATATAATATAATATTATAAAAATTTATATATATAATATATATATATATAAATATATAATAATATACTGTGCTGCCCTACATCTCGTATTGACGGAAATAACCTATGACCCAAATAAACAAAACCCATTTCCCTGATAAACTAACAGCCGTATCTTATCGATTCCGGCCCCCCCACCCCACCCCCCCCCCCACCCCAGACTAAGCCCCCTCTCGTCCTTTCCCCCATCCCCCCCATTTCCCCCCCCCCCCCCCCCCCCCCCCCCCCCCCCCCCTTCCCCTTTTTCCCAAAAACACTAATCAAGGGGGGCGAGGGGAGGAGACGGTGACAGGGGGAGAGCCCGGGAAAACATAAGTGTCCCTGCATTTGAATCAATTTTCCCCCCCCCCCCCCTCCCCCCCCCTCCTCTTTCGGCCACTTTCAGCCTGAATTGATTTCATTGTTATCCGCTTGACACGGTTGATAAAGGAAGGAAAAAAGGGCGGTTAACTATTGTTTGAATTTTAGATTTGTTGCAGTCCTACGTGACTTGAGTTAATAAAGGAAGGAAAAAAGGGCGGTTAACTAAACCTGATATTTTTGATTTGATTGCAATCCACGTGAAGGGGGAAAAAAGGAAGGAAAAAAAGGGGGGGTTAATTATTGTTACATGTAACCAGAATTTCTTCAAACATGCACAATACAACCACGATTTGCTTAGCTTACTGTGAATCCAAGGGATTCCAGTTCTTTCTCGAGCCTTGTCGATAAAAAAAAAAATAAAAAAAGGGGGGGGGGGGAGAGGTCCTGATTTCGCCTTTTTCCAAAACGCCCTATTCTGTTTTCGCCGGAACGTCATTAAAATTTGTGAATGTCACAAATGTAAATTTGGTTTACGTCTGTGGTACGGGAAAAAAAAATGAGGCAGGGAACAAAAACAAAAACAAGAAAAGGGTAAGTCTTGCCCCATAAAAAAAACCAAACCAGAGTACTTTTTTTCAAGACTGGCACGCCTTTAAAATTTTAATCAAGTCAGCCAAAACGAAGACGAACAATCTAATGGGGTAGGCTGAACCCCCCTAACTTTTAAAAAACTTAAACAGAGAAGGTTTGAAGTTGATTTTTGAAAAAGATGACAGCACGAATGCACTGTTCACAGTAGTGTGTGTGTAGTGATGGGGAACAACTGAAACGAGCGCGCTAAAAAGGGCAGATGCCTAAGCTGCTCAAAAAAGGTGCTTCTAAATGCTGACGCGATCACAACTACAGATGTGTTTGCTGGTTGTATCTGCATTCTTTACTGAAAATAAAATGAGGCAGGAAACAGTAAACAAGTTAGGTAACCGTGTTGGGTTTTCTTAGGGGAGCAAGATTATCCACTTGTTTACTGCATTCTTTAGTTTTTGCGTTTGAAAACCCGCGGGCCTTTTTTTTGGGGCCATTATTGTTTTCCCATTTTTTCCAGATATTGGGTTTTGAAAACCGAAGCCCTCGGGTGGTTTATTTTACCTTTCTTTTTCATGCAATATCGGGATAACATTCTTTACCCCTTTTGTTCTGTGGTGAATCCCTTTGCGACGTTGAGCCATGACAAGGGGAAACCCAATTATATGTGATGAGGGGTCAGAACCGCCCCCAATCCTCCTTGAAAATCATTTAAATTTTAGGAGGAAAAGGGCCAAACGACCTGAATGTGGTAAAGTCCTAAAGGTGGATTTTTTCCCCCGACGTTTCGGGCCCTGGGCCCTCTTCAGGGGGGAAAAAAAAAAGAATGAAGAAAAAAGAAGCAAAACCGAGACAGGGGTAAACACCTTTTCCTCTTGATATTTCTCCGTTTTGAGTTTTCCTCTGCTCTGTTGCTCCTTTCTTCTTCATTCCTTATTTTTCCCCCTATGAAGAAGGCCGGGGGCCCCGAAAGTCGGGAAATAAAATCTCCCTTTAGGACCAGCTCCCCACATTCAGGTCAGTTTGGCCTTTTCCCCCCTATTTCAAGCCGCAGTCAAGACCCCTCTTCATCAGTTAAATTTATTAACCGACCCCATGACGCTGATAATGAACACATTCCCGAGTGCGGGTTTTGCCCGTTCTTTAAAGGAAAATACCCTTTCCATGAGTAAAGCAAACAATTCGGGGGCCTAGCTGTTGAAAAAGTTATCCCGATGAGATTTTTTGGGGAAAAAACGCGATATTTTATCTCGATGGTGATTAATCCCCTTTTTTTTTTTCAATTGCACCAACGAAAGGGGAAATAAAACACGTTTCTGAAACCCCCACGGCGGGGCAAAATAACTTTCTCAAGTTGTTGCGGCTCGCCCGTTCACTTGGAAAAAAAAACTGAGAAAAGGGCAAATCAGCCGTCCCATTTCCAAGTCCTTCGTCCCCGTCAATTCGCGATGTCCCCCAGCGTTGTGCGCGAGTGGGCGACACACCCACGAAACATCGCCATTTTCCCAAAGGGTGCCCGCCAGTGGCAAGAAGCTTTGGGGCCCTGACAGGTTGCCACACAGCCTGCTAAAGCGTGGTCTGACCTGCAAGCTGCACGGAGAGCAAGATTGGCAATCAGAACAGGGGTTTTTTAGTTATTTTCCCTAACATTTGCCTTCTTGTGCAATCAAAATCACGACCTCGGGAATCGGGAGTAGAAAGCCGGGTGTTTAATTTGGTCAAACCCTTGCCAATGAAAAAAATGAAATTGCGCTGCAAAGCAAACGTCCGACTACATAATAAGTGGGTGGAAAAGGGGGGAAAAATGGTTCCGTAAAGTTTGAGCCGTGTAACTGATCACCTCCATATTTTAACAACTTAACGTACATTGTGTTAGCGGGTTAAATCTGAGTTTATGGAAAATACGACCCATAAAAACATTTAGTCTTTTCACCCCTTTTGGGGGATATGGGGATAATAAAAATAGGCAATGGGTCATCACATGAACAAAAAAAAATGAAGTAAAAATAAAATAACAGTCACACCAATCGCGCTAACAGAAGGGACTGTATTTTTGCTTTGCAAGAAAGGATTGCCCCAAAAAAGGGGGGGTGTTTTAAAGTGCCATGTTTAATTTAATGTACGTCGCAAAATTCAGCATTTTTTTGTCTCAAAATACTATTTGACAAATTACAAAGGTTAAAAATTGAACACTTTCAGATACCATTTTTTGCAGAGAATGAGACGAAAGCTGAAATTTTTGGGCAATAAAAATATCAAATAAAATTCATCACCAACCTCATATACAGTTTCAACATTTCTTTCTTTCTCGCAGCTATTTCGTCCCCTTTTTTTTTTCCAAGCTTTGAACAAAAACAAAATTTTCATTAGCGCAAAATACACTGGGGAAATTTGTAATAAATGTCCTCTGCAAAACCCCAGATTTCTTTTTTTTTATATAAAAAATAAGGACTTTTTATTTCTTTCGGGGACTCTTTCCCAAATTTAGATGAAGAATTCTTCAGACCGTTTTTCTACACAACGAGGATAAATTAATAAAACTGTGAATAAAAAAAATCAAACCATTTTTGTCAAAATTTCTTTTAACCCGCTCGCTCGTTCCTCTGTCTTTTATGAAAAAACGCCAAAAACACAAATTGTCCCTTCTACCAACTCCTCATTTGATGGTAGGGGGGGGTGTAACGAAAAGTTTTAACTCCCCCAAAAGGGTTTTCTCCCAGGGGTTAAACTTTTTTATAAGTTTAAATTTTTTAAATCCCTGGGGGGTTTTAAAAGGAATGACTCCCACCCCGTGCCAAAAAAACTCCCCCCTCAGTAAACTTAAAATGTTCTAAAATCTTTTTTTTTACAAGTCTCAACAAATTTTTTAAACATAAGGGGGGGTCATTTTTTTAAATATCGACTTAACCCCCCCCCTTAACGAATGACCCCGTGGGGGGTTGTACAGATTAACCCCGGGGGGTAATCCAGGGTGTAAAATTTTAAACCCCCTGCCCACTAAGGGAGTCTTTTTTTTACGTTTAGAATAAATCCCCTGGGGGTTAATGTTACACGTGTTTTCTGACTCCCAGGGGGTTTTCTTTGTACAGAGGGGGGGTTAACGATCTGACTAAATGACTCCCCACCCATCTAATTCCCCCGGTGTCTTTGGTAAGAGAGTGGACAGGGGATTAATGTTCATGATCTCATCACATAGGGGGAAAAAAAATGTCCGCACATTTCATACTCTCTATGCATGTCCTTGTATTTTACTATGCCTTTTTGTATATAATCTGTATGTAAAGTCTGTAGTACATGAATTAAGGGGTTTTAGCCCCATGGGAGAAAAACTGTACCTTCAGTTTTTGGGGTTCTCTCCTCTCTCATGGGAAACATGCGACTATAAACAGTCACCCGAAATGTAGGGCCCTTTTCACGAAATGGTGTGAAAATGGAAAAAATTTTCAATTTTTCAATGTGTCATCCGCCAAATTAGGGGGTTGGGGGGGGGGGGGGGGGGGGGGGGGGGTTTAAGGGTAAAAAAGGGGGGGAGAGAATGACGAGTAGTCGCGACGTGACGGAATCTTTTGACCGAACTCGGGAGAGAAGGGGAAAGGGGAAAAAGGGGTTTGGGTAATTAAAATTTGTTTTCGAGACACATGGGGGGTAAGAAAAGGGGGGGGGGGCGTTTTTGACAAAATTTTTACAAAAGGGGGGGCTGCTTGGGAACGTCTATGAATTTCAAGTGACTCCACAGGTTGGTGGTGTGCGTGTGCCCAAACTCCCAAAGAAAGTCGGCCAGCCAATCAAAAAAAAAAACATTTTTCAAAAAAATTCAGGGCACGTGACTAATTCCAGAAGCCAATAAAATCGAAGGAAACAATTGACCTGACGTCGATTTGGGAACAAATGTAACACACACACATATTTTGAAAAAAAAAAAAAAAAAGTGTATATAAAATTATTGAATTATAAACAAAGCTTCTCTTAGTCTTAGATTTAAAAAAAAAAAAGGGGGGAACGATTCTATCTGCAGGGTGGATGTTCTGCCCAAATAACAGGTGTTGAGTGGGGAAAAGTGGAAAATAAAAAAATGTTTTCAAAAGACCTTCAAACAAGCTTTAAGCTCCATGGGGGAACTCCTCCAAAAAGGGGGGGAAAATCATAACAATAATCCCGGTCATATACCGATATTCGAAACTTGGTTTTTTTCCTAGGACCGCGGAAAGTGGGAATTTTAAACCCCCCGCCTTTTTAGTTTTTTAAAAAATCAATCCCAAAAAGGCTGGTGGGGGCAATAAAACCCTAGTATGTTTGTTGATTTTTTTAAAAAAAAACCAAACCAAAGGGTGAATCTAAGGCAAAAAAAAATCATGAAAGAACAAAACAAGCTACTTTTCTGGAAAAAGTAGAAAATAAAAAAAATACCCTAAGACACAAATGCTGAGGCCAGTTCTTGGATGAATCCGCAAGGGACTAAAATACAACAACTAAAAATTCCCAAAGGGTAAGTCCGAGCCCGTTCCCCCAAAATTTCAGAGACTTGGTGTTTTCAAAGACTGCAAGAAAAATTGAATTAAAACAAAGCTTTCTCTTAGTCTTAGATTGAAAAGAAAAGGGGGGGATAGCATTCATACTGCAGTGGTAATGATTTTGCCTAACAAAAAAGTATGTGCTTGAGTGGGTGAAGGGGAAAAAAAAAAATTAAAAGCTTCTCAAAATGAGCCTTTGCAAGTTTATTCCCCTGGGGGGACTCCTCCAAAGGGGGGAAAATCACTAAATAAAACCCCCGGGCAAACCGAATTCAAAATTTTGTTTCTCCTCAGTGACCGCAGAAAGTGGGAATTTGACTCCTCTGCCTTTTCATATATATTTATATATATATAATATTATATATATATAATATAATATATAATATATAAAATCTTTGCTGCAAAGTCAATATTTTAAAGACGGGAAAAATTTTTAAAACTTTGCATGCAAAGTCTTTAAAATTTTTTTTGGGAAAAATTGTTAGCCCCCTTTTTTTCCCCCCCCTTTAATTGTTCAGCGTTATATAAATTTTAAAAATTAATTAAATATAATATATATATATATATATATATATTTATATATTATATTAGACAAAGTAGCTGACCCCCACACACACACACACACCACACACCCACCAAACATATAATATTTAAAAATTATGAGAGGCAAAGAAAACGCAAAACCATTTCAACTACAATTTTAAAATTTAAATTAAAAACACCCTAAAGCAAAACGGTGACAAAAGGGACCCCTACATTTAGGGCCCATAACAGGTGCACTTCCGAAATGAAACCCATTTGGGCAACCGAAGGTACATTAATATTGTGGTCCCCCTTAGCCAACGCAAGCTTGAAAGTGGGGCTTAACCAAAAAGCGGATGAAAGGGGGGGGGGGGGGGGGGGTTCCTGGCGAATGTGGGTGGTCAGCAATTTGGGGTTCCTCCTTGAAGCGTCCAAAGTTGTCCCCCAAAATGTTTAAGGGATTATGTCTGGGGCACGGAGGGATCATAAAATCAATTGCTGCCCCCAAGGAAATTTTGGTAGAAGGCTGTGTGGGGGGGAGCCGCTGAAAAACTATTTGGGAATCTTTCCAGAGAAAAAGCGGTCAAAAACAAATAAAGTTGGTTTATTGTGGCACAAACACCCAAGTCGAAAAATCGAAATTGAGAAAGGCCCCCAACCCTTACCCCTACCCCCCATAAAGATCCGTCAAAACAAGGGTTGGCAAAACGTTCATGACGTCTTCAAACAATACGGCCATCCGGGAAGAAAGGACATAACCGGATTCTCCAAAAAAACAAAAATTTTCCCCCAAACCCTTTCCCCCCCCAAAAAAAACCGCCAAGCCCAGGTTGGCCCTCTAGCCCCATGGCGATGGGTTAAGACTGACCTTTAGGTCACTGCCCACCCCGCTGCTGCCAGACGCCGACGCCGGTAAAAAGGGTGCTGATTGGCTTTCTCAGTCCCAATAGGTTGCGGGGTGTTTGGCAGCTGGCTGGAAACGTTCCGGAGGTGCTGCGGGAAATGTAGGGGTCCTGTCGTGCCGTCGTCACACGTTGGACGCCGGCGTGGCGGTCGTTTCATTCCATTTTTTTGGTGCCGAGTCGCAAGCGGTTTTTGGTTGATGGGTGTACATTTAAAAGTTGTCGGCCCGATGTAGCATGCCTGCCCTCCATGCCAATGGCTTGATTTCTTGGGCGTATTAACCCCGGGATGGGGGGTACGATTCGGCGCCAAAGTGTGTTTTTTTTGGGGGCAGTCATGGGGGTTTGCATGCAACACATAGCCTGTGTTGCACGTGTTTTTTCATTATCATAAAGATGGTTGGATGGGTTTTCTATGACTCATGAACCCAACGGCCTGCAATACAGATCGTCGCAATACAACATACGCGGCTAGGTTGCTGCCTCGTGCATAATTCACATTATTTTGGTGAGGTGCATTTTTCGGGGGCGAAAAAGGGGAAATTTCGTTTCATTGCCTCTCAGTATATATAAATTTTTTATATTATATATATATATGTGTGGTGTGTGTGTTGTTGTGTGTGCAGCTACATTGATCTATAATATATTGGTAAATGCATGGGTTTTTACGAGGTGGGGGAATGGATGGTGGGTGTGGGTGGGATCATTCGGTGGAGTCAGAATAACCCCCTGGGGGTCAAAATGAAACACAGGGGGAGTTGTTTTTTATGTTCTAGTTTTCTCCCAGGGATTTTAAAAAAAATTTTTAAAAATTAAAAGTTTTAAATCCCTGGGGTTAAACCATTCGGGGTTAAAACTTTTCTTACAGACCGGAAAGCTCACCTGGTAGACGCCCGACTCGTAATCCCAAGGGGGTTTCGGGGGTTTGAATCCTGCCCGGGGCCCTTTCGGTACGGGGGATTTTTTTCGCGGAGTTAACATTGTTTTAAACTACATTTCCTATACAGTCCTTCGAATGAGACTATAAACCGAGGGACCGTGTGTGAACGCACGCACAACATCTTGCACACACGTTAAAATCCATGATCACCAACTTTCGGAAGAGAAGGCCAGTTTGGCCGTTGGTATGGATGACACGTTACACATAGCATGCACCTTCCCCGAAGATTGAGTATGGCTGCCTTAATGGCGGGATAAAAAACGGTCATACACACGAAGCTCCACTGCCTGTCTATACAGGAGGTGTCCACAGGAGTATCAGCCTGCGTACGCAGAAAGAAAGAAAGAAAAAAAATTGACTGGTACATCTATAAAACGGGTTGTAAAGATTATCGTGTTTTAGGCGTAGCGATAGATGAAGAATGAAGACAGCAAGATTTCATTTAGGCGTAGCGATAGATGAAGAATGAAGACAGCAAGATCTCATAAAAAAGATCTTTCCTCTTTCTCAACTTCAGCGGTTCATCATCCTTGCTGCACTTCAGCTTTCTTCAGCGCGCACTTAATGCCGTATATCAGTTACACTTTAACTATATGGGATGGGTGTAGAGATATCCACAGTAAAAGACTGAATTCGTTTCATCGGCTTGCATTAAGGCTGCTCCTTCCAACTGTAATCTGTCACAACAGTTTCAGTTTCAGTTTCTCAAGCAAGTGTCACTACGTGATGACTACACACGCTACCACACGTATCTGTTAAGCAACGAGCCAACACTGCGCAGGATTTACAGCCGGTGATAAATGAATTGATGCCCATGAATAGGACTTAGCAGATGTCTTTACAGCTGGTGGATAAATGAATTGATGCCCATGATATAGGTCTTAGCAGATGTCTTTACAGCTGATGGATAAATGAATTGATGCCCCATAAATAGACTTAGCAGATGTCTTATCTGCACACTAATCCATCGCGCTGCTCAGACCTTAGGGTACCTCCTAGGATTGTTTTGATGAAGACCCGATGACAAGAGATGAGAAACTAAAGCGCTGAACGTATGGTACGTACCTTGATATATTAATCAAAGTTAACAAGGTGTCATTTATGATTAGAAAAATAACAAAATACCATGCAGTGTTACATTGAAACCATTTTACAAGACTGACCAGCTGATCTGGAATGCACAAATTCCTTCTTCCCTACCTATACATGGATCAAATCAGGTCAAAGCAACCCTGACTTACTCTGGACTATATGTCAGCAACTAATTTCCAGCTGTTCTACACAATATGATTTTTTAACATGAAAATCAAGAAACATCGACGTTAAAAATGATGTCCAGTAATTTGATTTTCTTTTTTTTAATCATTGACTTGCATGGGCATAGTTTGAAATTCAACCAACCGTCCCCATCAACAGTCATGACTGATCTGTGCAGTCCTACACGCCATCACTATCTTGTGGTCACACGCCGTCATTGACATATGTACCCATGCATTGTATAATCAACGTCAGCAATTTGAATCATAACTATTAAACCAAACATATCCAAATATCAACTCTCACAGAATAACACCCTGCCAAACCTTTGATTTATTTTCCATGAATCTTAAATAAATGTTAGCGAACCGCCAAATAAACAAAAAAAAAAACCCCACACACAAACACACACATAAACGTGGACAAACGAATCACAAGACAAAACACGACGCGTTTCGACCTCTTAGGTCTTCTTCAAGCAAGATACAAAACAATTAGGACAACGAAAATGAACGAGCAATCACTTATCTTCAATCACTTCAGCGCAAGATAGGCCTTGAATGAAACGAGGCTGTCAGAAGGGAGATAATGTTAAATCGTTGTCCTAATTGTTTTGTATCTTGCCTGAAGAAGACTAAGAGATAGAAAGTCGTCGTGTTTTGTCTGTGATTCGTTGTCCACGTTTTCCTTTTTTTTTATTTTTTTTTTTACGACCCTGTTAGTTTATGAT
>CM031602.1:53375063-53387785 GCA_018398815.1 Conus ventricosus | reverse complement strand
CACTTCTGTATATCTAAGGAAGAAACAAAAGTTGACTGCAGGATTCGTTGCAAAATGAAAAAAATAATAAAGTTTATAAAAACCTTTTGGTGGTAGTTTGAATCCATTAGTGAGAAGACTGACGTTTCAAGCATAGGCCCGTTGTCAAAGTGAAAAGAAGAGGACAGTGTAGACAGAAAGCCTATGTGAGAATTGGGTGAGAACATTTCATTTAATGATTAAGTTGGACCAGAATAAAGTCACGATCACTGTTCAGGTGTATTGAGCTCACACAGACACACTGCAGTTCACACAAAGACACCAACACACACGCCCCCCCCCCCTTTTCTTCTTCCCCCCCCCCCCCCCCCCCCCCCTTCTTTACAACCCCCACAAAGCCACATACACACACAGACACCACCACCACCCTGCACCACACAAAAGGAGGGGAATAAATGGAAATATTCACTATTTAGCCTACTGAAAGAAAAAGAAACAGAGGCTAAAGAAGGACAGGACAGAGAGATTAAGGCAGAAGGGCCTGGCTCAGCTAGAACGTCAGTGACTCTGATGTTCATCCCAGCTGGCTGTGTGGTGCCCAAGCGGCTGATGACAAGGTTCTCCATTGCTTTCTGTACACAACGGTCTCTGGGGTTCTGCCACACTGCTGCTATCTTCGCATGACTGTAGCTGTGATGTGGACCAACAAAATGTTGGCGACTGGGTTGTTGTAGCCCAGCTTCATCGACCTCAGGTGCTCTGAAAAGCGGTCGGCCAATGAGCGGTAGGTCTCCCAATATACAGCTTGGAGCAGAGGGTGCAGGTCAAGATGTACACTAAGTCCCTAGACTGGCAGTTTAAACTGGACCTCACAGTGAATGTGCCAGTGGGTCCCACGACTGTAGCTGAAGTGTCTATGAATGGGCACGTCTTGCATTTTTTGTCCCCACAAGGTCTGCACCCTGGTGAGGTTGACTGGGTGGCCTGCGGTCTAAGCTTGGACCTCACAAGCATGTCCGCAGGTCTTGTCCCTCTGAAAAGCAATACAGGGGTGCTTGGAAAAGATTTGTTTGAGGTCTGGGTCTTGTTGGAGGAACTAAAGTTTTCACGTAGGATTCTGTAGACTGGTAGGTTGTGAGGATGGTATGGGATGACTACCACAGCGCGATCCTCATCCTCTCCCGTGCTTTTGGTCTCAGGGCTTCTGTGCGGCTGGTAGAGCATGCACGCTCAAGTGCTGTCTGCACAATATCCTCTGGGTACTGGCGGCTATGAAGAAGGTGGACATCCTCTGAGCCTCATTCTCAAAGTCCTGCTCTCTACTGCAAATGCGCCTGAGCCTTGGAACTGAGAATGTGGTATACTGTTCCTGTGGAGGATGGGTGGCTGGAGTTGTACAGGAGATATGCATGTGAGTCAGTGGGCTTGTAAGAAGACGGTGGTGGAGTTTGGAACAGTCTGGGTGGACAGAGATGGAAAGGTCCAGGAAGGAGATAGATTTGGATGATATTCGTGGGTGTATCGGAGGGCAGGGTGGAAGTTAGACATGTGTTGGATGAAGTTTAACAAGTCTCTCCCTTGGTCCCACCGACACACCAAGGCAGTCGTCAATATACCGTTTGAACAGTGCCGGTTGTGTTCCTGTGTAACGGCTGAGAGCTTGCTCCTCCACGAAGCCTACAAACAAGCATGCAAAGCTGGTCCATCTTTGTGCCCATGGCGACCCTCTTGTCTGTAGGTAGTGGCGGTCTCGAAGGCAAACGAGTTCAGGGAGAGAACCAGTTCTGCTAGGCGGAGGATGGTAGGATGTGAAGGTGTTTGATGTCACTCTTCTCCAAGTAGTGTTTCAGCGCCTGCAATCCGTCACTATGGGGATACTGTGTAAAGTGACACAATATCCATCGTGAAGATGTGTCTCTCCTGCTGTCATCTGGAAAGAGAAACCCTCTAACAGTCTCAGAGTGGTCGTTGGTGTCTTTTACGTACGTGGGTAGAGTGGCCACTAGGGGTTGGAGAATCTTGTCCAGGACATCAGAAATGATGACTGTGGGGCAAGCGCATGCAGAAACAATGGGACGTCCAGGAGTGTCAATTTTGTGAATCTTGGGTAACAGGTAGAAGTTGTTCTTTAGGTTCACTGTTGATGGCATTAAAAGCTTCTGTTGGAAGATGTCCTTGGTCTATTGGCCGATTTTATTGTTTTTCGGATCAGTGTGTTGTCAGACTTGATTGTAGATTTCATAATCTCTCTGTAGGAGTCCCTGTCACCCAATTGTCTCCTCGCCTCCTCCACATAGAATCTCTTCGCCATACTGTTATGGCCCCTCCCTTGTCAGCTGGTTTGATGACAACATCTGTCCTCTTCTTCAATCTTTCAATGCTTCAGTTCTGCAGTTGAGAGGTTGGAGTGTCTGAGTGGCCTGGGTTGCAGCTGAGCAATCTGTTTTTTGCAGGTGGCTATGTAGAAGTCCCAGAGCTGGAAATTCCCCCGGACTTGGTGTCCAGGTGCTTGGTTGTCGAGGAAACAGTTTTGCCAAGTCGTCGTGAGAGGTGGCAGGTGCTGGAGAGGATGTGTTTGAAAAATGGGCAGCTAGACGGAGTCTGCGGAAAAACCGTTGGCACAGAAACAGAACATGCATTCGGTTCGCTGTCGGTTGCAGGGGGACAAACTTCAAGCCTCTCGACAGAACGCGGCGTTGGTCATCAGGTAGGTTTAAGTCTGGTGGTATAGTCACAACCAGGTTGGGGTCAGAGTTGGAGTCATGGGTGCTGGTTGGATGAGTGGTAGGCATTGATGCAGTCTTAGACTGTGAGCGTTCCATTTTCTGTTGTTTAGTTTTGTTCATAGCTGTGTGTAATCCTCTGTTGGCTTCCTGAACAGTGCCAATAATGTATCTTGATGTTTGGTAATCCATGAGGTTTCGGAGCTGTGATCTCATGTGGCTTATCTGGTAAGACGCCCTGTTGACACACTGTGTGTAGGATCGGATAGTTTCTGACATTAGCTTCATAGAAGCGTGGTGGGTGATCCTGTGAGCTGCAGCAGATCGCCTATGATCATCACTGGGGATAGGGCTTTAAACTTGAATCCCTTGGGAACAAATCCAGTTCGTTTGCAGGTGCGTAGAAAGACAATGTGGTTGGTAAACCGTGTCTTGGTGAGTGTACTCTTGAGGTATGCCACACCGACACATTGGGGAATTGCTGGAAGAGTCCTTAGTTTGGCCAAAGCAGTGCCGAAGAAGACTGAAGAGGAAGAAGGCATGATAAAAGAGTTGGTAGAAGGTAAGGGTTGGGTCGCAGTCCAAGGTAGCAGGTGAAAACAAGGAAGAAACAAAAGTTGACTGCAGGATTCGTTGCAAAATGAAAAAAATAATAAAGTTTATAAAAACCTTTTGGTGGTAGTTGAATCCATTAGTGAGAAGACTGACGTTTCAAGCCATAGGCCCGTTGTCAAAGTGAAAAGAAGAGGACAGTGTAGACAGAAGCCTATGTGAGATTGGGTGAGAACATTTCATTTAATGATTAAGTTGGACCAGAATAAAGTCACTGATCACTGTTCAGGTGTATTGAGCTCACACAGACACACTGCAGTTCACACAAAGACACCAACACACACGCCCCCCCCCCCCCCCCTTTCTTTTTCCCCCCCCCCCCCCCTCTTACAACCCCCACAAAGCCACATACACACACAGACACCACCACCACCCTGCACCACACAAAAGGAGGGGAATAAATGGAAATATTCACTATTTAGCCTCTGAAAGAAAATGAAACAGAGGCTAAAGAAGGACAGGACAGAGAGATTAAGGCAGAAGGGCCCTGGCTCAGCTAGACGTCAGTGACTCTGATGTTCATCCCAGCTGGCTGGTGTGGTGCCCAAGCGGCTGATGACAAGGTTCTCCATGTGCTTTCTGTACACACGGTCTCTGGGGTTCTGCCACACTGCTGCTATCTTCGCATGACTGTAGCTGTGATGTGGACCAACAAAATGTTGGCCGACTGGGTTGTTGTAGCCCAGCTTCATCGACCTCAGGTGCTCTGAAAAGCGGTCGGCCAATGAGCGTAGGTCTCCCCATATACAGCTTGGAGCAGAGGGTGCAGGTCAAGATGTACACTAAGTCCCTAGACTGGCAGTTTAAACTGGACCTCACAGTGAATGTGCCAGTGGGTCCCACGACGTAGCTGAAGTGTCTATGAATGGGCACGTCTTGCTTTTTGTCCCCACAAGGTCTGCACCCTGGTGAGGTTGACTGGTGGCCTGCGGTCTAAGCTTGGACCTCACAAGCATGTCACGCAGGTTCTTGTCCCTCTGAAAAGCAAACAGGGGTGGCTTGGAAAAGATTTGTTTGAGGTCTGGGTCTTGTTGGAGGAGACTAAAGTTTTCACGTAGGATTCTGCAGACTGGTAGGTTGTGAGGATGGTATGGGATGACTAACCACAGCGCGATCCTCATCCTCTCCCGTTGCTTTTGGTCTCAGGGCTTCTGTGCGGCTGTAGAGCATGCACGCTCAAGTGCTGTCTGCACAATATCCTCTGGGTACTGGCGGGCTATGAAGAAGGTGGACATCCTCTGAGCCTCATTCTCAAAGTCCTGCTCTCTACTGCAAATGCGCCTGAGCCTTTGGAACTGAGAATGTGGTATACTGTTCCTGGTGGAGGATGGGTGGCTGGAGTTGTACAGGAGATATGCATGTGAGTCAGTGGGCTTGTAGAAGACGGTGGTGGAGAGTTTGGAACAGTCTGGGTGGCAGAGATGGAAAGGTCCAGGAAGGAGATAGATTTGGATGATATTTCGTGGGTGTATCGGAGGGCAGGGTGGAAGTTAGACATGTGTTGGATGAAGTTTAACAAGTCTTCCCTGGTCCCACCGACACCACCAAGGCAGTCGTCAATATACCGTTTGAACAGTGCGGTTGTGTTCCTGTGTAACGGCTGAGAGCTTGCTCCTCCACGAAGCCTACAAACAAGCATGCAAAGCTGGGTCCCATCTTTGTGCCCATGGCGACCCCTCTTGTCTGTAGGTAGTGGCGGTCCTCGAAGGCAAACGAGTTCAGGGAGAGAACCAGTTCTGCTAGGCGGAGGATGGTAGGGATGTGAAGGTGTTTGATGTCACTCTTCTCCAAGTAGGTTTCAGCGCCTGCAATCCGTCACTATGGGGGATACTGGTGTAAAGTGACACAATATCCATCGTGAAGATGTGTCTCTCCCTGCTGTCATCTGGGAAAGAGAACCCTCTAACAGTCTCAGAGTGTCGTTGGTGTCTTTTACGTACGTGGGTAGAGTGGCCACTAGGGGTTGGAGAATCTTGTCCAGGACATCAGAAATGATGACTGTGGGGCAAGCGCATGCAGAAACAATGGACGTCCAGGAGTGTCAATTTGTGAATCTTGGGTAACAGGTAGAAGTTTGGTTCTTTATGGTTCACTGTTGATGGCATTAAAGCTTCTGTTGGAAGATGTCCTTGGTCTATGGCCGATTTTATTGTTTTCGGATCAGTGTGTTTGTCAGACTTGATTGTAGATTTCATAATCTCTCTGTAGGAGTCCCTGTCACCCAATTGTCTCCTCGCCTCTCCACATAGAGATCTCTTCGCCATACTGTTATGGCCCCTCCCTTGTCAGCTGGTTTGATGACAACATCTGTCCTCTTCTTCAGATCTTTCAATGCTTCAAGTTCTGCAGTTGAGAGGTTGGAGTGTCTGAGTGGCCTGGGTTGCAGCTGAGCAATCACCCACCACGCTTCTATGAAGCTAATGTCAGAAAACTATCCGATCCTACACACAGTGTGTCACAGGGCGTCTTACCAGATAAGCCACATGAGATCACAGCTCCGAAACCTCATGGATTACCAAACATCAAGATACATTATTGGCACTAGTTCAGGAAGCCAACAGAGGATTACACACAGCTATGAACAAAACTAAACAACGAAAATGGAACGCTCACAGTCTAAGACTGCATCAATGCCTACCACTCATCCAACCGGCACCCATGACTCCAACTCTGACCCCAACCTGGTTGTGACTATACCACCAGACTTAAACCTACCTGATGACCAACGCCGCGTTCTGTCGAGAGGCTTGAAGTTTGTCCCCCGCAACCGACAGCGAACCGAAGCATGTTCTGTTTCTGTGCCAATGTTTTTCCGCAGACTCCGTCAGCTGCCATTTTCAAAACACTCCTCTCCAGCACCTGCCACCTCTCACGACGACTGGCAAAACTGTTTCCTCGACAACCAAGCACCTGGACACCAAGTCCGGGGGAATTTCCAGCTCTGGACTTCACATAGCCACCTGCAAAAAACAGATTGCTAGCTGCAACCCAGGCCACTCAGACACTCCAACTCTCAACTGCGAACTTGAAGCATTGAAAGATTGAAGAAGAGGACAATGTTGTCATCAAACCAGCTGACAAGGGAGGGGCCATAACAGTATGGCGAAGAGATCTCTATGTGGAGGAGGCGAGGAGACAATTGGTGACAGGGACTCTACAGAGAGATTATGAAATCTACAATCAAGTTGACAACACACTGATCCGAAAAACAATAAAATCGGCCATGACAAGGACACTTCCAACAGAAGCTTTTATGCCATCAACATTGAACCTAAAGAACCAACTTCTACCTGTACCCAAGATTCACAAAATTGACACTCCTGGACGTCCCATGTTTCTGCATGCGCTTGCCCCACAGTCATCATTTCTGATGTCCTGGACAAGATTCCCAACCCCTAGTGGCCACTCTACCCACGTACGTGAAAAGACACAACGACACTCTGAGACTGTTAGAGGGTTTCTCTTTCCCAGATGACGCAGGGAGAGACCATCTTCCGATGGTATTGTGTCACTTTACACCAGTATCCCCCATAGTGACGGATTGCAGCGCTGAAACATACTTGGAGAGAGTGACATCAAACACCTTCACATCCCTACCATCCTCCGCCTAGCAGAATGGTTCATCTCCCTGAACTCGTTTGCCTTCGAGGACCGCCACTACCTACAGACAAGAGGGGTCGCCATGGGCACAAGATGGGACCCAGCTTGCATGCTTGTTTTTTAGGCTCGTGGAGGAGCAAGCTCTCAGCCGTTACACAGGAACACAACCGGCACTGTTCAAACGGTATATTGACGACTGCCTGGTGTGTCGGTGGACCAAGGGAAGACTTGTTAAACTTCATCCAACACATGTCTAACTTCCACCCTGCCCTCGATACACCCACGAAATATCATCCAAATCTATCTCCTTCCTGGACCTTCCATCTTGTCCACCCAGACTGTTCCAAACTCTCCACCACGGTCTTCTACAAGCCACTGACTCACATGCATATCTCCTGTACAACTCCAGCCACCATCCTCCACCAGGAACAGTATACCACATTCTCAGTTTCCAAAGGCTCAGGCGCATTTGCAGTAGAGAGCAGGACTTTGAGAATGAGGCTCAGAGGATGTCCACCTTCTTCATAGCCCGCCAGTACCCAGAGTTATTGTGCAGACAGCACTGAGCGTGCATGCTCTACCAGCCGCACAGAAGCCCTGAGACAAAAGCAACGGGAGAGGATGAGGATCGCGCTGTGGTAGTCATCCCATTACCATCCTCACAACCTACCAGTCTGCAGAATCCTACGTGAAAACTTTAGTCTCCTCCAACAAGACCCAGACCTCAAACAAATCTTTTCCAAGCACCCTGTTGCTTTTCAGAGGGACAAGAACCTGCGTGACATGCTTGTGTGGTCCAAGCTTAGACCGCAGGCCACCCATTCAACCTCACCAGGGTGCAGACCTTGTGGGACAAAAAATGCAAGACGTGCCCATTCATAGACACTTCAGCTACAGTCGTGGGACCCACTGGCACATTCACTGTGAGTCCGTTTAAACGCCAGTTAGGGACTTAGTGTACATCTTGACCGCCCCTCTGCTCCAGCTGTATATTGGGGAGACCTACCGCTCATTGGCCGACGCTTTTCAGAGCACCTGAGGTCGATGAAGCTGGGCTACAACAACCCAGTCGGCCAATTTTGTTGGTCCACATCACAGCTACAGTCATGCGAAGATAGCAGCAGTGGGTGCAGAACCCAGAGACGTGTGTACAGAAAGCACATGGAGAACCTTGTCATCAGCCGCTTGGCACCACACAGCCAGCTGGGATGAACACAGATGTCACTGACGTCTAGCTGAGCCAGGGCCTTCTGCCTTAATCTCTCTGTCCTTCCTTCTTTAGCCTCTGTTTCTTTTTCTTTCAGAGGCTAAATTGTGAATTTCCATTTATTATCCCCTCCTTTTGTGTGGTGCAGGGTGGTGGTGGTGTCTGTGTGTGTATGTGGCTTTGTGGGGGTTGTAAGAAGGGTGGGGGGAAGAAGAAAGGGGGGGGGGGGGCGTGTGTGTTGGTGTCTTTGTGTGAACTGCAGTGGTCTGTGTGAGCTCAATACACCTGAACAGTGATCATTGACTTTATCTGGTCCAACTTAATCATTAATGAAATGTTCTCACCCAATTCTCACATAGGCTTTCCGTCTACACTGTCCTCTCTGTCACTTTGACAACGGGCCTATGGCTTGAAACGTCAGCTTCTACTAAGTATTCACACCACCAAAAGGTTTTATAACTTATTATTTTTTTCATTTGGCATACGAATCCTGCAGTCAACTTTGTTTCTCCGTTGTTTGTCACCTGCTACCTGGACTGCGACCCAACCCTTACCTCACCAATCTTATATCATGCCTTCTTCCTCTCAGTCTCTTCGCACTGCTTGGCCAAACTAAGGACTCTTCCAGCAATTCCCCAATGTGTCGGTGTGGCATACCTCAAGAGTACACTCGCCAAGACACGGTTTACAACCACATTGTCTTTCTACGCACCTGCAAAACGAACTGGATTTGTTCCCAAGGGATTCAAGTTTAAAAGCCCTATCCCCAGTGATGATCAAGGCGATCTGCTGCAGCTCACAGGATCACCCACCACGCTTCTATGAAGCTATGTCAGAAACTATCCGACCTACACACAGTGTGTCAACAGGCGTCTTACCAGATAAGCCACATGAGACACAGCTCCGAAACCTCATGGATTACCAAACATCAAGATACATTATTGGCACTGTTCAGAAGCCAACAGAGGATTACACACAGCTATGAACAAAACTAAACAACAGAAAATGGAACGCTCACAGTCTAAGACTGCTCAATGCTACCACCATCCAACCGGCACCCATGACTCCAACTCTGACCCCAACCTGGTTGTGACTATACCACAGACTTAAACCTACCTGATGACCACAGCCGCGTTCTGTCGAGAGGCTTGAAGTTTGTCCCCCTGCAACCGACAGCGAACCGAATGCATGTTCTGTTTCTGTGCCAACAGGTTTTTCCGCAGACTCCGCTAAGCTGCCCATTTTTCAAACACATCCTCTCCAGCACCTGCCACTCTCACGACGACTTGCAAAACTGTTTCCTCGACAACCAAGCACCCTGGACACCAAGTCCGGGGGAATTCAGCTCTGGACTTCTACATAGCCCCTGCAAAAACAGATTGCTCAGCTGCAACCAGGCCACTCAGACACTCCAACCTCTCACTGCAGAACTTGAAGCATTGAAAGATCTGAAGAAGAGGACAGATGTTGTCATCAAACCAGCTGACAAGGGAGGGGCCATAACAGTATGGCGAAGGATCTCTTGGGAGGAGGCGAGGAGACAATTGGTGACAGGGACTCCTACAGAGAGATTATGAAATCTACAATCAATCTGACAACACACTGATCGCGAAAAACAATAAATCGGCCATAGACCAAGGACATCTTCCAACAGAAGCTTTTAATGCCATCAACAGTGAACCTAAAGAACCAAACTTCTACCTGTTTTTACCCAAGATTCAAAATTGACACTCCTGGACGTCCATTGTTTCTGCATGCGCATTGCCCCACAGTCATCATTCTGATGTCCTGGACAAGATTCTCCAACCCTATGGCCACTCTACCCACGTACGTAAAAGACACCACGACACTCGAGACTGTTAGAGGGTTTCTCTTCCCAGATGACAGCAGGAGAGACACATCTTCACGATGGATATTGTGTCACTTTACACCAGTATCCCCCATAGTGACGGATTGCAGGCGCTGAAACACTACTTGGAGAAGAGTGACATCAAACACCTTCACATCCCTACCATCCTCCGCCTATGCAGAACTGGTTCTCTCCTGAACTCGTTTGCCTTCGAGGACGCCACTACCTACAGACAAGAGGGGTCGCCATGGGCACAAAGATGGGACCCAGCTTTGCATGCTTGTTTGTAGTTCGTGAGGAGCAAGCTCTCAGCCGTTACACAGGAACACACCGGCACTGTTCAAACGGTTATATGACGACTGCCTTGGTGTGTCGGTGGGACCAAGGGAAGACTTGTTAAAAATTCATCCAACACATTGTCTAACTTCCACCCTGCCCTCCGATACACCCACGAAATATCATCCAAATCTATCTCCTTCCTGACCTTTCCACTCTGTCCACCCATGACTGTTCCAAACTCTCCCCACCGTCTTTACAAGCCACGACTCACATGCATATCTCCTGTACAACTCAGCCACCCATCCTCCACCAGGAACAGTATACCACATTCTCAGTTCCAAAGGCTCAGGCGCATTGCAGTAGAGAGCAGGACTTGAGAATGAGGCTCAGAGGATGTCTCCACCTTCTCATAGCCCCAGTACCCAGAGGATATTGTGCAGACAGCACTTGAGCGTGCATGCTCTACCACCGACAGAAGCCCTGAGACCAAAAGCAACGGGAGGGATGAGGATCGCGCTGTGGTATCATCCCATACCATCCTCACAACCTACCAGTCTGCAGAATCCTACGTGAAAACTTTAGTCTCCTCCAACAAGACCAGACCTCAAAAAACTTTCCAAGCACCCCTGTTTGCTTTTCAGAGGGAACAAGACCTTGCGTGACATGCTTGTGAGGTCAGCTTAGAACGCAGGCCACCCAGTCAACCTCACCAGGGTGCAGACCTTGTGGGGACAAAAAATGCAAGACGTGCCCATTCATAGACACTCAGCTACAGTCGTGGGACCCACTGGCACATTCACTGTGAGGTCCAGTTTAAACTGCCAGTCTAGGGACTTAGTGTACATCTTGACCTGCACCCTCGCTCCAAGCTGTATTTGGGGAGACCTACCGCTCATTGGCCGACCGCTTTTCAGAGCACCTGAGGTCGATGAAGCTGGGCTACAACAACCCAGTCGGCCAACATTTTGTTGGGCCACATCACAGCTACAGTCATGCGAAGATAGCAGCAGTGTGGCAGAACCCCAGAGACCGTGTGTACAGAAAGCACATGAGAACCTTGTCATCAGCCGCTTGGGCACCACACAGCCAGCTGGGATGAACATCAGAGTCACTGACGTCTAGTGAGCCAGGGCCCTTCTGCCTTAATCGCTCTGTCCTGCTTCTTTAGCCTCTGTTTCTTTTTCTTTCAGTAGGCTAAATAGTGAATATTTCCATTTATTCCCATCCTTTTGTGGGTGCAGGGTGGTGGTGGTGTCTGTGGTGTGTATGTGCTTTGTGGGGGTTGTAAGAAGGGGGGGGAGAAAAAGGGGGGGGGGGGGGCTGTGTGTTGGTGTCTTGTGTGAATGCAGTGTCTGTGTGAGCATCAATACCCTGAACAGTGATCAGTGACTTTATTCTGGCAACTTAATCATTAAATGAAATGTTCTCACCCAATCTCACATAGGCTTTCCTGTCTACACTGTCCTCTTCTTTTCACTTTGACAACGGGCCTATGGCTTGAAACGTCAGTCTTCTCACTATGGATTCAACTACCACCAAAGTTTTTATAAACTTATTATTTTTTTCATTCTTCTGTATCACCTTTTTTTACTCCTGCCCCTTCCCCCCTCAACTCTTCCCCCGCCCCTCACTTACCCGCTCCCACTTTCGTTGGGCCGGGGCTTGACCCTGAACCATCGCTTCAATATCCATGGTTTAATACTTCAGTTTTACTGGCTGCTTACGAACTGATTGCAGCCCAAAGGGCCTCAGAGATTTGGAGTTTAGTGTATCTTTGATGGACATCCAAATCATAATACCAAGTCGAAATCTCACGAAACGCTTTACGAATGAGAAGAGAGAGAGAGAGAGAGAGAGAGAGAGAGAGAAGAGAGAGAGAGAGAGAGGGGAGAAGAGAGAGAGAGAGAAGATAATTACTCGGTGGAATAGAGCGCCGGACTCGCAATCTTGGTGATCCTGGGGTTGCGGGTTCGAATCTCTGCTGGGCCGCTTCGGTAATAGGGATTTTCGCTCGAAACTAACATTGGTTCTGACTCCATTTCCCACACAGTCCTTCGAATGAGATATAAACCGAGGTTCTGTGTGTGAACGCACGCATAACATCTTGCACACACGTAAAATCCCATCACCAACTTTCGGAATAGAAGGCCACTTTGGCCGTTGTATGGATTGACACGTTAACATAGCATTCACCTTCCCCGAAGTTGGACTATGGGTGCCTTAATGGCGGGATTAAAACAAAAAAAAAAAACGGCCATACACACTAAACTCCCCTCCCTTTGTTGGGCAGATGGGATTAATCCTTGCCTGTCTATACAGGGAATGTCCGCAGGAGTATCGGCCTGCGTACGCAGAAAAAAAAAAGAAAACAATGATGATGGATCCCGGGTAGACGTTACTGAGGAACAGCTCCCTGCTGATGTGTATGGCCCAGTGTCCAGCTTCTGGTCATGTACAAGTATATCTCAGTCAT
>CM031602.1:53360063-53370063 GCA_018398815.1 Conus ventricosus | reverse complement strand
AATTACAAAGGTTAAACATTGAACGTACTTTCAGATACCAGTTTTGCAGAGAATGATGACGTAAAGCTGTACATTTTGGGCAATCAAATATCAAATAAAATTCATCACCAACCTCATATACAGTTTCAACATATTCTTTCTTCTCTCGACAGTCTATTTCGTCCATTTTCTTTTCCAAGCTTTTGATTACAAGAACAAAATTTCATTAGCGCAATAATACACTGATCGGGAAATTTTGTAATAAACTGTCCTCTGCAAACCTCAGATTTCTTTTTTTTATATATATAAATAAGGCACTTATTATTTCTTTCGAGAGACTCTTGCCAACTTTAGATGAATGAATTCTTCAGACCGTTTTCTACACAACGAGGATAAATTAATAAAACTGTGAATAAATAAATCATAACCAGTTTTTGTCAAAATTGCTTTTATACCACGCTCGCTCGTTCGCTCTGTCTTGATTATGAACAATCGCCAAAAGCACAAATTAGCTCCCTTCTACCTAACTCCTCATTTGACTGGTAGGGGGCCGGTGTAACGAAAAGTTTTAACTCCCCGAATGGTTTAACTCCCAGGGAGTTAAACTGTTCATATGTAAATTTTAATCCCTGGGAGTTAAACTAGAATGACTCCCACCCTGTGCCAAAATAACTCCACTCAGTAAAACTTCAAAATGTTCTAAAATCTTTTTTGTACAAGTCTCAACAAATTTTTGAAACATTAAGGGGGGAGTCATTTTGTACATATATCAGACTTAACTCCCACCCTGTAACAGAATGACCCCGCTGGGAGTTAGTACAGATTAACTCCCGGGAGTTAATCCAGGCGTGTAAAAGTTTAACCTCCTGCCCACTAAGGGGAGTCAGTTTTTCACAGTTTAGAATAACTCCCCTGGGAGTTAATGTGTACACGTGTTTTCTGACTCCCAGGGAGTTACTTTGTAACAGAGGGGGAGTTAATCTGATCATGACTAAGATGACTCCCCACCCATCTATATTCCCAGGTGTCTTTCGGTAAGAGAGTGGACAAGGGGATTTAATGTTCATGATCATCATCATCATAGGGAAAGGAAATGTCCGTCTACATATTCATATGCTCATCTATGCATGTCCTTGATATTTTACTATGCCTTTTTGTATATAATCTGTATGTAAAGTCTGTATGTACATGAATTAATGGTTTGATGCCTATGGTAGAAATACTGTACCTTCAGTCTTTGGCGTTCTCTCTCTCTCTCATGGAATCTATGCGACTATCAAACAGTCACCCGTAAATGTAGGCCATTGCACTGAAATGGTGTAGAAATGGAACATTTTCAATTTTTCATTGTGTCATGCCGCCAAATTAGGGAGTTGGGGGGGGGGGGGGGGGGGGGTTGAGAGGGTAAAGAAGGTGGGGAGAGAATGACGAGTAGTCGCGACGTGACGTAGAATCGTATTGACTCGATACATCTGGGAGAGAAGGAAGGAGAAAAAGGGTTGGCATAGATTAGAAATTTGTGTGCGAGACACATGGGATAGAGAAAAGGGGGAGGGCGTTTTGTACAATTTGTACAAGAGGGTGGGCTGCTTGGGAACGATCTGATGAAGTTGTCAAGTGACTCGTCACAGGTGTGGTGGTGTGCGTGTGCCAAGCTAACAATGAAAGTCGGCCAGCCAATCAGAAAAACACACATTTTTCAATAAAATTCAGGACACGTGACTAATTCACAGAAGCCAATAATATCGAAGGAAACAATTGTACCTGACAAGTCTGATCTGGCAAGCTAGTGTAAACACACACACATATTTCGAAGAAAAAAAAAATATATGTGTATATAATATATATATTGAATTATAAACAAAGCTTGCTCTTATGTCTTAGATGAAGAAATAAGGGGAGATACGCATTCATATCTGCAGTGGTGGATGATTCTGCCTAAATAACAGTATGTGCTTGAGTGGGTGAATGTGGAAAAATAAATAAATGCTTCTCAAAATGAGCCTTCAGCAAGCTTATAGTCTCCATGGGGGAGACATCCTCCAATAGGGAGGGAAACTCACTAACATATAACTCCTGGTCATATACCGATATTTCGAAACTTGGTTGTTTTTCCTCAGTGACCGCGGAAAGTGGTAATTTAACTCCTCTGCCTTTTCAGTTTTAAGAAGAATGCAATCCCAGAAAAGGCTGGTGCGCAATACCGTAGTATGTTTGTTGAGTTTTCAAAAAAACCAACCAAAGGTGCCATCTAAGAAGCAAAACAAAATCATGAAAGAACAAAACAAGCTACATTTTCTTGTGAAAAGTAGAAAATATAAAAAGATATCCTCTAAGACACAAGTGCTGAGGGCCAGTTCTTGGAATGAATCCGCAAGGGACTAAAATACAACAAACTAATAAATTCCAAGGATAAGTACCGAGCACCGTTCCAGCAACTTACAGAGCAGCTTGGTGTTGCAATGACTGCAAGAAATATTGAATTATAAACAAAGCTTGCTCTTATGTCTTAGATTGAAGAAATAGGGGGAGATACGCATTCATATCTGCAGTGGTAGATGATTCTGCCTAACTAACAGTATGTGCTTGAGTGGGTGAATGGGGAAAAATAAAATAAATGCTTCTCAAAATGAGCCTTCGAAAGCTTATATTCCCCATGGGGGAGACCCTAATGGGGGGGGGAAAACCCCAAACATATAACCCCTGGTATTCCGATTTTTCGAAATTTTGGTTGTTTCCCCTAGTGCCCGCAGAAAGGGGTAATTTGACCCCTTTTGCCTTTTCATTATAAAAAATTTATTATATATTATTAATATATATATTATATAATTATAAAAATCTTTGCATGCAAAGTAAAATTTAAAAATTGAGGAAAGAATTGTTCAAATCTTTCTGAAAATTTAAATTTAAGACGGAAGAATGTTCCCTGCATTTTTTTCCCCCCACTATTTAATTGTTAGCGTTTTTATATTATTTTATATTTTATATATATATATATTTATATATTATTATATGATCAATGTAGCTGACCACCCACACACAACATTATATATATTTTTATTTATATATTAATATTTTTAATTTATTTTTTTAAGAAGTAAGGTTTAAATATCTCAGCGCTTTTTTCATGCAATGAAAATCATAGGATGTGGGGGGTCTGTGCTGCGGTGTTTTTAATGCTTGGGGTTTGTCTGTCATCCGTGTTCTGTGTTTTTGGTTTTCTGGTTTCTTGTTCACTGTAGGAATTTCATTTTGTGCCTGCAGTTGTTAACCTTTTCTATCCTAGTATTTAAAGTTCCCGTTGTGGTTGCATAGTTTATGAAATTTTTGTTGAGCATGGGTTTAAACCTTTTTAAAAGTTTTTGTTGGTGCTGCTCTTTCTATGATTTTCCAGGATATTTGTATTCTATCTTTTTCCTTTGAGCTTCCAGATGTTTTACTCAATTTGTTTGGTTTTGTATCTTTCTTTTTTTAAATGACGTTTGTGGTTTGCTATTATTTTTAAATTGGTTTTCATGATACCTTTTTTGTTTCTTCTGCGTTCTCTGATGTTACAGTGGCTTGGTAAAAATGCGGGTGTGGGGCTTTTTTGTAGGGGGGCACTGTTTTTTTTGATCCGTTGCAGGATTTCTTTCATCCCCCTGTTTTTTCTGTACTGCTTTTCATTTTTTTGGGTTGAATCAATGATGTTTTAAGGTTGGGCTTCACGAGTATGAAAATTTGATGCTGTTTTTGTTGAATTCTTGGATAATTTGTGTTTTTTGGGGAATGATGATGTTAGGTTCAAAAGAATTCTTTCCCTATTTTGTTTTCATCTTCCGTATATGGGGGGTTGTCCCATATGATCTTTTTTTTCCTGTTCTTTTTTGTGTCTGTATGTCATTTCTGGGTCTTGTTTTTGTTTTAGTTGTAGCCACTTTTGTGAAAACGCTTTTGATATTCAGCTGCACGTTTTTGAATGCTGTTTCATTGCATGACAGGTTAAAAATCCTTATTTATGCCTCTGGGTATTGTTTTTAGTATGGAAGGTGGTGGTTACTTTTGATTTTAAATGCAGGGTATCATTTGGTTTTTTGTAGGGTTTATATATGTGCTGGTTGAGACAAACGTTATATCTAGTAGTTCACTATTTTTTTATTTGCTTCTATAGGATTTTTAGTTTTTGGGTTTTTTGGAAAGATTTTACCAGTTTTTTTTCTTATTTTTCAAAGTTTTAGGGTTGTCATTCGCGCGCAAGGCGTATCCCCGTTCAGTCCCACTTGTTTTCCCAATTTCTTTTGAATGTTAGACAGCAGAACGTCCGACAATTCGCAAGTTTCGGCACCATATACGATCCCATTGTGACATCAAAAGTTGAATTTTGTTGCGTCTTGGTCCCGTTTTTTTTTTTGCTGTGTAGTTTCAAATGAAAGCGTCAGAGAAAAAAAAGGGGGTGATGAAAGGAAATCCTGAACTGTATAAAGAAAAAATTTCCCCCTGAGCAACAATGCCTCTACAACAGCATTGTGTACAACCACTGTAACTCAGAGAAAGCGAAGAAAAATATATGGTATCCGAAAAACCAATTTAAAAATAGATATGCAAAAACCCCAAAACGTCATTTAACAAAGAAAAAACAAAAACCCAAAAAGAATTAGTAAAAAACAACTGGAAGCTCAAAGAGAAAAAAAGATGAATACAATTATCCCGGAAAATCATAGAAAAAGCAGCCCATCAACAACATTCAAAAAAATGTAACCTAGCTCAACAGAAAAGTCTAATACTATGCAAACCCCAACTGGCAAATTAAATACTAGGGTAGAAAAGGTTACAACTGCAGGCACAAGTGGAAATTCATCAGTGAACAAGAACCCGAAACACACGAAAAACACAGTGACGTGATGACAGACAACACAAGCAGTTATAAAACACGGCCCGAACCAACATCCTGATGATTGCATTGTGAAAACAGGCTGTGATAGTTTTAAAACCCTTTCTTTTTAAAAAAATGTTGCCCCAGTTCGGGTTTAGATTTTTTTTTTTAAAATTTGCTGGGATTCAAATACCCTTGTCTTTTTATATATTATTATAATAATTATATGTGTGTGTGTGTGTGTGTGTGTGTGTGTGTGTGTGTAAAATGCATGGGTGGTAGCGAGGTGCGGGGAATGGGTGGTGGGTAGTGGGTGGGAGTCATTCTGGTGGTATGTCAGAATAACTCCCCTGGAGTCAAACTGAAACACAGAGGGAGTTAGTTTTTTTATGTTCTAGTTTAACTCCCAGGGAGTTAAAATTTACAAATGAACAGTTTAACTCCCTGGGAGTTAAACCATTCGGGGAGTTAAAACTTTTCGTTACAGACCGGAATAGCTCACCTGGTAGAGCGCCAGACTCGTAATCCAAGGGTTGCGGGTTCGAATCTCTGCCGGGCCGTTTCGGTACAGGGGGATTTTTCTCGCGGAGTTAACATTGGTTCAAACTACATTTCCTATACAGTCCTTCGAATGAGACTATAAACCGAGGGACCGTGTGTGAACGCACGCACAACATCTTGCACACACGTAAAATCCATGATCACCAACTTTCGGAAGAGAAGGCCAGTTTGGCCGTTGGTATGGATGACACGTTACACATAGCATGCACCTTCCCCGAAGATTGAGTATGGCTGCCTTAATGGCGGGATAAAAAAACGGTCATACACACGTAGCTCCACTGCCTGTCTATACAGGAGTGTCCACAGGAGTATCAGCCTGCGTACGCAGAAAGAAAGAAAGAAAAAAAATTGACTGGTACATCTATAAAACGGGTTGTAAAGATTATCGTGTTTTAGGCGTAGCGATAGATGAAGAATGAAGACAGCAAGATCTCATAAAAAAAGATCTTTCCTCTTTTCTCAACTTCAGCGGTTCATCATCCTTGCTGCACTTCAGCTTTTCTTCAGCGCGCACTTAATGCCGTATGTCAGTTACACTTTAACTATATGGGATGGGTGTAGAGATATCCACAGTAAAAGACTGAATTCGTTTCATCGGCTTGCATTAAGGCTGCTCCTTCCAACTGTAATCTGTCACAACAGTTTCAGTTTCAGTTTCTCAAGCAAGTGTCACTACGTGATGACTACACACGCTACCACACGTATCTGTTAAGCAACGAACCAACACTGCGCAGGATTTACAGCCGGTGGATAAATGAATTGATGCCCATGAATAGGACTTAGCAGATGTCTTTACAGCTGGTGGATAAATGAATTGATGCCCCATGATATAGGTCTTAGCAGATGTCTTTACAGCTGATGGATAAATGAATTGATGCCCCATAAATAGGACTTAGCAGATGTCTTATCTGCACACTAATCCATCGCGCTGCTCAGACCTTAGGGTACCTCCCTAGGATTGTTTTGATGAAGACCCGATGACAAGAGATGAGAAACTAAAAGCGCTGAACGTATGGTACGTACCTTAGATATATTAATCAAAGTTAACAAGGTGTCATTTATGATTAGAAAAATTAACAAAATACCATGCAGTGTTACATTGAAACCATTTTTACAAGACTGACCAGCTGATCTGGAATGCACAAATTCCTTCTTCCCTACCTATACATGGATCAAATCAGGTCAAAGCAACCTGACTTACTCTGGACTATATGTCAGCAACTAATTTCCAGCTGTTCTACACAATATGATTTTTTAACATGAAAATCAAGAAACATCGACGTTAAAAATGATGTCCCAGTAATTTGATTTTCTTTTTTTTAATCATTGACTTGCATGGGCATAGTTTGAAATTCAACCAACCGTCCCCATCAACAGTCATGACTGATCTGTACAGTCCTACACGCCATCACTATCTTGTGGTCACACGCCGTCATTGACATATGTACCATGCATTGTATAATCAACGTCAGCAATTTGAATCATACTATTAAACCAAACATATCCAAATATCAACTCTCACAGAATAACACCCTGCCAAACCTTTGATTTATTTTCCATGAATCTTAAATAAATGTTAGCGAACCGCCCAAATAAACAAAAAAAAAAAACCCACACACAAACACACACATAAACGTGGACAAACGAATCACAAGACAAAACACGACGCGTTTCGACCTCTTAGGTCTTCTTCAAGCAAGATACAAAGAAAAAGAAACCCGAAGGTGCTGGGGAGGACCAGAGAAGCACTGTCTTCACCTGCCTTTAGAGCAGTCCTGTACCACCCTTGGAGGCCTGCGCTGTGTTGACGATGGGTACAGGCACGCGCAGGACACTCCATTAAGATATCAAGGGACATAACTGCTCCTGAACAGAGGTAAATCAGACTGCAGGATGCCAACTCATAACGCCTTAAAATAGCATCCCCCATGGTGTACCAGCCCGTATTTCATGACTGCAGAGCCCACCGGCGAGAAAACACCACCCTCCAGCTGCCGAGCACACCCCACAGACCCAACCACCCATGCCCACGGACAGATGAAGACAGTGCCACTCCAGACACAGCCAAGCTTTCGCCATACGGTCTTATGTGCCCTCAAGAGAGAATCCAAAGTTGTAGTCTTTCCCACTGTCAACAGGACTTTCCCTGTGGTCAGTGGGTCTTTCCTCACCGTCACTGGACCTTTCTCCAGGGTCAGCCTAGTTAAGGCAAAGAAGAAAAAGAAAACACCCGAAGGTGCTGGGGAGGACCCAGAGAAGCACTGTCTTCACCTGCCTTTAGAGCAGTCCTGTACCACCCTTGGAGGCCTGCGCTGTGTTGACGATGGGTACAGGCACGCGCAGGACACTCCATTAAGATATCAAGGGACATAACTGCTCCTGAACAGAGGTAAATCAGACTGCAGGATGAAAACTCATAACAGCCTTAAAATAGCATCCCCCATGGGTGTACAGCCCGTATTTCATGACTGCAGAGCCACCGGCGAGAAACACCACCCTCCAGCTGCCGAGCACACCCACAGACCCAACCACCCATGCCCACGGACAGATGAAGACAGTGCCACTCCAGACACAGCCAAGCTTTCGCCATACGGTCTTATGTGCCCTCAAGAGAGAATCCAAAGTTGTAGTCTTTCCCACTGTCAACAGGACTTTCCTGTGGTCAGTGGGTCTTTCCTCACCGTCACTGGACCTTTCTCCAGGGTCAGCCTAGTTAAGGCAAAGAAGAAAAAGAAACCCCCGAAGGTGCTGGGGAGGACCAGAGAAGCACTGTCTTCACCTGCCTTTAGAGCAGTCCTGTACCACCCTTGGAGGCCTGCGCTGTGTTGACGATGGGTACAGGCACGCGCAGGACACTCCATTAAGATATCAAGGGACATAACTGCTCCTGAACAGAGGTAAATCAGACTGCAGGATGCAACTCATAACAGCCTTAAAATAGCATCCCCATGGGTGTACCAGCCCGTATTTCATGACTGCAGAGCCCACCGGCGAGAAACACCACCCTCCAGCTGCCGAGCACACCCCACAGACCCAACCACCCATGCCCACGGACAGATGAAGACAGTGCCACTCCAGACACAGCCAAGCTTTCGCCATACGGTCTTATGTGCCTCAAGAGAGAATCCAAAGTTGTAGTCTTTCCCACTGTCAACAGGACTTTCCCTGTGGTCAGTGGGTCTTTCCTCACCGTCACTGGACCTTTCTCCAGGGTCAGCCTAGTTAAGGCAAAGAAGAAAAAGAAACACCCGAAGGTGCTGGGGAGGACCCAGAGAAGCACTGTCTTCACCTGCCTTTAGAGCAGTCCTGTACCACCCTTGGAGGCCTGCGCTGTGTTGACGATGGGTACAGGCACGCGCAGGACACTCCATTAAGATATCAAGGGACATAACTGCTCCTGAACAGAGGTAAATCAGACTGCAGGATGCAACTCATAACAGCCTTAAAATAGCATCCCCCATGGGTGTACCAGCCCGTATTTCATGACTGCAGAGCCCACCGGCGAGAAACACCACCTCCAGCTGCCGAGCACACCCCACAGACCCAACCACCCATGCCACGGACAGATGAAGACAGTGCCACCCCAGACACAGCCAAGCTTTCGCCATACGGTCTTATGTGCCCTCAAGAGAGAATCCAAAGTTGTAGTCTTTCCACTGTCAACAGGACTTTCCCTGTGGTCAGTGGGTCTTTCCTCACCGTCACTGGACCTTTCTCCAGGGTCAGCCTAGTTATAGGCAAAGAAGAAAAAGAAACACCCGAAGGTGCTGGGGAGGACCCAGAGAAGCACTGTCTTCACCTGCCTTTAGAGCAGTCCTGTACCACCCTTGGAGGCCTGCGCTGTGTTGACGATGGGTACAGGCACGCGCGGGGACACTCCATTAAGATATCAAGGGACATAACTGCTCCTGAACAGAGGTAAATCAGACTGCAGGATGCAACTCATAACAGCCTTAAAATAGCATCCCCCATGGGTGTACCAGCCCGTATTTCATGACTGCAGAGCCCACCGGCGAGAAACACCACCCTCCAGCTGCCGAGCACACCCCACAGCCCCAACCCCATGCAACTAATTTCCTGCTGTTCTACACAATATGATTTTTTAACATGAAAATCAAGAAACATCGACGTTAAAAATGATGTCCCAGTAATTTGATTTTCTTTTTTTTAATCATTGACTTGCATGGGCATAGTTTGAAATTCAACCAACCGTCCCCATCAACAGTCATGACTGATCTGTACAGTCCTACACGCCATCACTATCTTGTGGTCACACGCCGTCATTGACATATGTACCATGCATTGTATAATCAACGTCAGCAATTTGAATCATACTATTAAACCAAACATATCCAAATATCAACTCTCACAGAATAACACCCTGCCAAACCTTTGATTTATTTTCCATGAATCTTAAATAAATGTTAGCGAACCGCCCAAATAAACAAAAAAAAAAACCCACACACAAACACACACATAAACGTGGACAAACGAATCACAAGACAAAACACGACGCGTTTCGACCTCTTAGGTCTTCTTCAAGCAAGATACAAAACAATTAGGACAACGAAAATGAACGAGCAATCACTTATCTTCAATCACTTCAGC
>CM031602.1:53354503-53359963 GCA_018398815.1 Conus ventricosus | reverse complement strand
TTCGTGTCGTGGTAACGGTGGTGGTGGTGCTGAAATGTGTATATGTCTGTGAGAGAGGATGCGAACGAGGAAACAGAAGAGAAAAGGAGAGGGGGAGGAAGAAGGCAGGAAGGGGGAGGGGAAGGGAGGGGGGGGGGGGGGGGGGGCGTGAAAGAGAAATTGGAGGTCAAAGGTCATCCGTCAATGTCATTATCGTTTTGCATCAAGTTTTATTTCCGGCCAGCGACTCCATGGGCAAATGACGTGTTTCCGGTGTGTCGCTATCAGCCGCACTTCAAAGTTGTAAGGTTTCTCTCTCTCTCTCTCTCTGTTACAGAGAGAGAGAGAGAGAGAGAGAGAGAGTGTGTGTGTGCGAGCACACGTGTAGATATCAAAGAAAAAAAATAAATGTAAAACATATTTTGCGACAAAGCGTTTGAAAACAGTCTCTATTCTTGTTTTTATATCAATGCCGCCAGTTCACAAGATGGAGACTTACTATTCACCGTCCGCTCCGATCTGCATGCTAATTTGATTTTGGTATGGACATACATGACCGTGCTTCTCGTTTCATGAGCTGGAGAAGCTAGTGGCTTACTATAGCAAAGAAAAGAAGTGGGATGCTTAAATCACGAGGTATAAGCTATATATATATATATGAATGGGAGAATCGAGAGGGGCGGCGGGGGAGAGAGGAGAGAGAGAGAGAGAGAGAGAGAGAGAGAGGGGGGGGGTGACGAAACGGTGTTGAAGTGGGCAGATGGTAGATGACTGGGAGAGTAGGAGGGAGGTGGGGGTGGGGGGACAGAAAGAAGGAGGGAAAGCGGATGATGCTAGTTTGGTGGGGGTTGGGAGAATGAGGGTGGTGTTGGGGTTGTGGGTTGGGTTGGGTTGTGCGTGGGTGGGAATAGGAGTAAGAAAGATTTTTTGATGAGTTTTTTTTTCACGAGTTCATTGGTTACCTGGCTCCAGTGTCGTCATGAAATTCCTCGGAGGGGGGACCAGGAGCTGGTCAAAATACTGGGAATATCGGGTGTGTTGTCGCCTTTCCTCTGATTTCTCTCTACCCCTTTCTCTGTTATAACTGTGTATTTATCTATGTAGGCCTACCTATCTCTGTGTGTGTGTGTGTGTGTGTGTGTGTGTGTGTGTGTGCGTGCGTGTGCGCGTGCATGTGAATGTGCGCGCGTGCACATGTGTGTATGGGTTGTGTGTGTGTGTGTGTGTGTGAGCGCGCGTGCATAATTATGTGTATGTGTGTGCGTGTGCATGCACGCATGTGCGTACATTTATGTCTCTGTGTGTGTCGGGGTGGGGGTGGGGGGTTGAGAGTGTACGAATCTGCCATGTCAGCGTTCTATGGGCCCACTGTGATAATTCTTCGTTGACCTTCACTTTTCCCTAACCTTCTCAGCGTTCACCCTCCTCCAACCCCCCAGCCCCGCACCCCCCTCCCACACCCTCTTTTTCTTTCCTGCCTCACCCCCCCCCCCCCCCCCCTCCCGCCTTTCCCTTCCCTCTGGTCCTTCATTCCTTTTTTTTTCATGACATATTACCCTCACAGTTTGTCCTGCTAATCTTTGATGAATACACAGACAAGATAAAAATATATGTATCTGGATTAATTGCTGCTCTACAGTCAGGTTTTTTTAACATGCAAGTGCCTACAGGTGCCTGTTTTTTTGTTGTTGTTGTTGCTGCTGCTGTGCTTGTTAATTGTGAGTGAATGCAATTGTCTAGGTTTTTTAAAATTTTTTTTATCTTATGTCAAGGGGATGTCTCCTTGTTTGTTCTGTGTGTTCCGTGTTGTCAGTTCTGCCAGGCGGATTCGGTGTCGTAAGCAGCGTTCGTGCATGTGTTTATTTCACTATTCAGCGTGGGAGCGAGAGTTACCGCACTTGTTTGTTATTGACTGTTTACTGTTCCCTGCCTCATTAGGATTTCCTTTTATCCTAGGATCTAATGTCTATAGGTTTGTAACCTTTGCAGTGCTTACTGGGTCGAACACGATCCAGAGACACAATGAAATTCTAATATCTCTTGAACTGTTTACATTTTTTTTTTTTTTACTGAACGTTTGGGTATTTATCATTAAAAAAAAATCAGTTATCTGTAAGCTGGTGTATGTACATCACTAGGGAGAGAAATATTTATCTGTGTCGCTAGCAGGAAACGATTCTGGTGATGTGTGTCGTGGAAGACCCATACAGTGAAGAGATGTGACTGGGCGTGGCACGGCGTCCATTCAGAGGTATAGATTCTTGAAGACTGTTTGAAGGACGTGAGTGTTGCATGATCTGTATCATCTGAAGAGGGATAAGCAGTAAAAAAAACAACAACACACAGCAAATCCTAGGTACACTGTCTGGATTTGGGGTCGACTCTCATCATCGGAAAAGTGGAGTCAAAAAAGTGATGTCCCTATAAAGGTTAAACTGCAATCGTTTGTCATCTCCCAAGTTGTAACACACACACACACATACTCACTCACACATGCTCACACTCACAAGCACGCATACGCACACACACACATGCACACACACACACACATACAAGCACGCACGCACACATACACACACTTATGCAGAGACTTCAAACAGAGGCCATTTTATTCCATCAGACATACGCAGCTCTGTGTAACCAACACACACAGACACTGAACACAACGCTAGTTCTACCACAGTTGGTCAGTACAGACGACCACTTCCACCTGGTCCAACATAAACAGAAGCCATGAAAAACGTCACAGACTAGACGTAGACCACGCAACACAAAGGAACAACACAAGAGAAAATCAGTGTATTCTGACGTAAGTTTCAGTACCTTTGTTGTTGTTGTTGATGATTCTGTTGTTACACTTGCTGAAATTATGTATTCTGACTATATAGTTTAAGTATTTCTGTTGTTGATGTTGTTGTTACACTCGACGTAGAGACGTCACCCCCAACATGTGGAAGGCGGTGCTGATGGTGTTGATGATGTTGTTGCTGTTATATTTTGCTGTACAGGGGTCAGTCACCCTCAGGATGTGGAAGGCGATACTGCTGGTGTTGTGTTGTTGTTACATTCGCTGTACAGAAGTCAACCCCAGGTTGTGGAAGGCGGGGCTGATGGCGTTGATGTTGATGTTGATGTTGTTGTTGTTGTTACATTCGCTGTACAGACGTCAACCCCAGGTTGTGGAAGGCGGGGCTGATGGTGTTGATGTTGATGTTGTTGTTGTTGTTACATTCGCTGTACAGACGCAAACCCCAGGTTGTGGAAGGCGGGGCTGATGGTGTTGATGTTGATGTTGTTGTTGTTGTTACATTCGCTGTACAGACGTCAACCCCAGGTTGTGGAAGGCGGGGCTGATGGTTTTGATGTTGATGTTGATGCTGATGTTGTTGTTACATTCGCTGTACAGACGTCACCGCCAGGTTGTGGAAGGCGGTGCTGAGTGTTGGTGTTGCTGATGCTGATGCTGTTGTTACATTCGCTGTAATGGGGTCACTCCAGAATGTGGAAGGCGGTGCTGATGGTGTTGGTGTTGCTGATGCTGATGCTGTTGTTACATTCGCTGTAATGGGGTCACTCCCAGAATGTGGAAGGCGGTGCTGATGGTGTTGGCAGCAGCTTCACACAGCAACAGTCGTGACATGTTGACCTTGACAATCTGACCTGCAAACAGCCATTCAACATCACCGTCAAAATCATATAGAACTGAGAGAAGAACATTCAGGAAGTAACACAACCGAGTAAAAAACAAAAACAAAATAAAAACGATACAGAAAGTCAGGAAGCAATTAGCATGAACAAGGAAATGATTAAGTGAGCCAGGAGGTTGTATACAGAGAGCCAAAAAGTTTTGTTTTGTTTTTTAAATGAGTCAGGAAGTCATAAAGTAAATCAGGATAAAAGCGAGTCAAAAAAGTAATCAAAGAGTCAGGACTTAACTGAGTCAGGAGTTATAACGAGAGCCAAGGAGTCATAAACCCGAAATCAAGTCAGGAACCAATATACATATATATCAGAAGAGAGAGAGAGAGAGAGAGAGAGAGAGAGAGAGAGAGAGAGAGAGAAAGAGAGAGAGAGAGAGAGTTAGAAAGTAAATCAAGCGAGTCACTGGGCAATCCAATGAGTCAGGGAATAAACATACAAGTCTGGAAGTGGCCTAGGAATTAAACGAGTCCAGAAGTAATCATGTACGTCAAGAATTCATCAAGAAAACCAGGAAGTAATAAACTGATTTAAAAAGGAAGTAAAACAGTGAATCAAGAAAGTGTATCATATCAGTCTGAAAGAGGACAAAAAAACAACAACAAAAACGAGTATGAATCCAATAAAGAGAGTCAGAAAGCAACAGAGTGAATCAGAAATTTAAATTAAAAAAAAAGAAAAAGATATCAGGACGCAATTAAGTGAACAAGGGAGCAGTAAAGCCAACCCAGGGAGTTCTACTGTTGTGTGGTCATGCTGTCTACAGCCAGCTATCCCTGGACACTATCTCCGTGCCGTGGTCATGCTGTCTACAGCCAGCTATCCCTGGACACTATCTCCGTGCCGTGGTCATGCTGTCTACAGCCAGCTATCCCTGGACACTATCTCCGTGCCGTGGTCATGCTGTCTACAGCCAGCTATCCCTGGACACTATCTCTGTGCCGTAAGCACGGAACAAGCCAATACTGAAGAGGAAAGAAATCAAACCGAGTTAAAAGGAGAAAAAAAAAGTAATCATTGCACACAGCATATCGAGTTAAAATTGTAAACCAGCTCAGCGGGGGTAAATAAAGAAGAAAAGTATTGTTGAAAAAAAAAACTATGTTAAAGAAGTTAAGAAAGAGATGAAGATCATAAACAGGAAGAGGGAGAGAAGGGGTGGGGTGGGAGGTGGAGTAGGGTAGGGGGCGAAAGGACGACTATCGAGAGCTTGATAAGGGAGGTAACAAGATATAACAGATGTTTTGCCTCTGTGACCAGTTATGTCCCTTTGCATGCAAAAGCCGATGAACACGAACTTCTTTCGCTGCACAAGCACTTCATTGTTGGTGGACAGGAAGGGGTCTGGTCGATTGTTTCTCCACGTCAGCATTGTTCGTATAATGACGATGCTTTGTGAGTGATATAAACCTGAACTAAACAAACATTTGCCTGACTCACACTCATAACAAATGTAAAATAAACTGAAACAACATGGGCAAACACGTCAACACAAACATTATCCTGTTAGTTCTGACTTCTTTTTTTTAATTATTGAACTGTTTATTCTCTCTCTCTCTCTCTCTCTCTGTCACACACACACACACACACACACACACAGGGGGGGGGGGGGGGGGGGGTCCACAACACTTTCACTCCACAAACAAACCAACCTTTCCCCCTTGCAAGGAGACGCCCAGAAAAGACGAAGAAGTGACCAACTATTCAACCATCCAACCAACCAACCCAAACCCAACCCACCCTGCTTGTCTTTCTCCACGCAGTAGCAGTTCTCGTAGAACT
>CM031602.1:53327003-53349503 GCA_018398815.1 Conus ventricosus | reverse complement strand
AAGAACATTAAAGAACAAAAGGTGGGTTTTTTTTTGTCATTTGAGCTGTCTACTGACAGAACAAAAGGACTGACTTGTCCATTACTTCGACTGTGGTGTCATCACAGAGCAAAGGCCATTGGCGATCAAGAGGGTTGTGTCCAATTTATCATCAGGACTTTCCAAGTCACTGCGGAACAAAGACTACAACACAAGCAAACAAACAAACAAAAAAACGGCCGATTTATCCAATGATTATTACGACTCTTTCAGTCATCAAAGAACAAGGACTACTGACAATAAAGACCCGATCTGTCCTCGGGTCATTGCGATTGTTTACGTCATTTGAGAAAACATGCAACTGACAAAAAGGTCTCATGTCTTCATCTTCATCCGTACAGTGTCCTCAATCAACAGGCTGATTATTCTGACATTATTCTGAATGTCTCCATTCATCATCTGAAAGGCTTCAGGGAGACAGAAAAAAACGACTCTTGACAAAAGGGAATGGTTTGTCCATTTGGTTATTTTGAATGTTTAGGACATCATAGAACAGAGAATACTGGCATACATGATTCATTCGTTCACTGGGTAGTTTGACCATCAGGTCAAAACAAAAAGAGGACCTTTGACTAAAACGACTGATTTGCCTATTCGTATTGTTCTACTCGTGTGTTTGAGTCATTTCAGAACATACACAAAAAATGGACATTGAAGACTTATTTCATATGTCCATTGGGTATTTTGAGAGACTGGCTCAATACAAGGTGACTGAGGGCGGAAAACGAAGCAAATTTTAACATTTTTTTCCCCACTGGTTCTTTGGATCGTACAGTCGATTACGGAACAAAGACCAGTGACAGAAAACAGACGGCAAATGAAACAAACTGCGGCGTTACTGAAACACGACAAAAAAGCAGAAGAGCACACAAAACAAAGTGTGAAGTAACGACGATTTATTGCACGACACAAAACAGGACAAGGAAATTTTCGGCAAAATGCCTTCCTCAGCGACAAACAAAAAAAGTACAGACATAAACATGCACAATACTCCCCTTGTGAAGTCAAAGTGGTGAGTCAATGCCGAAAATTTCCTTGTCCTGTTTTGTGTCGTGCAATAAATCGTCGTTTACTTCACACTTTGTTTTGTGTGCTCTTCTGCTTTTTTGTCGAGAAAACAGACGGCTTCACCCATTCGCAGTTGCCACTTTTTGAGCTATCACACTACACAAAGATTTTTTTTTTTTTTTTTTTTTTGGGGGGGGGGGGATGATAAGTCTATCATTTTGAGTGTTTACACCATTACAGAACGAACACTATCATAAAAAAAGGACTGATTCTGTCCATTGTCATGATTTTTCGGTCAACACAAAATGCAGACCATAGACAATACATACAAAGAAACGAATGAAAGATCGCGGATTAATTCGTCGATTCGCCTTATGGACTGTTTACTTCATTATCGGACAAAGGCTCTCTCTCTCTCTCTCTCTCTCTCTCTCTCTCTCTCTCTCTCTATCTCTCTCTCTCTCGTGTCACACACACACACACACACACACACACACACACACACACACACACCACACACACGCACTTACACACACACGCACACACATGCGCGCGCGCACTCACACACATACACACACGCACGCACAGACACACGCACACATACACGCGCGCGCGCACACACACACACACACACACACACACACACACACACACACACACACACACACACACACACTATGGGCTGACCTACTGACTCGCTATTCCGACCGTTTAAATCACTACAGACTGACTTAGGCCTCAAAAGGGGAATGGATGGAAACAGGCCGACTGGTGACTAATCGCTTGTTTGATTGGGTACTGGATGACTTGATTTGGGCGATGTGTGTGTGTGTGTGTGTGTGTGTGTGTGTGTGTGTGTGTGTGTGTGAGAGAGAGAGAGAGAGAGAGAGAGGAGAGAGAGAGAGAGAGAGAGAGAGAGAGAGAGAGAGAGAGAACAGAGACAGAGACAAACTCCGGCGTTTAACAACAAAATAACCGTGGCCGATATTGCATGTAAAATTCATGACAAGCTCTTCCATCAAAAGAAGACCATATCAGGGACCTACTGAATATGCATGAGCGTACGGTGCCCCAGACCGTGCGGAGATGAAGGCAGTGACACCTAGCGGGAGACCGAGTGACAGGGCACGGCTTCTGCGCCGCTGGTCAAGTGCGTCTCCATGGAGACACAGTGACGGACGGAGATGCTTCCCATTGTTGGGAGCTCGGCACTCTTTCCGCCCTGGTCATCACGCACGTGTAACGCTTCCATCAGATTTCCTCCACAAAAGACCCCCGCCTTCAGTCAGGAAGAGCAAGACCAGCAAATCAGGGCGGCGGAGGGATCATTCTGACGTTGATCCACTTTCCCTGTATCCGCGTTCACCTTCTCTAACAGTTTGAACGTTTTTTGTTGCAGTCGTTTTCCAACCTTCCTGTACGCACACGAGACAGGGAGCCTCACAGCAGGTCTTGGCAAGAAGCAGCCACGGCCAGGTGGTGTTGCAAGTAGAGAACAGTAAAAAGCTCATTCTGGCTCACCCGGTCTCAACCAGTTTCGACCGGGTGACTCCAGAATGAGCTTTTTACTGTTCTCTGACAAGTAAGACTTCAATAACCAAAAAAATAACGATTTTTTACAAACAAACATACTGTGTAGTATTATCCGTTTTCAATACTATTTTACTAAATTTTTTAGATTTAGTTTTTGCTTAATCCTCTGTCTTTTATGTGAAGTAAAACTACAGAAATCATGTATGGTTTGACTGAGACACTGTGAAAGCAGACTAATTACCGGGGTTGTAGATTGTAGCAGGGTATATCAGGCCGTACCTGTTGGCGCCCGGCACCGCCTGTAATAAGCTGACTGTAATTAGAAGCCACACGGGCCGCCGTGCCTATTGCCGCCTAGCACACCTGATACGCTTGCCACAATCCACTGTAATTAGGTCTGCACAATGTCTCGACCAAGTGGACAACAGTAGATTTCGGCTTTGGTGTAACACTGTCCATGCGCTGTTGAAACTTCCTGTCACGAAAAGGTTTTGAACACGGGAGGTGTGACAAGATTGCTCTGACCGTGACAGGAAGTTAAGAGAGAGTCGGACAGGAAAGGCATATGTATTGCAATATGTGTTGCAATGCTAGGTAAGTAGTAATGTTACTAAGTTTAAAAAATGACGGAGTGCTTTGTTTGCCAGTGATATTTAAAACCCTTGCTGATAGGTTGTAGTCAAAAAAAATGGAAACTGAAACTGCTAGTGCTCCGTCTGAACAGCCTTCTACTTCTCAAGTGAAGATTAATCCTTGCGTTCATCGTGTTTATAATTATTTTAGCAACTGTTGCAAATTCTCAGACAGTTTTCCAAAAACAAAACTAAGAGCAAGGATACATAAAAAACAAAACTGAATTAGGAAAAATGAAAACAAATAGAAGAAAGATAAAAGAAAGACTGCGTTTGCAAACTGAACTCTTAACAACTGTTGAAATGGAAATTGATGAAGTAGAAAAGGAAGTCAGGAGTTGAAAGCAACTTTATAACAAGTGCAGGGAGGTGATTCATCTGACGAGTAGGTGACATTTAAGGAAAGTTTATTATTATTTTTTGTTTTTGTTTTTTAAAAAATTATGCATTAAAAATGATTTTTTTTGGGGCCGTTTTTTCTTTTCTCAAGTCACTTCAAAATTTCTCCTCAAGTCATCCCAAGAAATTTCAATTTTTTTGATAAAGCACCTCAATTCTTAAATTAAGTCACCCCTTAAGTAAACCAAGTTTTTATTTAAGTTCTTAAATTTATAAAAAAACAATAAATCTTTTTTTTTTATCTTAAATAGTAGATGCCTAATATAGCACCACGCCTCAAAAAACGCGTCATCCGGGGATTCTTGCTCACGTCATTGGCGCGAGTGGGTCGGAAATAGATTTTAAATGAATTTCTTAATCGTAAAAACCGCTTTGATTACAATTCGGCTTGGAAATGTTTTTTATGACTCCAGTCTTATTATTGACTCCATCATTTTAAACAAAAATAATCCGCCATGACATTTTACAAAAAACAAAAAATTTTAAAAAATTAATTTTTAAAATATTTTTGGGCTCTGAAATGGATAAAAAGATCTTTTGTTTCTTTTCGGGCATGCGTTGTGTTGGGGAATTTGTTTTAGTGGTTGAGATTTTTTGGACGCTTTGGGTTTTCGTTCTTTTTTATAATTTTTAACCAAACCGCCCCCAAGACAATGCCACCAAAAATACAATTGCTTTAAGAAAATATAACTTGCTTAGGAACCCTGTTGTTGTAGGCCCGAATAAATTTTTGTTCTGGCTTTTTTTATATTGGCATTGAAAAAACTGGCTGCGGCTCGGGCACTTTTTCATTATGAGCTATTTTCTGTATTGCAACATTAATTTTTTTGTTTTTTCCCACTCTGCTAATTTTTTTCCCTGCTGCAACCGTCCAGGATTTTTAGACACTTTCTCCACCTGTTCAAGTTTTCGATTCTGCTGATTTTCGGCTCGATCATTTTGAAGGGAAAAATAAAATCATATATAAAAGTTTAATCCCATGTTAGGGGCGACAATAATTTCCAAATCTGTAATACAGACACATCCTAGAGACTCAAATGACTTTGTTAAAACTGGACCCTGCTTTAAAAACATACAAAAAGTTTTGTTCGAATCAATAGGCCAAATCACTAACTTTTTTATTGTACAAACTAAAACGTTTGTCCTAAAATTTTTTAAATTTGATCCTAGTTCGCTTCATACCTGTTTGAATTTACAATGTCTTGGGCGCATCTGTTGAATTTTTCTTGCAAAATTCATTGCTGGGGGAACTGTTTTTTTTTTCCGCATGCTGCCAAAAGAATACAACCTCTCCTTTGGGGGCAAAACTTGGGGCATCACTTGGTCATTTGTAATAAAATTTTCAGGAATGTTTAGTAGACGGGGGTTTCATGTTTTATTACAATATAAATTATTTTTTTTTAAAAATGACGCCGAAAAACTGTTACCACTTTTTTACCATTCGCTTTTGGGGGCCAAAAGAATAGGAACACTGCTTGGGAAAAGCTTTTTAAAAAATTTAACCAAATTTTGGGGCAAACTAGACTTTGAGGATTGGGCAAAGCATTGCTATCATTGCAGCTTCGTTGCTACGAAAATTTTCTAGTTAAGCGGAATAATTCCAGCGTAAAATATGAAAAAATAAAAAAAATACATTTAAAAAAAATGGCTTCGCTCGAAATGTGAAGGGGGTGCAGTATGAATGCGCTTGTTTTTAGGGGAAGAAATTTACGCTTTAAAAAAACCTAGGGGGTATGGCAGAAAGAAGACATAACAAAGCTGTGGAGCAAAGCACCGCACAAGAAACATGAAAAGCAAGTTTGACAGTAGATTTTATAACCAAAACTAAAAAAACGGGGAAAAATGCGGTTCACATTTAAAGACGTTGATCAACAATAAAAGAATTTTTATTTTTAACAGGCAAACCCAACGAGCTTACCCCCCCAAAAATTCAGTGATTTTTATACCTCAAAAAACAAAAATGCAAGAAATCGTTTTATTGCTTTTGGCATGACCGTTGTGTATTTTTTGAACATAAAATTGGCTGAATAAAAATGAACAAATCTTTATTCCCCAAAAAGGATTTGGAAGGGAATCACACAAAAAAAAGAAAAGCCAAGCAGGGGAGCAGGAACAAACAGAAAAGGAAGGGTTATCTAAAAAAGCAAAAAGGAAAATTTATTTACCTGCACCTGACGAATACAAGACCACACTTTGTGAACACAATCCGAACGAAACCATCAATGGATTCTAATTTACCCTATGATACGATTGGGCAAAAAAAGATTTAAGTACCCCTTCCGTCATTGAAACCTTCAAGATACAAAGTGCAAAAACCGTTAACACAAAGATGCTTCTCTGTTGCTTTTCCCTACAACTGTAATCAACGAGGCCCGCTAACTTACCTCCTGTTTAAAAATCGATGTGGAAAAGATTTAAAAGGGGCCGTTTGAATCAATTATTTTAAAAACATGGTTACCTTTTTAAAAAGGGCATCCCAGGAGTTCCAATCAGTTTTTATTTTAAAATTTTAACAAACATTATCGAAAGACTTTTTCCTCCCATTTTCACGAGGTGATTGAAAATTTCTCGCAACACAGAAGGGTTAAAAACTGCCTCAGTTTTGCGGAAATGAATAATGAAGAATTTTAAAAGGGGCAAAAAAACCAGTACAAGCAATTAAAAAAAAAAAAAAATTTGCTAAAGGGGATCTTCATCCAGCAAATTTTTTCCCGTTTGGCTTAAAGGGAAGTACCTTTTTTTCCCGGGGGGGAAGCAGAAGGGGGGCACCGCATCGGGAACCGACCCCCAATTTTTGGAGTTTTTGATCCATAGAAATAAAAAGAATTGTAAAGTGAATCGCCGGTTTATTTACGAGAAACTGACACAACAAAACAACCACCCTAAAATCTTTTTGTGAAGGAAGAACTGCAGATAATCCCCCCAACCAGCCCGGTTGGGGCTTTTTTAATTTTTAATTTAATAAATAATTTGAGTCAAATGGAAGTTTCAAAAACGAAACAAGCAAACAAGAATGATAAAAAAAGAAAACTTGGGAATTAATACAAATCATATATACGTGTTCTGCTATTAAGGAATTAATACGAGAATCCATGGTTCGTATTCTGCGTTAAAGAAACAATTACGAGGATTCATTGGCACAGGCACGCATCCAGATCACTTACATCCCAAACCCAAATTTTTGACTATCAAAAATGGGGAAAAGAATACTTGAAAATAAAAAAAAATTCGAGCATCAAAAAAAAACATGAAAAAAATTTGAATAAATTTGGGAAGATGTTTTGATTGATTTTCAGAAAAATTTTCAGGAAAAATATAACCAGGTGAAAAGAAATATAATTATTGTCTCAGTGCCATTTGCTTAAAAAACTCGGGGATTAAAAAAATCTCGTTAGTGTTTTTCTATCTAATGACTTCTTTTTTAAAAACATTGTGTTTGATCTCATGTAATTAGATCTAGTTTTCTTTCGATGAAAAGTATGTTTATTAAACAATGCTTCTTTGTAGTTTTCATGTGAATGTTTGACTGCACAACACTGCAGTATCCCTTTGCTTTTTTAATTTTTTTTTTTTGGCTCGAAAGACTGTACATTTTCGCCCTTAAACCAAACAAACCCTTGATCCCCCCCTCCAATATTCACCTTCATCTTTCCAAAAACCCTTTTTGTTAAAAAATTGAATGAAAAGGGGGCGAATCTTTAGGGTAACAATGGCGTACCATCCCGCATCCCCTTTTCTACTTCTAATTCCAGTTTTTATAGAGTCTTCAGTAGGGTATCTATAACAAAACATCTGTATCTTTTGTAAAGTACTCTGGACCGGGTACGGGGGTTTTTTAAGTAGTCTAAAAAATTCTAACATCAAAAGCTTTGAAATTCAAAAACAGAAACCCAATAAATACAGGTTTGTCCAATTTGATTTTTTTTTTTTTCATCACAGCCAAAACCCGGGTCATGAAATCTTCAAAGCCCTGAAAATTTTGTTTTGAAGCCCTTTTAATTGCTTTTTCCCTGGGCCCAATCTGACATTTGCCTTTTGCGGTTTTCCATAGTTTTTCCCGAAAACTGTTTTTCATCACTTAAAAAAAAGTCTTTTTTCTGAAGCATCTTGGGGATTTATTCTGATCGTTTCTTCATGAGTTGTTTCCAGAACGTTCTTACAAAAGCAATTATCGATGAAACTGTCAACTTCAACCCATGTCTTAAAAAAAAAATTGTAGAATCGAAATGACAGAAAAATTTTTTTTTTGTTCGAAGTTTAACACAATTTTAGGGGGCTCTTTTTTTGCCACTTAATTTTTCGCTCAAACGGATAGTCATTATGCAGGTCAGGAGTTCCGAGGATATTTAATCAACTTCTAGAATGAAACCCGCTTTTGAGGGGCGTTAAATGTTTAACCACTTTTAAAGCCTTTTGAATATTATTGGATTGTCTTCGTGACATTTTTAAAGTTGCGTAAAGGAAGTGTTGCGCCATTGCCCCTCCAAAGATTGTTTTTCATTAAAAACTAAAATAGTTAGACCTTTTTCTTGGATCATAACATCTAAGTATTTGTTGTTTGCTTTCAATAAAGATGCGACCCATACAAATTCCTCCACGCAACCGTTTTCAATCATTGAATCTTGGGAAATCTGACAAAAAATCAATCTGTACTCCCGAAACTTTTAAAAAAGCTCCCAACTCATCCCGGGCGGGGAGAAAATTTAAGCGCGGGGGTCCCGGCTAAAGTTTCATGCAGGTCTTTCTTAAATTTTTAAAGACTCTGCCAACAAACATACTCAGCCCTCAAGTAGGAATCAGATGTCTCCCACTTTTACAACTAACTTTCCACGCATCTTGAGCATGCGGTAATCAGAATCACTAATCCCTTTCCCTGAGACAAACAGAACCAACTTTAGGGGAAGTGTGTCTTCATTAAACCTTCCCCAAAAATTTTATGAAATTCATAAGGGGAAAACCCCTTTCTAAAAAAGGGTTGGGGCAAAATATTCTTCCCTTATTGGGCAGGACTTTAAGGACATAGCCAGACTCAAAAGAACCCATCATGTGTTGCATAGAGTCGTAAAAGACATTATTTAAAGTGAAAACTGTACTTTTCTGATGACTGTGCAAGCAGTACCTTGAAGGGGTCGGAAATCTTGCATTATAAGGGAGAGTCGTAACCCCGCAAGTTATGAAAGAATACGGGAGCTTTCCCTGTCTTAGGGTTTAAAGTTTAGTTGAAGAATGCATTTACTGTGCGTGCTCCCTGAACTTTCCCTAAAATGATCATGGGGTTTTACGTTGGGTTTGGCTCTTCACTGTTAGACTTATTTCAAAAACCGCAAACCAACAATGTGGCTGATATACTGTTGTTGGTCTTTAGGCGCCATTATGATTTCAGATAAGTTTAATTATTAGAACGGGTTACCACTTTTCTGCATGTTTCTAAAATATTTTGCAGCTTAGGCCCCCTATAATTTTGGTTCCGAAAGGCACCACCGACCTGACAAAAATAAGGCAAAGAAAAAATTATGATTTCTCACAAAGGCTGTTTTCGGGGGTTTCTGTGGGTTGGCCCCCATAAGGAACAATAAGCGCTCGAAGTCGCGTAAACCTGGACTTGTTTGCAGTCGTTTTCAGTTTTTAAACAACTTTTTATCCAGGCGGGGGGTTTTAGTTCTGTAATTTCAGTCTACAGAAAATTTTTTCAATGTTTTTTATGTTTAAAACGCGGCTGGAACGGGGGGCATTCTTTTAAACATTTTCAAAAGAATTTTTGTTTGCTCTTTGTTTTAAGTATGCGATTAGTTACCATTGTTGTATCAATGTGTAAAGCGGACCCGCTGGTGAAAGATACAGTAAGTCAAAATGTTTGTCTGGCTCGCCAATCGTTGGACGTTCTTGGACACTTTTTTAAACGGTTGTTTTTTTCCTCCTCCCCGTGTAGACATTAACATTTTGGGTTGTTTTGTTTTTTCAAATGATCAGGAATCCACGCTAAAAGGATAGGATATCCACTAAAGTTTTGATCATTGATGTAAGGGGGAAGTTATCACTCTCCTCGTTTTTTCGGACGTAGCAGCCTTTTAAGAACACACCCCCATAAACATTTTTGTCCCGAATTTTTTATGTTTAAACTGCTCTTTTGCGACTAATGCGGGGGGGGGGAAGTAAACTTGCCCACAATGGGGCATATTTTCCCGTTTTAAACTATTTAAGACTTCCCCTCGACCCAAACCGCCTTCATTTTGGGTTCTTCAGCGGGGCCCCATCAAACTGTGGGAAGCAGTTCGTCGCCCAACCGGGGGTTAAAAACATTAGAGAAAAAAATAACCTGTTGTTTGGTCGAGACCCAGCGCTAGATTTCTTATTTATTGTTATATGCGATTAAAACACTAACATTACTTTTAAAGGCGGGGGCTATTGTTATTTACCCGGAACTTGGGAAATAGCTGAACAAACTTGCCTTCGTTTTTGATCAATGACGTCTAGATCAAAAAACGTTTTTAAAAACTCGACAAACGCTCCCCATAAACATTTCCTTCAAACAATTCGTCCGTCCTTATATATTTATCCTGTTGAGTTTCTTTTCTAATCAAAATATTATTTAAATTAAAAAAAATAATTAATCAGAATCAATTTCAAAGGGCTTTTTTTTGCTTGGGGCCTAAACTAAAGTATAAACGCCCTTTGAGTTGTTATGTGAGCTGTTTAAAAAAGTTTTAAGTCTTTTACTTTTTTTTTAAAAATTCCTTTTTATATCTCGGGGCTGGCTGTTAGAAAAACTTTCCCCGCCTTTTTTTTGAAGATCAAACTTTTGTCTTTTTTATCATCAAATCGGGCCGTAAAAATTAAAATTTTTCACCGTGTGTTTTGGGCAAATACGCTTTATTATTGTCTTTTTAAAAGAGTAAGTTTAGCTGTATTTGTTAACCATAAGGGGGGTGGCTTTGGAGTTAGTTTTTAATTTTTTGCCGGCATTGCAAAAACGGGGGCTAAAACCTGGGGCTGGGGCGCCCTCACCTGTTTTTTGAGGGCCCCCTTTCCCCCTAAAGCACAAACGCGATCCCCATAAAACAAGTAAACCCCAAAAAGGGAGAGAAACCCGGGGGCTGGGGAAATTTTTAAGGGCGCCGGGCAAAGTGTAAGTTTTTTTGGGTTTTTTAAAGTCGGGGGTTTCACAACCCTTCTTTTGGCCTCTCTACACTTTTCCCCGTGAACGCTGTTTTTTAAAATAAAAATATTTAGTATTAAAAATTTTTTAACGTTTTTTAAACGCCCCAAATAAAAAACAAAGAAAAACTTTTTATCGTTTTTTTTTTTTTTTGTTTTTTTCCGTTTTACAGCCCCCACTTCCCAACGTTTTTGTGTCACTTTGTATTTGTTGTAAAAAATTTAAGTCTTCATGGGGTTGTCCTTTTCACAAACCCCCCCCCTTTGGCTCCATCCCCCCCAAAAAAATTTTTTTTTTTAAAATTAAAATTAAGTTTTCTAATTGGTTAGGGTATCATCAACTTTAATGTTATTTTAATTAAAATAAACTTTCCATCCTCTTTTAATGTTTTCATCTTCCCCCCAGCAAAATTTACCCTTTGCGATCTTGGGGCCAAACCAAAATTCCATTGTGTATTCTTGCTTCTGGGAATTTGTTGATGAACACTCTTTTTCTAATAACAAAATTTTCTTATTGTTTCTCAAAGCCCTTGCTAAATTAGGGTTTTAAAAGTAAACTTAAACAATTTAAAAGGGACTTTTTCGGTTTTAAGATTTTATAACCCTTTTTATTTCTTTTAAAATGTTTTTTCAATTTTTTTTTAACCCTTAAAATACCGGCTGCCACTTTAAAAATAAAAATCAGGGTGGAAAAAAAATTTTTTCCCCTTCGAAAATTTTCCGTAATACTTTTTTGGTCCTTTAAATTGGGCCATTTCTTTTTTTATGCTTCCATTTTCCTCCTTGAAAGCAAAAGCGCCCCTTTGTTTGGGGTTAATTTTATAAATGGTTAAAAATTGTCGCATTGTGTAAAAAAATACTTTCCCCTCAATTTTATAGAAATTTTTCTTAAAATAAAATTCCCCCTCTAATTTTGGAAAACTGTCCTTTTTGGGGTTTTGGATTCTTCATTTGAAAGAATTCGAGACCGGGAAATTCAGCCCTGGTCCCGGTTTTGAAGTAAAATTTGGGCAAATATGTGGATTTTGGAAATAAAATTTTTTCCCCCCAAAAGGGTTTTAGTCTTCATGCGGGGCAAGAAAATTTAAAAAGTTTGTGTTTTTTTTATCAAAAAAAAAAAGTTAATTATTAAAGAAACATGGCAGGCATTGAAGGTGAAGAAGTTTGTGATGTTTTTGATCCTGGAGACGACATGAGTGAAATGACTCCTTTGACACAGCATCGCTCAGCGCTCTCATTGCGGCGTGAATTAACAGAAAGTACGGTCGGAGCATTGTACCAAAGTTTAGGCTTAAAAACCCCCCGAATTTATAGATCCTAATGATTTTGAAGTAAAAGATGATGGCCATTTGTATTTGAAAATCGATCAAGGAGAATCTGTTCGGCTTACAACTAAACCAGACTCATCAAAGTTTTTAGCCAAGAGTACAATTATACAAAGACTCAGTGTGAAAGATCAAAATCGCCTTGGTCTTGTTAGACCAAAATTAAGGGCGGAGGCAGTTTCTAAACTTCAAAACACACTACAAGAACTCCCGACAGATAACCAAATGCAAAACATGGAACTTAAAGAATTAAATCAATGGGCAGACGAATAATAAATGCAATAGAAGCAGAAACCAGTTCTTCAGAAGAAACAGTACCAAAAAAAATTGACGATTCTTCATTGTCTAGGAGAGAATTATATGCCCTTAATCGTATTTTAACAACCTTCAGAGGCGAATTAATAAACAATTCAGCAAACTGACTGAACTAAAAGAGGATATAAAAAAAGAAAAAGAAAAACTCGCTGAGGCTGATGACGCCAACTTAGGGCTTGGTGTTAAAGAAAGAATAACCAAAAGGCTAAAAGACCTTAAAATAGAAAGATCAGCAAGACTAGAAATGTTGTCTACTAACCGAGAAGAATTACGAACTCAAGTGAGCAGAATAAGAGAAACTATCCAAAGAATTTTATATGAAGACACAACGCTAGCAGAACGAATACGAACACTGTTTAGAGAGCAGGAGTCACATTAGCAAGCGTTATAACAGCCTTAGGATTTGCAATAAGTACATTGGTGATGGCTATTACGGGGGGTGCGGTGCTGGGCTATGCCTCCACCGCCATCACCTCCATCGCCGCCTGATAAATCATGGGTAAAAAAACAACTTGATCATCTTGCGGGTTATTAAAAAAATTAGCCAGTAAAGCTATAGACTCTTTACCAGGTATATTAGGGGTGTTATTAGCTGGCTTTTGTCTACTGCAAGCAAAGTAGTTGGCTTTATGGCCGAGCACTTATGGACATTAGTTCTCTTAATAGTCGGGTTAATTTTTAGTAAAATAAAGACCAAGTAATCCTAAGCAAGTTAATCCAAAAACAAGCGCTGTCTTTTCATATTCATGGGCATTATTTTTTTCGTGGTCTTCAACGGTTTTTTGGGCTTTGGACCTTGGGGATTGGATGACTTATTCTTGGGGGTCATCTTGTTTGTTTACTGCTTGCAATATTACTGGCTCAGAATTCATTTCGTTTTTTCCGACCTTCTGTTCATTGCCTGCCACGAGATTTCATTATTGTAGTTTATTATTGTTCCTATCTGGAGCCTGAGGTCAGAAGGCAGCATGTATAAACCAGTGCCAACAGCAAAGTCTACTTTCGATCTTGCAAATTGTAAAACATTTTGGTACCTTTTTATACTTGAAGGTAAATCAACTGTAGAATTAATGCGTCCTCTAAATTTGCTAAGTATTGTTTTTGTGCGTCAAAGCCAGTAGAAGGATCAGTTATGCTAGATCTCGTTTGTGCTTGCGAACCTAGCAAACACCAAACGTAAGTACAAACAGAGTCGTTTATTCGTTCTATTCCTGCTTTAGTTAGGCCCTTAGAAGTGTCTAAGATAAATGTTGTCCATGCTGTTTTATGCTCTTGCTCTATGGACCCTAGGTGGACAGCTGTGCCTGAAGAGAAAGATGTGTAAGGAGGATTCCAGGCACAGTTATACTTTCTGTGCACGCCCCAAAAAATAAGGGGTGCCTAGGCCATGATTAAGATCCAACTTTGTCTAAAGTCTGTCTTGGCCCTTAATATTGAATTCGTTACAGATCCTTTCAAAAGCCTTCATGTCTATTCTGTTGCTGAATGGATTAAACGTTTTGTCATTTAGTAATGGAGCTTGCAGTTCAGTCAAAATACGTCTGAAGGCGTAATAAAAATGAAATCTGTACACTGACCTCACCAAAGGACCGGGATGATTTAAGTGATCAGCATACGACACTCCACACCCAGTTGATGCACAAAACACAGCAAAGTTTAACTGGTTCTGATAAAACTGCATCGGATGACTAACCCACACTTTCGGGATGTGGTCTTTTTTAATAGGAGGGTTAAGATAGCTCTTCAACGGAGTACTAACCTTTACTTGAAAGGCGTCAGACTGAGTCACAGAAATGTCAAGAGTATCGTTGTTATATTTTTAAGATTGTAGTGCGGCCCAACAGAATATTTTGCATTAGTATATTTAAAGGGAATCATTTTAATTCGTTTAAAAAATGTTTGTAACAATAACAACCCAAGACCATCCTTCGTTTTTAGAACATGCTATTGATAACGATTGCGGAACCAAAACGGTCGCGCTCCATGAAATATTCTACAAAGTCGTATGGTTTAATATACTGAATCCAAGGAGAATAATAAGATTAAAAAATTTAATAATGCAGGAAAATTAGTTAGCCAGTTAACAATACCTGATGGTTATTACGGGTTTTTGCTCACTAAAAGAAGCAATGAGTAACTTCGACATTACTCTCAAACTTAACAATGCAAATTTGAAAACAATGTTAACATTCAAGCCTGAAGAAGAAGAAGTAGGTTACTATTTTGATAGAGAGCTAGCTAAAATGTTAGGCTTTACAACTGACAATCGGCCCACTCATAGTTTTAGTGTTACGCCAGACAAAACTACTTATGAGGGAGAAAGTCCGCTCGATCTTGCATTACATTCATTGCTCTATGTTCATTTAGACGAGCTGAGCACTGATGAAAACCTATATGATGGAAGGCCCTCAACTGTTTTAAGAGCTCTTCCGTCAGGGAAAGCTGCATATTGCGATTATGAAATGATACAATTCCCTAATTTACAGTTTAAAAGATTAGTTTGTGGGAGGGTCGGATCATTTAATATAAAAATCAAAGACAAAGCGGGGAAAGTCGTAAAATGTGATAACCTAGACATTGTTTTGAAAATAAAATAATTAGGCGTTCTAAAAAATGTCACGTGGACCAGAAGAATCAGGAGTTACATTAGCGCCTGTGAGGTGTATAACTTTAGAATTAAAAGACCTTGCAGACGTTGCGGACTTTGAACAGAATGGCGAGATAAGCGCTTTGTATGGTTTTGAGTACACTAAAGATGGTGATTATAAACGCAAAGAGGTTGGCGACAACAAAACGTTTCCTAAACTAGAGCAACTGCGCAATGTAGAAGCAAATAATGCCGGCCAGTATGAATATAAAATAGTTCGAAAACCTGACAGCAAATGGCACTTAGAACCATATTTAGAATGGGACATAAAATTTGAATTCATAAGCCCATTTACATTTTTAGCCGTCAAAAAAGTTTCAGATAAGCATTCAACTCTGGCCCTTTACATGTAAGTCTTATGCCGGACGACAATAGTCGGAAAGAGATTGAAATAGCGCCGTATGGAAAAAACAGTACATCCTCCACAGAAGAGAAATGGTTTTAAAGGAAGCTTCTACAAAATTACAGTTCTTTCCAAGCAGAAAATTAGGAGACACGTTCACAATAATATTTGAAATTTCTGTCTTTAAAGATGTGGAGAGGGATGGGTTGTGGGCGTTAGTAACGCCCTTATAAAAGGAATTAATATTAGCTGGCAAAACTTAGACGTTAAAAGTCTTAAAGTTACCATCGTCGTTCTTCACAATGGTGGGGATATTAAGGTTATAACAACAAGCAACAAAATCAATGTTGACTTAAATAGAAACAATCTTACAGAACTGAATTGGATTAATCTTACACATTTAGGCCTTATAGGGTTTTATTATACTGAACAAGTTTTGACAGAGAGCATGATAAAAACAATAACTGGATTAGATTAAATTCTGTTATAAAACTATGGAGCAGTTAAACTTTATGACAAAAACCCCTCATTGTTCATTGATTTGTGGGCAGACTGGTTGTGGAAAAACAATATTTATCCTCGACCTATTACAAACAGTTTATCGCTATAATTTTGATCATATTGTGATTTTCTGTCCAACACTTAAATGGAACAAAGCATATCATGATAGAAGTTTATATGGACAGATGATGAAATATATTTAGTTAATCCTAGCAATAAACTGAGTGAGTGTTTAGAACAGTTTTATAGACTGTTTGAAGGAACACAGACACTATTTATTATAGATGACTGTTCGGCAGAAAGAGACATAGTTAAAAAGAGAAACACTTTGTCAAAACTAGCCTTCAGTGGAAGACATGCTGGGATAAGTGTGTGGATTTTATGTCAAAAATATAATTCAGTTTTAAAAGACTTTAGAGAACAGTTAAAGACTGTAGTTTTATTTCACATGAAAGACAGAGTCATTTGATGAATGTTTGCGTGAAAATGATGTTATTGAAAATGATCAGGAAAAACATAGGATTAAGCAAAAACTAAAATCTAAAAAATTTAGTAAAATAGTATTGAAAACGGATAATCCTACACAGTATGTTTGTTTGTAAAAAATCGTTATTTTTTTTGGTTATTGAAGTCTTACTTGTCAGAGAACAGTAAAAAGCTCATTCTGGAGTCACCCGGTCGAAACTGGTTGAGACCGGGTGAGCCAGAATGAGCTTTTTACTGTTCTCTCAAGTCACTAAACACTAACTACACTGATCATATCATCGATGAACAAGCGTGCTAAAACCGTCAAGCAGCACAACGGGATCATACGTAGATCTGCTGACATGACTTCAGAAAAGAAAGCTATACTGGTAACGACCACGTTACATGATCCAACCAACAGCCTTACTGAACATTCACCCGAGGAACTTGCTGAAGAAGGGGGTGGCGGAGGAAGCCACGATGGACATGCCAACACTGCCGAATGGACAGGAAAGCCAACTCACCACACCGCACCTCACCACACGAACGACGAACCGGGAGGGGTAAAGAATAAGAGAGAGAGAAAGAGAGAGAGAGAGAGAGAGAGAGAGAGAGAGAGAGAGAGAGAGAGAGAGAGACAGACAGACAGACAGAGAACCGACCACCAGACAGAGAGAGAGAGAGAGAGAGAGAGAGAGAGAGAGAGAGAGAGAGAGAGAGAGAGAGAGAGAGAGTGCATGTGTGTGTGTGGTGTGTGTGTGTGTGTGTGTGTGTGTGTGTGTGTGTGTGTAGAGAGAGAGAGAAGAGAGAGAGAGAGAGAGAGAGAGAGAGAGAGAGAGAGAGAGAGAGAGAGAGAGAGAGAGACAGACAGACAGACAGACAGACAGAGTTCCGACTACCAGACAGCCAGCCAGCCAGCCAGAGAGGCGGCCACTGGGCTGAAAGCTGATGGTGCAGTTGTCCGTGTCGCTGTCAGGCAGGGCAGGTCAGTTGTCCAGTCAGTTGTCCATGCGCTGTCAGCAGGGCAGGTCAGTTGTCCATGTCGCTGTCAGGCAGGGCAGGGCAGTTGTCCATGTCGCTGTCAGGCAGGGCAGGGCAGTTGTCCAGTCAGTTGTCCACGTCGCTGTCAGGCAGGGCAGGTCAGCTGTCCATGTCGCTGTCAGGCAGGGCAGGGCAGTTGTCCATGTCGCTGTCAGGCAGGGCAGGGCAGTTGTCCAGTCAGTTGTCCGTGTCGCTGTCAGGCAGGGCAGGTCAGTTGTCCATGTCGCTGTCAGGCAGGGCAGGTCAGTTGTCCATGTCGCTGTCAGGCAGGGCAGGTCAGTTGTCCGTGTCGCTGTCAGGCAGGGCAGGTCAGTTGTCCATGTCGCTGTCAGGCAGGGCAGGTCAGCAGCAGACGGAGTCGGCTGACAGCCAGCACAGGACTGCCAAACCTTCACTGTCAGCTGTCCTGCCTGGACTTCTGGCCTCTGTCACAGCGCCTTGCCTGCATTGCCTCCCTGCCCTCCCACACGGCTCTGACGTCTCTCATCTTCTCCCCTTCCATCCCCCCCCCCCCCCCCATCCATTCAGCCCCTTCCTCTCCATATCGCGCAACCCCCCCCCCCCCCTCTCTCTCTCTCTCCCCGTAGACAGGAAGAGGTGGACAGGGTTGGGCTTCCTTCCGCCCCATGGGAAACTTCATCCGGCCTTCTTAACCAGGGATGACGTGAACACAACACGTAGGATCAGCAGAATGCAGACCAAGACAAAAGACACAAAAAGGAATCGCAGGGACAAAAACATCCCCAACAAAACAAAACAAACACACAACAACAGAAAGACAGTGTCAGTTCCACTCTAGCCACGCCAACCATTCACGGCTCTTTCAGGTGGTGACACACACAAAAAAGAAACTCTTCAGACAAAAACAAAACAAAAAACAATTGAATGAATAAATAAATAAACAGAAAAAAAAAACAAATTGAAGAAACAGGGAGTGCTGAAATGGATGAGGAAGAAGAAGCCAGTGGATGAGGAGGAGAAGACGAAAGTCGACCATCTGCACAATGCCTATTCTGATCAAGTTTCGTCGTCTCTGCAAATTCATCTAAACCATACAACAAAGAACGAAGGTTCCGTGAGTGAACGCACGCATAACATCTTGCACGCTGCTAAAATCCCATCAACAACCTTCGGAAGAAAAGGCCACTTCAGCCCGTTGCTATGGATGACATGTGCACACACAGCATGCACCGAAAGAATAAACACTGGAATGGAAAACGGACGGCACGATGAGGGAAACGACTAAACGCAGCTGCCAGTTGGTCGCTCTTCAATCGGGTTCTACCCACAGGCACCCCTTTGTGTGATAGGAAGTGTAGATTGTAAAGCGCTTAGAGCTCGGTCTTAAACGGAAGACATGCGCAGTATAATCACTCATAATACTGATAACAACAACAACAACAGCAGCAAGAAACAGAAGAAGAACAACAAGAACAAGAACAACAACAAAGTTAAATAACAACAACAACAAAGTTAACAACAACAACAACAAAGTTAACAACAACAAAGTTAATAACAACAACAACAACAACAAAGTTAGATACATTCAAATAAAGACCTTCACACCCACTGAGGAAGGTATTTCAAACTGGACTAACCATCCTAGGGAGTGGGGAGGGTCAGGGTAGGTGTCTACCACTACACTGAGGACACCAACACGACACGTTAGGTGGGGCAGTGAAAACAGTTAGTATGTTATTTCGTTTAAAAATCTTTTCATCGTGTCGAATGATTTTAGACTCTAGCATCAAAAACAGCAAAACTGTGTTAAATTCTAACATAATCAAAATTGTTTTTAAAGAGAGAGAGAGAGAGAGAGAGAGAGAGAGAGAGAGAGAGAGAGAGAGAGAGAGAGAGAGAGAGAGAGAGAGTTACAAGAAACGTGCAATAGGACTACATAACAAATAACTAGCTAATCTAAATATTGAAAGTGAAAAGAATTAAACTGATTCCCAAATAACATTAAATTAGAAACAGGCAAAATCATTCTACGACTCCCAGAGGTAGGAAGTGCTCACTGAAGCCATTTTACCAGTATATGCTGAATTGTCAGTTCTGCAGAGCAGACACACTTAATGTCTTTACAGTACTTTGTCGTAAAGCATTAACAAAAGTCTGCACGACAAGCTAACAATTGATTTACATGCACATGGAGCATTCAATAATGAAAAATACTTTATCCCAGAAGAGAAAAAAAAACGTCGCATCGTTGCAGTGAAAACAGCAGTGTTGACACGGGACACCACCTCATTGAACTCGCCACGTTTTGAGGGCCAACTCCTCGCTGTACCACTGGTCAAACCAGACACTGACACTGACCAAGACACCGACCGAGGGATTTACAGGATAGGTACATTGTCCGTTATCAAAACACTAAGGACTGGGGGGTCATCCCGTGATTTTTATGACAATACAAAGCACCGGCAATTTCATTCATTTTTTTCTGGCACAATATATCGTACTGTGTTGTGCTGCATCGTCCTTGTCTTTCGTTTCACAGTACCATCTTCCTCAGACTCATTTTGTGTCAAACCGCTCATCTCCACTCTCCCTCAGACTCATTTGTCTTAAACTGCTCACGTCCACTCTCCCTCTGACTCATTTGTCTTAAACTGCTCATTCATCTCTCCTCAGACTCGATTGTCTTAAACTTGTCATCTCCACTCTCCCTCAGACTCATTTGTCTTAAACTGCTTATGTCCCTTTCTCCCTCAAGACTCATTTGTATTAAACTGCTCATCTCCACTCTCCCTCAGACTCATTTGTCTCAAACTGCTCTTCTCCACTCTCCCTCTGACTCATTTGTCTCAAACTGCTCTTCTCCACTCTCCCTCTGACTCATTTGTCTCAAACTGCTCATCTCCACTCTCCCTCAGACTCATTGTCTTAAACTGCTCACCTCCACTCTCCCTCACTCATTTGTCTTAAACCGCTCACCTCCACTCTCCCTCAGACTCATTTGTCTTAAACTGCTCACCTCCACTCTCCCTCAACTCATTTCCCTTAAACTGCTCATCTCCACTCTCCCTCAACTCATTTGTCTTAAACTGCTCACCTCCACTCTCCTCAGACTCATTTGTCTCAAACTGCTCACTTCCACTCTCCCTCAGACTCATTTGTCTCAAACTGCTCATCTCCACTCCTCCCTCTGACTCATTTGTCTCAGACTGCTCATGTCCACTCTCCCTCAGACTCATTTGTCTTAAACTGGTCATGTCCACTCTCCCTCAGACTCATTTGTCTTAAACTGGTCATGTCCACTCTCCCTTAGACTCATTTGTCTCAAACTGCTCATCTCCACTCTCCCTCAGACTCATTTGTCTCAAACTGCTCATCTATCTCCACTCTCCCTCAGACTCATTGTCTCAAACTGCTCATCTCTACTCTCCCTCAGACTCATTGTCTCAAACTGCTCATCTCCACTCTCGCTTCCTTTTCCCCACCCCCCACCCTCCACCACCCCTATCTTCTCTACACAACCATACTCTGTATCCTCATCCTGTGGCTGTCCACGAGAATCAGCTGTTCCCATGGTGCCATCTATAACACTGCGGTCCTGTTACTTGAGTAGTGGTAAAGATGTGTGTATAGTGGACGGACAAAAAAAACCTGCTCCGGTTCATCTCTTTCAGCTTACTGGCGACGGCCAAAGCCGTGAACAGTGCACGCGGTCTGACCCGAGCGATGGAGAGCCCTGATTTTGCCGGTAGTGCAAACCGTACTTTCCTCGGCAGTCTGGATGAAGGGACCGAACTTCTCCTCTGATTTTTTTTTTTTAACACTTGTTATCTTTCTTCCAACATGGACGACGAAAATTTCACAGCCGCCGGAGGCTCAAATCATTCATTTACACAAAAGTGACAAGAATCACGCAAACATAGATATTCACTCTGTGCTTGGGAAAACATAGCACAGGAAGTGGAGAGAGTGGTAAGCAGTAAACATGTTATCTTCTTTCTCTTCCACCAAATGAACAAAGTTACAAATAAATCTCAACTTTCGATCCAATACTATCATAGGAACAGAAAGTGCCAAACATGGTTTATATTTTTACATAAATTCAGGAACATGTACTTGATTCAAAAGTCCTTGAAGGCAGCTGGTTCCGTCCGGTCTGCTAATAGTTGCTATGCACGCTTCCAAGGACGCGACAACCGGATGGGGCACAGCCTCGCATGCAGTGCACTCCCGGGGTCAGGGTCCACCATGTGCATAGCCCACGTTGTGGCTTTTGACCTGACAAGACAGGACACTGCCCACACACCCACTTTATACAACACAAAATGATGGTTAAGAAGCCCACTGGGTCATCTTTTCCCGAGTGGAGAGGCCACTACTCGACGACCCCCCCCCCCCCCCCCCCTCTCCACCCAACCTTCTCCCCACGACCGTTCCTGACAATTTGTAGACGCAATACTGTGCCTCCTTCGCGATAACTCTAGCAATCTAATGATCGCTTGGCCTTTGCAATAACCGCAACAACGTGAATGTCACTATGTCACGAAAAATAACCATAATAGCAGCCCCTCGGCCGTTGCAGCAGCTCATCGATCACACGATTCAGTTTTGGCAAGGGCTTCCTTGAAAAGCCCGCTGTCATACTCATCGCTTTCGGTGTCTTTCACTTGACTTTCTCTTCAAACCTCAAGCAACACACCACTCGCTGGTTTAAGTGATAGTCATACAGAATCATATTAGGCCCATACCAACGAACGGCTCTCCTCGCTCACTTAGAGACATGGTGTGAATGAATGAATCTTCTGTTGTTAACGTGTTTTCACCATATTATAAGTGATATACCATGGATCAAAAGTAAGGTATCTTCGTAGTATGACCCCCTCCATGTTTTTCTTTCGCAGGACCAGCATGATATGAACAATGCCTGCAAGCCATTCTTTTTCGCAGCATGCTCAAGTCCTCTGCATGCCTCTGCCCCTCTCCCGATCAATTCTGTTTAATACTCCCTCTCCTGTCTCAAGCGCTCCCACTTCATCCCGCTGGAAAGAAAGAGGTCATTGCACTGACTGCTCCCTGCCTCTCTCTGTCGACCACAGGAGGCGGTGGACTTGTGAAAAGTATATAATTTGACCCCCCCCC
>CM031602.1:53292003-53322003 GCA_018398815.1 Conus ventricosus | reverse complement strand
CTTTTGCACGTCGCAAGAGAGAGAGAGAGAGAGAGAGGAGAGAGAGAGGAGAGAGAGAGGAGGAGAGAGAGGAGAGAGGAGAGAGAGAGAGAGAGAGAGAGAGAGAGAGAGAGAGAGAGAGAGAGAGAGTGAGAGAGAGAGAGATAGAGAGAGAGGAGGAGAGAGAGAGGAGAGAGAGAAGGAGGGGAGAGAGAGAGAGGAGAGAGAGAGAGAGAGACAGACAGACAGACAGCAGGCAGAGGGGTTCTCCAGGCTACCAAGCCTCTTTCCAGGTCAATTGTGTGGATACAGGTGTTTCCCCATTCAAGGTGTTTCCCCATTCAAACCCCTCTTTTCTCTTTCCGTCACCCCTTCACGGCATCATTCCCACCCGCTTATTTCACCTCCTCCTCACACAGCCACACCCACACCCACACCCAAGCTTTCCTCAACGATCGCAGGGGACACCACCACTGAAGTCCGTCGGGTCGCAATCAATACCAGCTCGTCGCCATCAGGCAACAGGGCAGAGGAGACACTGCACTGCTGCCGTGTCAGTTTGCTGGTGATCAGTGGTGCCTGGCACACACCACCACTAAGCAAGCCTCATGCTGGGGACAATAAATGCTTTGATGTGGAGCCGGAGTGAGTTTGTGTCCCTCACCACAACCACCCCTCTCCTTGAGAGATTATTGGTCAATGCGGCCTCGGACGTGGAGAGGATACCTAATCAAGGACAACAAGAAAGAAAAGAATGAAGGGGCACTTTTTATGATGGTCAATGAGGACGGGGTGATGACGATGAAGCCATGAACACAGAGGAGTGTGCCGTGGGTCCCAAATGGACCACCATGAACATAGAGGAGTATGTGCTATGGATCCCAAGGCGATCACCATGCACACAGAGGAGTGTGCTAATGGCCTCAAAACGATCACCATGAACACAGAGAGCTATGGGCCCCAAAGGGATCACCATGCACACAAAGAAATGTGCTATGGGAAAAAAAGGGATTATCATGAACATAGAGGAGTGAGCTATGGATCCAACAGCGATCACCATGAACACAGAGAAGTGTGCTATGGGCCCCAAAGGGATCACCATGAACACAGAGAAGTATGCTAATGGCCCCAAAGGGATCAAAATTAACACAGAGAGACTATGGATCCCAAAGGGATAACCATGAACACAGAGGTGTGTGCTATGGGCCCCAAAATGATCCCATGAACACAAAGAGCTATGGGCCCAAAGGGATCACCATGAACACAGAGGAGTGTGCTATGGGCCCCAAAGGGATCACCATGAACACAGAGGAGTGTGCTAATGGCCCCAAAGGGATCATCATGAACACAAAGAACTATAGTTCCCAAATGGATCACCATGAACACAGAGGAGTGTGCTATGGGCCCCAAAGGGATCACCATAAACACAGAGGAGTGTGCTAATGGCCCCAAAGGGATCACAATGAGCACAGAGCAGTGTGCTATTAGCCTTAAAGCAATCACCATGAACACAGAGAAATGTGCTAATGGCCCCAACGGGATCACCATGAACACAGAGGAGTGTGCTGTGAGTTTCAAAGCAATCACCATGAACACAGAGGAGTGTGATAATGACCCCAAAAGATCACCATGAACACAGAGGAGTGCTCAAATGGCCCAAAAGGATCACCATAAAGGACTCGGTGTGCTATGGACTCTAAAGAGATCGCCATGAATGACCCTTATCAGACATGAGTGTGTGCCATAGGATCCCCATAGCTGACTAGTATCAGAGGGGCAGTGTGGTCGTTCGGGAAGGGGAAGACAGAGCTGGACAGGGCAGATGGAGCACTGACAGGGACACACACAGCTCTGACAGGCCAGGAAGTGAGGGAACAGTGGAGTCCATGCAGGAACCAATACCCAGACGAGCTTGCACTGAAGAATAGATATCGCTGACATGGAAAACACGAGCACAGGCATACACGCACGCATGCACAGGCACAGAGAAAGAGAGAGAGAAAGAGAGAGAGAGAGAGAGAGAGAGAGAGGAGAGAGAGAGAGAGAGAGAGAGAGAGAGAGAGAAAGAATAATTTTAACCACACCAAATAAACTATACCCCACCCTACTCTCTGCCTCTGTCACTCTCTCTTACGCACGCATGCATGCAAGCATGCACGCGCGCGCGCACGCGCACGCACTCACGCCGTTCATCCCTCCTACACACACACACGCACGCGCGCGCGCGTGCACACACACACACACTTACACACCGCTCACTCACCTCACACACACACACACACACACACACACACACACACACACACACCACACACACACACACACACACACGGGCGACCATAAATCCCCAACTCGGTCACAGACCAGGGCCCGGCTCCAACAGTCAACCCACACATCGGTTTCTCCACACACACACACACACACCGGCCAGCCAGATTTGTTGCCGGCTCTTTTACATGCACCCTACGCTGCCCTCCAACACCACAAAACACAACGTCCAGTCCCCAACCCCCACCCTCCCTCCTTCCTATCCCCATCCACGTCCAACCCCAACCCCCCCCCCCCCCTTCACTCTCACCCCACCCTCTCTCTCTCTCTCTCTCTCGGTCATATCTTTCACATCCTTGACCCTGGAAGCCTAAACTGTGTGTCTGATAATTATCGCTGTGCCAAACTTCTATTGAGTGGAGGGAGGGTGGGAGAGGGGGAAGGGGGGACGAGGGGGGAGGGGGAGGGGAGGGCAAGACTGGAAGACAGAACGTGGACGCAGGACACAAGAGGATGGGTGTGCCGACAACAACCCGACAGCAAACGCAGAGGATAAAGAGGAGGAGGAGGAGGAGGAGGTGGTGGTGGTGGTGGAACAGGAAAGGGAGGATACCACTCCAATTCATTTCTCAGCCAGCACAAGTTGCAAGACGACGACGAGGAATGGAAATCAATAGAAAACTCAGTCCGACCCTCCCATGTCTCCCACCCCCGCCCTTCTTCTCTCTTCCACCACCCTCCCCTCTTCTCTTTCTCCCTCCCTCCCCCCCCCCCCCCCCCCCCCCTCCGCCCATGTTGTCCCAGACCTGATGGCCAGTCTCTCAGATAGGTGTTTATGGAGGTTTTTACGGGCACTTGGCTGGACAGGCCTTTTTTTTAATGGCCGTTGCTCCGACTGAGCTCTTTTAACTACCACAGTCTTCTTTGGCACAACGTAGACACCCTGGGGGTTTTGCCTCCACTACCCTGCATGTAGCCACGGCAAGACCCATTTCACCCCCATACATCCTCTCTGAAAACCTCCCTCCATTCGCCGCTAGCTGCACGCACGCGTGCGCGCGCATCCCCCCCCCCCCTTCCCCCTACACACACACCACAACCCTCACACACACACACACCACACACACACACACAACACACACACACACACACACAGACTCCCCTCTCCCCCCTTTTGCCCATTAGGAAATCATAGGAACACATTACAAACAGACACGTGCACACAACTGAAGGTGGTCAGGACTTGGTTTACTAAATCACTTTCCCCTTCATACATGCAGATTTCATTTTCTTCCCAGCAACTTTAGAGTTCCACAATGTTCATGTTATATCCGTTTTACATTTATGATCTGGCATTGTATTTGAAACTACACAGTGAAATGTTCACCGGTGACACTGCTTCGGAATACAGTAATGTGGCACCCAGCAGCATTGCAATAACATCCCTAGACAAACAAACAAAAAACATCAATCGTTTCGTTAAATGGACACAATTCAACCGCACTGCTCTCCATCTTTTAAAAAATCACTCATAGAGATTCCTTCAAGACAGAATTGTTAAAACTTTAGCCAAAATCTACCAGTGCCTTGCATTTCTAGTGACAAGATCGAAGAAGCATCCAGTCGCAAAATCTTAAGAATAACCATGGATAATAATCTGTCATGCTCAAAGCACTTACAACGTTTATGTATAAACGCTACCAAAAAAAAAAAAAAAAATCTACAATAAAAGATTGAGAACTTTTTTGTTTACTTTGTACGGAAGAAAACTATTTTTCCCCCACTCTTATATTCAGCCTATTATTGCTAATGTCAAAATACACGGAACTCCGCTAGCAATACTTTCCTTAAATACATGGGACTCAACTAGCAATAATTTGCTTATATCGCTGATTAACATTTACCACAGAGCTGTCAAAAAAATAAACCATTCTCACTGTTAACTCAGACTACAGGCAGGCAGGCATCCCCCCCCCCCCCCCCCCACCACACACACACACACCTTAAAGCCAAACTTTTGAATAACAAATGATTCCTAGTGCAAAAGATACTCCGCAGTATAACGCTGCACTTTCTTTAACGAATATTTTGATTTACTTTTAACGGCTATCGAAATTCACATGTAACTGAACCTCCCCTTCACAGTTATCGATTTGCACAGGTCTCGTCTGGCATATTCCAGAGGCTGACTGTGGAACCATTTCCCACAAGAACTTAGAAAGCAATAAAACTAGTTTTTTTTTTTAAATTAAAAAAAAAGAGAAAAGAATAGGAAAGGAAAAACGAAACAAATGAAACATAATTTTCAGTTATCTGGTGACTGCTTCAAATTTAACTTCTTCACATCCTAAAGCGCATTGATCATTTTGTCATTAATGTGTCTTTCACTGTATAATGTGTGCGCGAGTGTGTATCCATTCCTGTCTCAAGGTCTTTCTCTGCCTCTCTCTGTCTCTCCCTGTCTCTCTGTAAATCAGTCGTTCTCCCTGTCTTTCTATCTACTCTATCTCCACCCCTCCCCCGTCTTTCTTCAAGTCTACCTAATTTTTGTTCATTAGCTTCTTATTCCAAATGTCTTCATGCATTGGTTATTGAGAAGGTTTTTTTTAATATAATAATGTATTTTGGTATTTTGTTTGGCTTTTGTTTCTTACATACATAGTTTTTTGCCCAGAAGGCTAGACATAAAAAATGCCTTATCCATTACCCTCTCATAACAAATTCGTTTGTTCGTTCGATCTATCTGCCTTCCTGCTTGCCTACCAAACTACTTATGTATCTATGGCAAATTCGGGTTCTGGTGCGTTCAGTTTCCACACTGAAAAATGCAGCAAACGTTAAAAAAATTGTCCTGATCAACACCGATGACTAAACTAAGTGTCTGGTGTTTCAGATGAAATGGGTGGAAGAAAGAATCCTCCTGCAGCCAGTGCACTGTGAGTTGATGACGTCTCTACATGATTCTGCAGCCAGTGCACTATGAGTGGATGACTTCTCGACATGATTCTGCAGCCAGTGCACTGTGAGTTGATGACGTCTCTACATGATTCTGCAGCCAGTGCACTATGAGTGGATGACTTCTCGACATGATTCTGCAGCCAGTGCACTGTGAGTTGATGACTTCTCGACATGATTCTGCAGCCAGTGCATTATGAGTGGATGACTTCTCTACAGGATTCTGCAGCCAGTGCACTGTGAGTGGATGACTTCTCGACATGATTCTGCAGCCAGTGCACTGTGAGTGGATGACTTCTCTACAGGATTCTGCAGCCAGTGCACTATGAGTGGATGACTTCTCTACAGGATTCTGCAGCCAGTGCACTGTGTGTGGATGACTTGTCGACATGATTCTGCAGCCAGTGCACTGTGAGTGGATAACTCTCGACATGATTCTGCAGCCAGTGCACTGTGAGTGGATGACTTCTCGACATGATTCTGCAGCCAGTGCACTGTGAGTGGATGACTTCTCGACATGATTCTGCAGCCAGTGCACTGTGAGTGGATACTTCTCTACAGGATTCTGCAGCCAGTGCACTGTGAGTGGATGACTTCTCTACAGGATTCTGCAGCCAGTGCACTGTGAGTGGATGACTTCTCTACATGATTCTGCAGCCAGTGCACTGTGAGTGGATGACTTCTCTACAGGATTCTGCAGCCAGAGCACTGTGAGTGGATGACTTCTCTACATGATTCTGCAGCCAGTGCACTGTGAGTGGATGACTTCTCTACAGGATTCTGCAGCCAGTGCACTGTGAGTGGATGACTTCTCTACATGATTCTGCAGCCAGTGCACTGTGAGTGGATGACTTCTCTACAGGATTCTGCAGCCAGAGCACTGTGAGTGGATGACTTCTCTACATGATTCTGCAGCCAGTGCACTGTGAGTTGATGACTTCTCTACATGATTCTGCAGCCAGTGCTATATGAGTGGATGACTTCTCTACATGATTCTGCAGCCAGTGCTCCATGAGTGGATGACTTCTCTACAGGATTCTGCAGCCAGTGCTATATGAGTTGATGACTTCTCCACAGGATTCTGCAGCCAGTGCACTGTGAGTTGATGACTTCTCCACATGATTCTGCAGCCAGTGCTATATGAGTTGATGACTTCTCTACATGATTCTGCAGCCAGTGCACTGTGAGTGGATGACGTCTCTACATGATTCTGCAGCCAGTGCTCCATGAGTGGATGACTTCTCCACAGGATTCTGCAGCCAGTGCTATATGAGTTGATGACTTCTCCACAGGATTCTGCAGCCAGTGCACTGTGAGTGGATGACTTCTCCACAGGATTCTGCAGCCAGTGCTCCATGAGTGGATGACTTGTCCACAGGATTCTGCAGCCAGTGCTATATGAGTTGATGACTTCTCCACATGATTCTGCAGCCAGTGCTCGCGGAGTCGATGACTTCTCCACAGGATTTTGCAGCCAGTGCTCCATGAGTTGATGACTTCTTCACAGGATTCTGCAGCCAGTGCTCTATGAGTTGATGACTTCTCCACAGGATTTTGCAGCCGGTGCTCTATGAGTGGATGACTTCTCCACAGGATTCTGCAGCCAGTGCTATATGAGTGGATGACTTCTCCACAGGATTTTGCAGCCGGTGCTCTATGAGTGGATGACTTCTCCACAGGATTCTGCAGCCAGTGCTATATGAGTTGATGACTTCTCCACAGGATTCTGCAGCCAGTGCTATATGAGTGGATGACTTCTCCACATGATTCTGCAGCCAGTGCTCTATGAGCTGATGACTTCTCCACATGATTCTGCAGCCAGTGCTATATGAGTTGATGACTTCTCCACATGATTCTGCAGCCAGTGCTCTATGAGTGATGACTTCTCCACATGATTCTGCAGCCAGTGCTATATGAGTTGATGACTTCTCCACAGGATTCTGCAGCCAGTACTCTATGAGTTGATGACTTCTCCACAGGATTCTGCAGCCAGTGCTCTATGAGTTGATGACTTCTCCGCAGGATTCTGCAGCCAGTGCTTTATGAGTTGATGACTTCTCCGCAGGATTCTGCAGCCAGTGCTCTAAACGTTGATGGCTTCACCACAGGATTCTGCAGCCAGTGTTCTATGAACTGATGACTTCTCCACAGGAGAGGACGGCAAACCAGCAGGCCACGGTTGTTTTCTCTGAATGTAGAGCTCATCAGGATTCCTCCTCCTCCTCCTCCCCCCTCTCTCTCTCTCTCCCCTCTCTCTCTCTCTCTCTCTTCTCTCTCTCTCTCTCTCCTGTTAACACTTACACATCTGCGTGCGTCAGCTGTGAAAACATGTATCTCATCGAAATTCTCTTTTACATTTCTTTACGCTGGCGAGACTTCCTGCGACTGTGCCATCTTGCCCCTGACAATCAATACGTCTGTCTGACAATGATTTTTATAGAAAGGAGCTTTCACTCCAAATCTCTATGTACCAACCCCCTGTATGTCCTTAAAATACAGAGTCTTTAGAATCGTCCGTCTCTGGGAGGTCAATCTGCTGGAGACAGAGAGGAAACGGTTCCAGGTAAACAAGTCTCTCCAAGGAACCAAGTCCTGACAAGATGGTTCTTGCGTGACAGTTTCCGATGTACCATATTGCTACGAAGTTAATCTAACTCTCGTGACCCACACTTTGATCTGCCTCTTATATCTCAAGGGAGTGTGCATCTGGTTATGCAGTACATGGCAAGCCATTTTCACTCAGACACATGCAGTGATCTCTCTCTATCTCTCTCTCTCTCACACACACACACGCACGCACGCACGCACGCACGCAAGCACGCACACACACACACACACCACACACACACACACACCACACACACACACACACACCTCCCTCCCTCTCTCCCTATACACCAGGAATCAATCGGTGTCTGCAAGTATAACGTTGTATGGCATTCTCTGATCAATGCCTATGAGATTGTGAAGAGATGAACTCATGTGTGTGACGTGCATTTTCAGACCTTATCATCCCTTCGTATGTCAGGCCTATGGGCTGGGTGTCATAGTGTGCATTCTTTTGGTGCCTTAGCGCGAATGATACGAAAGGGAGATTGACCACAAGAGGTCCTAAATATTTAAATGGTTACTATATCTCCCATACATGATCACATCATCATTATGCACATTATCATTATCATTATTATTAGCAGCAGCATTATATTTTCATTATGAAGAGTACTTATATTGCGCCTATCCTCAGCTAGAGGCCACACTTTATGCACTTTACAATCCACATTCTTGTTCACACAACGGGCTGCCTACCTGGGTAGAGCCGACTGAAGAGCTGACTGCCGGTGCTTCATTCAGTCGTTTCCCGCGTCATTCAGCCAATATCATTCACTCAGTTTCCTTCCTTCCTTCAGTTTTTCACTCAGGATGCATGCTGTGTGCAACGTGTCATCCACACCAACGGCCAAACTGGCCTTCTCTTCCGAAAGTTGTTGAGCGGATTTTACATGTGTGCAAGATGTTAAGCGTGCGTTCACACATGGAACCTCGGTTTACGGTCTCATTCGAAGAACTTTTTTCTTTTTTTCTTTTTAAGAAATGTAGTCAGAACCAATGTCAACTTCGAGAGGAAAATCCACCTGTACCGAAACGGCCTGAGGGAGATTCGAGCCCGCAACCCCAGGATCACCACATGGGTGACGTGCATGGGGAACTCGCCTGCACTGACCGCAGAACACCATTAGAAAATTTTGAAGTTCGACCAACGAATCCAACATTTTCCTTTCACAGAGTTTAGAACTCCGGGATAGATTTAAGAACTCTTCAAACAAGAGCAGACACATATCTCTAGAAGAGCCTTCTACGGTGCCAGAGCTATACTACGTACAGAGAGCGACCTCTGAGAAAAAGGTGATGAGAAACTTTGGCGTTACTTCCTTCGCCTTGTCATAAACACATGTTTCCATGGCTGCGGTGGTATCCTCATTCGATTTCACCAGAGCATTCTATGATGCCTTCATAGATGACTGGCTGGGTAGGTATCATGTGACGAATCTATTTGGATTGTCAGAAGTATCGGCTTTCTCTCGTGTTCATCACTGACTAATTGGGCAGGACGATCAAGAAACTGTTGGATAGCACTGTACATCTAGCCAACGCAGGCTGAATTGATAACTGTAATGGGAGATTGAGTTCACGAACATTCTACAGATCTGCACGAGTGCTTCCAAACTGTTTCTCTCTATGTGCACGTGGGCCCATCCATATAACTTTCTCCATTTTCCCTCGGAGTTAACCTTGGTTCTGACTCCATTCCCATGCAGTCCTTCGAATGAGACCATAAATCGAGGTTCCGTGTGTGAAACGCACGCACATCTTGCACACACGTAAAATCCCATCACCAACTTTCGGAAGAGAAGGCCAGTTTGGCCGTTGGTGTGGATGACACGTTACACATAGCATGCACCTTCCACGAAGATGGAATATGGCTGCCTTAATGGCGGGACAAAAAACGGTAATACACACAAAACTCCACTGCCTGTCTATACAGGCAGTGTCCGCAGGAGCATCAGCCTGCGTACGCAGAAAGAAAGAAAGAAAAGATTTTCACTTCGTTATTTTCCCGAAATGAGAAAACCCCATTGATTAAATTTAAATTCGACCCCGGAATAAAACCCAATTTTTTTTCCATTTAACTGGGGTTAAATTTTCCCCTTTTTCCCCAAACCCCGGAAAGGAAAAAACCGAGGGGGGTTTTTCCCAACTTTACTTCCGTACCCCCTCGGAAAAAATGATGAAAAATTTTGGGGTTTTTATTCCCCTTCGCCCCTTGTAATAAAAACCAGTTTTAGGTGGGTTTTCCTACTTTCCAAAAACTTTTTTTTTTTCCCCCCTTTAATTGGAGGGAAAAACGGTTTTGGGTTTTTCCCATTCCAATTTCTTTTTTTTGGAAAATTGTCAGAATTTTGGGGGGGGTTTCCCTTCTTTCCATTCTTTTTTCCCCTTTGGGGGGGGAGAAAAAAACCTTTTGGGATGGCCATTTCCCATTGAACCCCCTTTGGAATTAAATAACCCTTTTAGGGGGTTTTCCAACTTTTACTTCGGGGGGCCCCCGGTGCTTTCCAAAGGGGGTTTTCCTATTCCACGGGGGTCGTTAAAATTTTATTTCCCTCGGAAAGTTAAAAAATTTTTTTTGGGGATCCATTCCCCTTCTTTTTTTCCCCTTCGGAATGAGAAAAAATTTTGAGGGTTTCCTTTAACCACCCCCCCTTGAAAGTAAAATTTTTTTTCACCCCACCTTTTTCCCGGAAAAGAGAAACCGGGGTTTGGGTTTTGTGGTCCCGGGACCTGTTTTTTCCCTTTCCCGGAAAAAGGGGAAAAAAAGGTTGTTAAAGGGGGGGAAAAAAACTTCCCCCACCTTTTTTTCCCCCTGTCAATATCAGTTGAGGGGCCATTCCACCGGGTTTACCCCGGAAAAAAAAAAGGAATGGGAAATTTTCACTTGGTTTTTTTCCCATGTAAAAATGTGAAAAAACCAGTTGTTAGGGGTTTTTTCCTATTTTCCCTTCGTTTTTTTTCCCCCTCTTAAAATGATGATAAAAATTTTTAGTGGGTTTTTCCAAACTTCCACTTCTTTATTTTCCCCTCTGTGAATGATGATAAATTTTTTGGGGTTTTTCCCTATTCCTTTTCGTTATTTTCCCCTCTGTGAATGTTGAAAAACCTTTTTGGTTAGGGGGTTTTTCCTCTTCCATTTGTTTTTTTTCCCCCCTTTGTTAAATGATATAACCATTAAAAAGGGGGTTTTTCCTACTTCCACTTTCGTTTTTTTCCCCCTCTGTGAATGATGAAAACCCAGTTGTTAGGGGGTTTTCCTACTTCCATTCGTTTTTTCCCCCTCTTAATGATGATAAACCATTGTTAGGGGGGTTTTCCCCTATTTCCCAAATTGTTTTTTTCCCCCTCTGTGAATGATGAAAAAAGTTGTTAGGGGGTTTTTCCCTTTACTTCCACTTCTTTAAATTTTTCCCCTCTGTGAATGAGGGAAAAACCAGTTGTTAGGGGTTTTTTTCCTATTTCCACTTCGTTTTTTTCCCCTCTTTTAAATGTGAAAACCCAGTTTTTAGGGGGTTCCCCCCTTACTTCCATTTTCTTTTTTTTTTCCCCTTTCTGTGAATGAGGGATAACCGGGTTGTTAGGGGTTTTCCTACTTCCATTTTCGTTTTTTTCCCCTCTGGGGAATGTGATAACCATTTGTTAGGGGGTTTTCCCTATTTCCCAACTTCTTTTTTTTTCCCCCTCTGTGAATTTTGAAAAAACAGTTTTTAAAGGGGGTTTTCCTACTTCCACTTCTTTTTTTTCCCCTCGTGAAATGATCCCCAGTTGTTAGGGGGTTTTCCCCTACTTCCACTTCGTTATTTTTCCCTCTTTTAATGATGAAACCATTTGTTTGGGGTTTTTTTCCTATTTCCCACTTCTTTTTCCCCCCCTCTGGGGAATGAAAAAACCCCAGTTGTTAGGGGGTTTTTTTCCCTATTTCCCTTTTTTCCCTTTTTTTTTTCCCCCGGGTGAATGTAATAAACAGTTGTTAGTTTTTTTTTCTATTTTCCACTTCGTTTTTTTCCCCCCTCGTGAATGATGTTTAAAACAGTTGTTAGGGGGTTTTCCCCTACTTCCCTTCTTTTAAATTTTCCCCTCTTTTGAATGATGATAAACATTGTTAGGGGGTTTTCCTACTTTCCACTTTCTTTTTTTTTCCCCTCTGTGAATGATGAAAAACAGTTGTTAGTGGGTTTTCCTATTTCCCACTTCGTTTTTTTCCCCTCTGTGAATGATGAAAACCCAATTTTGTTAGTGGGTTTTCCTATTTCCCCTTTCCCGTTTTTTCCCCCTCTGTGAATGATATAACAGTTTTTTTTTTGGGTTTTCCTATTTCCCTTTTCCGTTTTTTTTCCCCTCTGTGAATGGGGAAAACCCGTTTTTAGGGGGTTTTTTTCCAAACTTCCATTTGGGGTTTTTTTTTCCCCCCTCTGGGGAATGATGATAAAATTTGTTAGGGTTTTTTTCCTACTTCCATTTGGGGTTATTTTCCCCTCTGGAAGGGATGAAAACCCAGTTTTTAGGGGGGTTTTCCCTATTTCCCACTTCGTTATTTTCCCCTCTGTAAAATGAGATAACCATTTTGTTAGGGGGTTTTTCCCTACTTCCACTTGGGTTTTTTTTCCCCCCTCTTTTAAATAAATTGATAACCAGTTTTTGGGGGGTTTTTCCTATTTTCCACTTCGTTATTTTCCCCTCTGTGAATGAGGGATAACCATTTGTTAGTGGGTTTTCCTACTTCCCTTGGTTTTTTTTTTTTTTTTTTTTCCCCCTCTGTGAATGGGAAAACCCGGGTTTGTTAGTGGGTTTTCCAAATTTCCACTTCTTTTTTTTCCCCTCTGTGAATGAGGGAAACCCATTGTTAGGGGGGTTTTCCTACTTTCCACTTCGTTATTTTCCCCCCTGTGAAGGGTGATAACCTTTTTTTTTATTTGGTTTTTTCCCCTTACTTCCATTTTCGTTTTTTTCCCCCCCTCTGTGAATGATGAAAAAATTGTTAGGTTTTTTTCCCTATTTTCCACTTCGTTTTTTTTTCCCCTCTGTAAATTTTGGAAAACATTTGTTAGGGTTTTTCTACTTAAACCTTCGTTTTTTTTTCCCCTCGTAAATAAAGAAAAAACATTGTTAGGGGGTTTTTCCTATTCCACTGCTTTTTTTTCCCCCTTCTGTAAATAAAGTTTAACCATTTTGTTAGGGGGTTTTTTCCTACTTCCACTTTCGTTATTTTCCCCTCGGGAATGAGGGAAAAACCCAGTTTTTTAGGGGGTTTTCCTACTTCCCTTCGTTATTTTCCCCCTGTAAATTGATGATAAACAGTTGTTAGTTTTTTTTTCCCTATTTCCCTTTTTCGTTTTTTCCCCCCTCTGTGAATGATGAAAAACCAGTTTTTTAGGGGGTTCCCCCCCTATTCCATTTTCCTTTTATTTTCCCCTGTGAATGATGAAAAACCAGTTTTTAGGGGTTTTTTTCCTACTTCCATTTTTTCGTTATTTTCCCCTTGTGAATGATGATAACCAGTTGTTAGTGGGTTTTTTTCCTATTTCCCATTTCGTTTTTTTCCCCCTCTGTAAATTTATGATAAACAGGTTAGTGGGTTTTCCTATTTTCCATTTTCTTTTTTTCCCCCTTTTTGTGAATGAGGGAATAAACAGTTTTTAAAGGGGTTTTTTCCCCTATTTCCCCATTTGTTATTTTCCCCTCTGTGAATGATGATAAACATTTTGTTAGGGGTTTTTTTCCTTTTCCCACTTCTTTTTTTTTCCCCTCTGTGAATGTTGAAAAAACGTTTTTAGGGGTTTCCTACTTCCATTTCTTTAAATTTTCCCCTCGTGAATGATGATAAACAGTTTTTTTTTTTTAGTTTTTTTCCCTATTTCCCACTTCGTTATTTTCCCCTCTGTAAAAGATGATAACCAGTTGTTAGGGGGTTTTTTCCTTTACTTCCACTTCGTTTTTTTTCCCCTCTGTAAGGGAGATAACAGTTGTTAGGGGGTTTTTTTCCCAAATTCCCACTTGGGTTTTTTTCCCCCTCTGTGAATGATGATCCCCCGTTGTTATTTTTTTTCCAAATTCACTTCGTTTTTTTCCCTCTGGAATGATGAACCCCCAGTTTTGTTTTTTTTCCCCTACTTCCACTTCGTTTTTTTTTCCCCTCTTGAATGTTTGATAACCATTTTGTTAGGGGTTTTTTTAAATTTCCCAACTTTTTTTTTATTTTCCCCTTTGTGAATGATGAAAACCCAGTTTTTTTAGGGGTTTTTCCAAATTTCCACTTCGTTTTTTTTCCCCTCGTGAATGAGATAACCGGGTTTTTTGTGGGTTTTCCTACTTCCCCCTTTTTTCCCGTTATTTCCCCTTGTAAATGATGAAAACGGGTTGTTAGGGGGTTTTTCCCCTATTCCACTTCCGTTATTTTCCCCTCTGTGAATGATGATAAACATTTTTGTTAGGGGGTTTTCCTACTTCCACTTCGTTATTTTCCCCCCGTAATGTATAAACCAGTTGTTAGGGGGTTTTTCCCAATTTTCCATTCGTTATTTTCCCCTTGGGGAATGTTTGATAACCAGTTGTTTGGGGTTTTCCTACTTCCACTTTGTTTTTTTCCCCCCTCTGGAATGATAAAAACCCGGGTTGTTAGGGGGTTTTTCCTACTTCCCCTTCGTTATTTTCCCCTCTTTGAATGATGATAACCAGTTTTTTTAGGGGGGTTTTTTCCTCTTCCATTTCCCGTTATTTTCCCCTTTTTTGAATGATGAAAACCCCCAGTTGTTAGGGGGTTTTTCCTCTTCCACTTCGTTTTTTTCCCCCCTCTGTGAATGATAAAACCCATTGGGTTAGGGGGTTTTCCCTACTTCCACTTCGTTTTTTTCCCCCCTCTGGGGAATGAGAAAAAACAGTTTTTTTAGGGGGTTTTTCCTACTTCCACTTCGTTTTTTCCCCCTTCTGTAAATGTTGAAAACCCCTTTTTTATTTGGGTTTTTCCAAATTCCATTTCGTTTTTTCCCCCTCTGTGAATGATGAAAACCCCGTTTTTAGGGGGTTTTTCCTATTTAAAAATTTCGTTTTTTTTCCCCTCTGTGAATGATAAAAACCCAGTTGTTTAGGGGGGGTTTTCCTATTTCCCTTTTTCGTTTTTTTCCCCCCCTCTGTAAAAGTTTAAAAACCAGTTGTTAGGGGTTTTTCCTCCCTTCCCGGGTTTTTTTCTTTTTTCCTTTTGTCTTCGCCCGGCTCAGGGTGTGCTGTACAAAATTAGCCCAGTTTTCCCCTTTTCCGGGATTCTGCTGTTATTTTTGCTTCTTTTCTCCCCCATTTCACTATTCCTTTGTTTTTCTCCCGTCTTCAAAGAGTGGGTACCCCCGCTTTTAACCTGCCTTCCCGCGCCTTGGTTAAAGGGTTTTTTGCAGCCCAAATTGACAGGCTAAAACACCAAGGTTTAAATCAAAAATTTTGTTAGCTCTGCTCGGGTTGTGCGGGGATTGTCTTCGTCTTTAAAAACTCCTACATAAAATATAAACCCCTTTTAAAAACCCTCGAAGTCGGAGTGGGCTGCCCATGTGGCAGGGGGGATAAAAAAGGGTCAAAACCCGAAATGTTCTCACCCCCGCGAAAAATTTTTGTACCAAGTGTTAAGGGGTTTTGTTTTCGGCGATCCCTGGAGTTTTTGAGCCGGGGGAAACGACAACAACAACCAGCCACGCCCCTTCCCCCCCCCTGACTTTGTTTCCCCAAAACCCCGCCACGAGTGCTGCGCCAAGTCGGCCCTTTGGAGGCACCCCCGGCTCTTTAAGCTCGGACACCAAGAAAGTGGGGGGCTTTTTGTCTCACCACGGTAAAAAAACACTCCCAAAGGCCAAAAACCCCAGCAAAGCAAAACCCTTTCTCTAACAGGCTTTCAAATACCGGCTCTAAAAAAACCCCCACAATAGAACCTCCCTTCCGTCAAATACTGTGGTCGGATTCGTTTAAACACATGAATCAGTCAAAACGAAAAAAATAAAGTTTATAAAAACCTTTTGGTGGTAGTAGAATCCTTTTGTGAGGAAACTGACGTTTCAAGCCATAGGCCCGTTGTCAAAGTGAAAAGAAGAGGACAGTGTAGACAGACAATAAATCAGTCAACTTGTGTGTTTATTAGGCATTCGTACACCATTTTGAACTGTTTCGTTTGAATTTAAATTCACTTTGACCCTTGACGGAATAAAACTCCCTCTCTCTCTCTCTCTCTCTCTCTCTCCTCTCTCTCTCTCCTCACGCGCGCGCACACACACACAACGGAAAGAATTGTTTGACGTGGAGTGAGCGACATAGATTTCTGCAGTAGAGCGGGTCAATGACGCACTGGCATTCGTTACGTGCAATATAGATTTCCTTTACCCCCCTCCTCCCCCACCCCCCACTTCCTCCTGGCTTCATCTTCTTTCCACGGATTACTTCTGTTGTCCGTTCAGTTAGACCCTGATCTGTCTGACATTTCTTGTGGGAGATACCTCATGCTGTGGAGAATTCAAGTTGACAAGATCCGTACGTTCTTCACTCAGCTGACAAATACTTATAGGTGTGTGCCTATTACTGGGAGTCGTTTCGAGGCGACGTGTGATTTGCTGGCCGGTCGGCTTTTGCCTCTCACAACGTGGATGAGAAGACTGTAGTTGTTGGCAACGCCCGTATAAACTAACTCTCTCTCTCTCTCTCATGAAAGTGATGCGTGTGGAGGGAGGGAGGACGGGAAGGAAGGAAGGAGAGAGAGAGAGAGAGAAGAGAGAGAGAGAGAGAGAGAGAGAGAGAGAGAGAGAGAGAGAGAGACAGACAGAGAGACAGAGACAGACAGAGAGAGACAGAGAGAGACAGAGAGAGCAGATTGCCGTCTTGTGTTGGGATTGACCTGCAGCTCCTTCCGTTCTGGTCCTCCAATAACTCTTTTATTCCCAATTAGTTTTCCCTGCACTCGTCTTCCTCTCTCTCTCTCTCTCTCTCTCTCTCTCTCTCTCTGCGCTCTCCGGCAATCTCTTAAGAGAAAATCGTGATTTGGGCCTTTTTTTTAAAAGGTAAAAAGAAAAAGGAGGAAAAAGACCAAAGATGTCATTTCCTGGGCTGCCGGTGTAACGGTCCGTACTTTGCCCTGATACGGCAGGAGCCAGCGTTTCTCCTCTCTCTCTCCCCCCCCCCCCCCCCCTCCCCTTCCACCCTGATCCTCTCAGGATACACCGTTTCCATGTTTAAAGATGGCAGCAGAAGGAAATAAATCGATTCACACACACACACACACACACACACACGCGCGCGCACACACACACACACACACACACACAAACACAACACACACACACACACACAGAGAGAGAGAGAGAGAGAGAGAGAGAGAGAGAGAGAGAGAGAGAGAGAGAGAGAGAGAGAGAGAGAGAGAGAGAAAGAGAGACTGAGACAGACTGACAGAGACAGAAAGACAGAGACATGCAGAGAGTTTGTTTGCTTTGTTTTTTTTCTGTCTAATCCTCCGTGCAACTTCAGCGGCATTAAGTGTATGCCACTCATTCCGACTCTCACCGTCCACAGCCACATCCCTGCTCTGAGGCTGCGGCAGCCCCGGCACTGGCAATCCACACACAGCGGTCCCAGCCACATCCCTGCTCTGTGGCTGTAGCAGCCCCGGCACTGGCAATCCACACACAGCGGTCCCAGCCACATCCCTGCTCTGTGGCTGTAGCAGCCTCGGCACTGGCAATCCACACACAGCGGTCCCAGCCACATCCCTGCTCTGTGGCTGTAGCAGCCCCGGCACTGGCAATCCACACACAGCGGTCCCAGCCACATCCCTGCTCTGTGGCTGTAGCAGCCCCGGCACTGGCAATCCACACACAGCGGTCCCAGCCACATCCCTGCTCTGTAGCTGTAGCAGCCCCGGCACTGGCAATCCACACACAGCGGTCCCAGCCACATCCCTGCTCTGTGGCTGTAGCAGCCCCGGCACTGGCAATCCACACACAGCGGTCCCAGCCACATCCCTGCTCTGTAGCTGTAGCAGCCCCGCACTGGCAATCCACACACAGCGGTCCCAGCCACATCCCTGCTCTGTGGCTGTAGCAGCCCCGGCACTGGCAATCCACACAAAGCGGTCCCAGCCAAGTCCCCGTGAGGTTACCCTCCAGAGGCCACCCTGCCCCGCTGCCGAATCACTTCAGTGCTGTTCTGCCGAGCCTGTTCTTACAACGTACGCAGGACGTCACCTACTAAAGCCACTGTCGAAACAATGTGATGGGTGTTCGTCCGTCAAATCGACGAGGACCACGTCAGTCATCTAGGGTGGGTGGGTGGATGGGGGGGGGGGGGGTGTGTGTGTTTTGTGGATATGCAAGTGGCTGATCAAGCCAAGCCGATGCGTGTACGGAATGTGCGATGACAGCCTGGACACGCAATGTGGGGGCCCTGCCCTTGATCGCTGGCGCGGGCTTTCCTTGCCTGTCCTCCTTTCTTCTCATAAACTGGCACCTATGTGGTAAGAGTAGCACCATATAGCTCGATCCATAGCAGTTTGTTCAAAGATGTTTTGAGAATGTCTTTGAAGCGTTTCGTCTGACCTCCATGGAAACGCTTTCCTTGTTGCAGCTCACCGTAGAAGAGTCTCTTGGGTAGCCGTGGTCTGGCATGCGAGCTACATGACTTGCCCAGCGAAGCATCAGGATGGTGTGGATGCTCGGCAGGCCTGTTTGGTCGAGCACTCTGTGTCTGGCATTTTGTCCTGCCATTTTATGTATAACAATCTTCTGAGGCAGGTTGTGTGGAAGTGATTCAGCTTCTTGGCATGCCGATGGTACACTGTCCACCTTTCACACGCACAGAGGAGCGTGGGGAGAACTCCTCGGTACACCTTCAGCTTGGTCTCGAGTCGTGGAGCCACTATGACTGAGGGTCCTCTTCGAGAATGGCCACCATGTCCTTTTAATGGCAGTCCCCGTAAACTTGCTCAGTACAGCAGATGACCCCACACTGACTCACCTTGGCAAATACGTGGAGAGGAAATGGACACTGCGGTCACAACGATAGCAGGGCGTGAAGGGCCATAGAATGTGATGCTTCTTTTTAAAGGGACCGATGAGGACGAGGATAACGAAGATGATGCTCCTGTTCTGATCAGAGATCACATAACGGCTTGTACTTTACTATCCCCTCCACCCCCCCCCCCCCCCTTTTCGTCCATGCCTTCCAACAATTTCCACTCCATACCCCATCCCCCTGTGAACTTTTTCCAGTGAACTCTTTTCCAGTGAACCGCTTTTTTTTTTTTTTTTTCCTTAATGAATCATGTTTTATTTCAAAACAAAACCACAAGTAACAAATAAGGGCGACAAAACGCATAAGACAATAACAACAACCACAAAACATAATCATCATCATAATGATCATAATCATCATCATGATGAGGACAATTATGATCAGTGAACTCCTTTTCCAGTGAACTCTTCAGTTTCACAACCACAGAATTCCACGCTGTTTTGTTTGTCAGTTGGCCAGTGCTGGTGTTTGAAAAAGGTGTCATAACAAACCAAAATACTGCAACTTATTCATGGCTGTTGAGTGGCTTCAACTGTTTCACATCCAGGTTATGCTTTACTTTCAAAATATGTCCCTGCGTTGATCAGGCCCGAGAGAAAACAGGCATCTTTAAGCGCTTGGACAGGAAACTGGAGCAGCACTCTCTTCTGTCAAGGGAATCAAACCTGACTGCGCAGTTCCTGACTTCTCATTTAAGATCACAGCAAACTATTCTCTGGGCAGAAGCCGGTTGAGCAGAAAAACTCCCTGTACTAAATGGCTCCGATAGGACTCAAACCCTTCCCCTCCCAGCCCGCAATCCATGACGCTAACCACTCTGTCACTGTAGTTGCTTTAGAAAGACAGGGAACTAGGTCCTCACAAGCTTATTTTCTGAGCGTGAAAAAAAAAAGCTGAAATCTTATCATGCCCAAAGTTAAGAACACAAAAAGTTAACTTTTAAGTAAAATGATGATAGGCCAGAGAGACGACGACCCCCCCCCCCCCCCCCCCCCCCCCACACACACACACACACCACCCTCTCCTCATGAGTATCCTGTCCAAAGCAAAAACGTTCTCTGAAATGAATGTCATTTATGACCGTAAAAGGGTGAAGAGATGAGGCAGGACACGATGTAATACGTGAGGGGCACTGAAAGTGTGGGACAAGGGGGACGGCGCAGGTGCGCGAGAAAAGGAAAGAAGGGGAGAAAGGAAACAGGAGGGAGGGGTGGGAGTGAGGGGTAGAAAGGGGAGTGTGGGGGGGGGGGGGGGAGGAAGGGCGGTCCGGAAAGGAATTAGGAAATGAGAACCGAGTTGCAGTTGCCGATCAATACATTGGGTTGAACCTGAAGGCAGAATCCCCCCAAGCCCCACCTTCCACATACATACACGCGCGCGCGCACGCGCATACACACACAAAAACGCACGCGCGCGCGCACGCACACACACACCCCAGTTCAGTTGTGGACTGTCCACCTTACAGACCACCAATACAGACAAATGCTGCTCATTACTAGACATACAAAGACAGGTATTTTAAGAGCAGTGGTGCAACACCAATGGACACAAGTCAAGCGTTGTATTTCTTATCACACAAATAACATCTACTAACGAAAGACAAGAGCTGTATATTGTTATACACACAAAACTAACTAACAAAAGAGAAGTACTGTATACTGTTATACATACAAAATCAACGAACGAAAGAGAAGTACAGCATACTGTAAACACTCAAAGGCAACTGTCAAAAGTGCTGTAAACTGTAATAAATAAAAAGACCACTAAAGAAAGAGAAGTGTTGAAAATACTGTTGTACAAAGTGTAACGATGACAACAGAACAGCTGCGCACTGTCTACAAAGGTAACTAATCAAAGATGTTGTAACACGTACGAAATCAAAGGCAACTTACAAAAGAGAAGTGATGTGTATCTTTACACAGACGAAGGCAACTAACAAAAGAGAAGTGATGTGTATCTTTACACAGACGAAGGCAACTAACAAAAGAGAAGAGCTGATTGTCGTACAGACAGTGCTGTACATGTTACACAGAGAAAAGGGCAACTTAAAAACAATGGCAGTGTACAACTAAGGCTGTGGGATTGGTCGTGTGTTCTTTTTCATTAGGCTCTGCGTGCCCGGGGAACAAACTCATCCATAGCTTACAATTTCTGTGTCATGCTGATCACAGTCCAGCCGACCGCAGTGGGTACATCAGGGCTGTCACAAGGTCAACATCAATACTGCCACACAACCAGAACAACACCAGCAACACCAGGAACGATGACAGTAAGCCAACAACGGTTGACACTCGCCTCTCTCTCTGGCTCCCCCTTCATTCCGCTTTCTGTTCTTTTAGGACTCCCGTTGACAGATCAACAGTGACTGCCTCAACAACAACAACTACTACCACTACTACAACCTCGGCAACACCACCAACAGCTGGAAGACTGACCTCACCTGTGTCCTGCTGGTTCAGCCCCCAACATTTACAACACAGTCTCACCTTGTCTCTCTCCTTCTCCCGGCTCTGAGTCTGACGCCCACGTCCTGTCGATCAACAACATTCTTTCACAACACCCAGTCTCACCTTGTCCCTCTCCTTCTCCTTCAGCTTGGCCTCTGCCCGGCGCACGCCCTCGTCCAGCAGGTCCACCAGGCGCACCGTGTCTCCAGACCGTGTCTTGAACTTCTTCCTGCCAACACACACACACACACACACACACACACACACACACACACACACACACACACACACACACACACATACACCATCATCCCCATAATTATATGATATAACATGTCTGTCATCTGGCGACTCTGACTGAGGAGAGAATCCTACGTAGCAAGTCATACAACCCACAACAGTATATAGACAAAGCACGAGCTCTGCAATACCAGACACTTAGAAAGCAATGGTGGACAGAATGCTGTCACCTCCTGTGGCATATGGAGGAAATATCTTTCACTGGAACAAGAACAGACACACAGACACACACACGGCTAGTCATGAGCAGTTTCTGGGAGACGAATGACCAGAGCCAAGTTGAAGCGTCCAGAAAGGGGACGGCAGAAATTAGCTTATCTCTCTCCACCACAACCGCCTGCTTAGCTCGCTCTGCCATCTAAGAATCCCGTGAACATGTCAAACTTTACCATGGAAACACATACACAACAACAACAACAACACACACACAACAACTACAACAACAACAACACACACATCACCACCACCACAACAACCACACACACCACACACACACACACACACACACACACACACACACACACACACACACACGCACATGCACACGCCCAAGATGGGGGAGGCAGGGGTGGAGAGACAGAGAGAGACAGAGAGAGAGAGAGAGAGAGAGAGAGAGAGAGAAGAGAGAGAAACAGACAGACCGAGAGAGAGAGAGAGAGAGAGAGAGAGAGAGAGAGAGAGAGAGAGAGAGAGAGAGAGAGGAGAGAGACAGAGAGAGAGAGAGAGAGACAGAGACAGAGAAAGAGAGGCTGTTCCAGGCTGATGACAAATATGGTCCTGTAGAGGAAGGGGAGACAGTCAGTGCTGGTGCCAGCCCCAAGCTGTCAATGCGGATGCCGGCAGCGTGACTCAGTGTTACCGAGACCTTTCACTGCTGACTCCATGACGTCATTCACCTCACCCTCCCTCACCTCATCCTCGCCCTCCCCTCCATTTCCCCTCCTTGTTTCGCAGAATGTCACCAGTCTCCCAACAGTCACGGTATGTAACAAAAGCGGCAAAGCAGGAAAGGAAAAAGATAAAGAAAAAAGAAAGACAGAAAGAAAGAAAGAAACGACATCCCGATAAATGTCACATCCCCCACCTTCACATTCTGTTCTTTTGCATCCTGCCAAACATCGCTACACTCGCACACGGTTGAAGGAAATGAAGAAAGAAAAAAAAAAAAAAAAGAGAAAAGGGAAAAAAGAAAGAAAGGGAGATAGAAAGAGATGAATGAAAAGGTAAAGCAAAGTACCAATGGGCTGTGAACGTCCGCGCTCTTGTTAATCCTCAGTGAATGACAACGCCTTTGTTATCCTTCAGTGAATTACCACGCCTTTGTTATCCTTCAGTGAATAACAACGCCCTTGTTATCCTTCAGTGAATTACCACGCCTTTGTTATCCTTCAGTGAATTACCACGCCTTTGTTGTCCTTCAGTGAATTACCACGCCTTTGTTATCCTTCAGTGAATAACAACGCCTTTGTTGTCCTTCAGTGAATTACCACGCCTTTGTTATCCTTCAGTGAATTACCACGCCTTTGTTATCCTTCAGTGAATTACCACGCCTTTGTTGTCCTTCAGTGAATTACCACGCCTTTGTTATCCTTCAGTGAATTACCACGCCTTTGTTGTCCTTCAGTGAATTACCACGCCTTTGTTATCCTTCAGTGATTTATCACGCCTTTGTTATCCTTCAGTGAATTACCGCGCCTTTGTTATCCTTCAGTGAATTACCACGCCTTTGTTATCCTTCAGTGAATTACCGCGCCTTTGTTATCCTTCAGAGAATTACAGCGCCTTTGTTATCCTTCAGTGAATTACCGCGTCTTTGTTATCCTTCAGTGAATTACCGCGCCTTTGTTATCCTTTAGAGATTTACCACGCCTCTGTTATCCTTCAGTGAATTACGGCGCCTTTGTTATCCTTCAGTGAATTACCGCACCTTTGTTATCCTTCAGTGAATTACCACGCCTTTGTTATTCTTCAGTGAATTAGTACACCTTTGTTATCCTCCAGTGAATTACCACACTTTTGTTATCCTTCAGTTAATTACCACGCCTGTTATCCTTCAGTGAATTACTACACCTTTGTTATCCTCCAGTGAATTACCGGTCTTTGTTATCCTTCAGTGAATTACCGCGCCTTTGTTATCCTTCAGTGAATTACCGCGCCTTTGTTATCCTTTAGTGAATTACCATACCTTTGTTATCCCTTAGAAAATTTCCATCATTTAGTGAATTGCCACGCCTTTGTTATCCCTTTGAGAATTTCCATCCGTTAGTGAATTACCATGCCTTTGTTATCCTTTTGTGAATTACCACGCCTTTGTTATCCTTTTGTGAATTTACCACGCATTTGTTATCCTTTTGTGAATTTACCATGCCTTTTTTATCCTTTAATGAATTACCACGCCTTTATTATCCTCCAAAGAATGATTTTGCCCTTGCTATCCCTCAGTGTGTCATACCGCCCTTGTTATCTCGTACTGAATGACCACGCCCATATTGCCCCTTTGTGAATCTTCGTGCCTTTTATAATCATCCACAGAATGACATTGACCTTGCTATCCCTCACTGAAAGACTGTGTCCTTTTTACCCCTCAGTGAAGGACTATATCCTTGTTATCCCTCAGTGAATGACTATATCCTTGTTATCCCTCAGTGTATGACTACGGCCTAGTTATCCCTCAGTGAATGACTATGTCCTTGTTATCCTCAGTGAATGACAATGTCCTAGTTATCCCTCAGTGAATGGCTATGTTCTAGTTATCCCTCAGTGAATGACTACGGCCTTGTTATCCCTCAGTGAATGACCATGTCTTTGTTATCCCTCAGTGAACGACTATGTCTTTGTTATCCCTCAGTGAATGACTATGTCCTTGTTATCCTCAGTGAATGACAATGTCCTAGTTATCCCTCAGTGAATGACAATGTCGTAGTTATCCCTCAGTGAATGGCTATGTTCTAGTTATCCCTCAGTGAATGACTACGGCCTTGTTATCCCTCAGTGAATGACTATGTCTTTTATCCCTCAGTGAACGACTATGTCTTTGTTATCCCTCAGTGAATGACTATGTCTTTGTGATCCCTCAGTGAATGACTACGCCCTAGTTATCCCTCAGTGAATGACTATGTCTTTGTTATCCCTCAGTGAATGACTATGTCTTTGTTATCCCTCACTGAATGACTACGTCTTTGTTATCCCTCAGTGAATGACTATGTCTTTGTTATCCCTCACTGAATGACTAAGTCCTAGTTATTCCCCAGGGAATGATCACGGTCTTTGTATCCTTCGGTGAATGATGACATCCTTGTAAGGACTCTGGTCCTTGTTAGCCCTCCCTGAATGACCCACATGCTTGTTATCCCTTGGTGAACGACAGACCAATTTGGCAATGCATAGTTTTGTCCTGTGGAAATGTAGAGAGCAGTGGACAGTACGCACATGAGGGTGGGGATATGAGAGAATGAGAGAGTGAGGGAGAGGGAGAGACAGAGAGACAGACAGAAAGGGGGAAGGGTGACGGGGGAAGGGAGAGAGAGAAGAGCGAGGGAGGGAGGGAGGGAGAGAGAGAGAGAGTGAGAGAGATAACAGACAGACAGACTGAGCGAGAGACAGACAGAAAGAACAAAAACGAAGAAATGAGTTTCATCCTACGACTCGTTCCAGCTGCTGCCAGCACCACCATTACCACCCACACACCCACCCACCATCATAACATGGCCTCCATTTCCCAATCAATACAGAGCCTGGTGACGACCCCCAAGCCCAAATGCCACTCGATGTTAAATTAAAATGACATTTTACGTGGCTGGCATTTGACATAGGACATAATTTATATATCAGGTGGTTTTATGCCCCGGTTCGATAGGCAGCCACTGATGATGACTAGGCAAGGCTGATTTGGCTAGTGCAGTCAGATCTTTGTGCCTTCCTTCAAGAGCTGGGTGGTGAGGCAAGAACAAAGATGGAGACATGGGGAGATGGGGTGGAGGAGTCACACAGAGAGAGAGAGAGAGAGAGAGAGAGAGAGAGAGAGAGAGAGAGAGAGAGAGAGAGAGAGAGAGACTGTGGGAGAGAGATAGAAGAGGCAGCGGTGGGGGTGGGGCAGAAAGAGAGTGAGGAAGGGAGGGTGGGAGGAAGGGAGGGTGGGAGGAAGGGAGAGAGGGAGGGAGGAAGGGGGGGGGAGGAGAGAGACAGACAGACAGAGACAGAGAGAGGCTAATACACAGACAGAAAAGCGGAGGGAGGGAAGGGGGGGGGGGGAAAGAAAAAGAGCGAATGGCAGACAGAAAGACAGGGAAGGGGACAGAGACAGAGAGAGAGAGAGAGTGAGACAGGCCGACAGACAGACAGACAGAGACGGGGAGCGGAGGGGCGAGTAGAGTTTCCAATGAGGCATTATTTTGTGATGGATTCTGTGTTTACCGACACCACCACCACGTTTTCCTGTATTCCCCAACGAGCCATCGCTCTGTCATGGAATCTGTGCTTATTGCCACCACAACCATTTCTTTCCCCAGGCCTCTACAAGCAAGCAAACAAAACACGCTCAGTGATGAATGATGCGTGCGTGCGTGCGTGCGTGCGTGTGTGTGTGTGTGTGTGTGTGTGTGTGTGTGTATCTGTCCGTGCGTGCGTGCGTGCATGTGTGCGTATGTGTGTGTGTGTGCGCGCACGCGTGTGTGAGTGCGTGTGTGTGTGTGTGTGTGCGCGCGCGCGCGTGATGCATGTGTGTAACTGCATGCGGCTGTGTGTACTGTGGTGTTGTGTTGTTGTGTTGGTTGTGGTGGGTTGTGTGTGGTTGTGTGTGTGTGTGTGTGTGTGGTGTGTGGTGTGTGTGTGTGTGTGTGGAGCGTGGTGTGTGTGTGCGAGCGTGAGTGTGTGTGTGTGTGTGTGTGTGTGTGTGTGTGTGTGTGGTGTGGTGTATGTGTGTGTGTGTTGAGAGAGAGAGAGAGAGAGGAGGAGGGGGGGGTGGCCAGCAAGGGGAGGGGGGAAGAGATATAAATAATATTTTGGAAGGACAATTTGATTAATCGCCCCTGAAACCTCCTCTGTTTGTCTGTCTGTTTCTCTCTCTCTCTCTCTCTCTCTCTCTCTCTCTCTCTCACACTCCTCTCCCCCACCTCTTTCTGCACCCCCCCCCCCCCTCTCGCCCCCCCCCCCCGTTACTTTTTTCCCTCCCCCGTCTTTCCCATATTCCAAAAAAAAAAAAGCGTGGGCATCAATGCCAGTGGAATGAAGCCAACAGCCCAAGCACACCTGAAACCCGAGCTTTGCAGACAAAGATCAGCTCGGCCGTCTCGCCCTAAGACGCAGGAGAAACAAGCCGCCTTCACCAGGGGATCAGAACCACAATGCATGCAACAAACAGTCGTGAAAAGGGGTCTCTGCGGAGACTGGGCTGGCTCAACGACGCCATAACGCTGGAGAAATGGTAGTGTTCATACCCCCCCCCCCCCCCCCCCCCCCCCCCCAACAACCATCCCCTCCGCTTCTCTCTTGCCCCAACTCAGTTCCAAAACAACAACAAAATAACACTAGGCTGCTCACTACCCAAAGCTCCTAATTTAAAATCATGGAAAATGGTTCCTAGCGTCTTGTTCTCTTAAAGCTTAGCCAAGAAATGCAAACGGCCGATTTGTGCTGTTCATTCCGGAAACGATCCAGGGGCTTAGTCCTAAATGGAAGGTTTGCTTGCAGGTCAGCGCCCACCTTGCCTCTCATTAGCACAGCAATGTTAGCGCGCTTAGCCAGAGATGGATTATTGTAGCTATTTGTTTGTTCGTTGGTTTGTTTCTTTTAAAGTCAAAAGTGGCCAACGCCATTTCCAGTGTGTGTGTGTGTGTGTGTGTGTGTGTGTGTGTGTGGTGTGTGTGTGTGTGTGTGTGTGTGTGTGAGCGTGTGTCTGTGTGGGGAGGGGGGGGGCGCAGGGAGGGGGCTTAGATATAAATAAATAATCAAATTTGAAGGAAATTTTGATTAATCGGCCCCTCCTCCCCCCTCCCTCTCTCTCCTCTCCACTCTCCTCCACTTTTTTTTTCTTCCTCGTCTTTTCCATAAATCCCGGAAAAGCGTGGGCATCAATGCCTGTGGAATGAAGCCAACAGCCCAAACACACCTGAAACACTTCCCCGAGCTTTGCAGACACAAGATCAGCACGGCCGTCTCGCCTAAGACGCAGGAGAAACAAGCCGCCTTCACCAGGGGATCAGAACCACAATGCATGCAACAAACAGTCGTGAAAAGGGGTGTCTGCGGAGACTGGGCTGGCTCAACGACGCCATAACGCTGGAGAAATGGCAGTGTTCATACCCCCTTCCCTCCCACCAATAACCACCTCCTCCGCTTCTCTCTTGCCCCAACTCAGTTCCAAAACAACAATCAGTTCCAAAACAACAAAAAAAAAACCACTAGGCCGCTTACTACCCAAAGCTTCTAATTTAAATCATGGAAAATGGTCTCCTAGCCTCTTTTTCTTTTAAAGCTTAGCCAAGAAATGCAAACCTTGTTGACGGTCGATTTGTGCTGTTCGTTCTTAAAATGATCCAGGGGCTTAGTCCTAAATGGGAGGTTTGTTTGCAGGTTTCAGCCCCTCCTTTTGCCTTTTTTTTTTACAAAAATTTTTAGCGGCTTTGACCCGGGGGAGGGAAGTGCTTTTGGCGTGGTTGTTTCTTAAATCAAGGGGCCCCAAATCCTTCCATCGGGCCCCCCCCCCCCCCCCCCCCCCCCCCCCCCCCCTTTTCCCCCCTACTCCGGCAGTGGGCTGCTGGTGCATAAAAATGGCCCAAACAAGTTTGGCTAGCAAGACAGCAAGCTTGTTATGTGGTTGGGTCAGAAGAGAGGGCGGTCTGGGGGGGTCTTGGTGGGTTGGCAAGGATGGAGGGGGGGGGGGGGGGGGGGGAGGGGAAAGGGGGCACTGAATGCCCGATGGGGAGAGGGACTGGATGAAAAACTGATCAGTTATCTGCACACAAGTCCTGAAACTAACCATCATGAAGTTCTACTCTGTTTGGGGGAGGGGGGGGGAGGGTAGACGGGGGTGGGGTGGGGGTGAAGGGGGGGTTAAGGAGGGGAGGGGGGTGTGTGTGAGCATTGTTGTGTGTGGGGAGGAGAGGAGAGAGGGGGGGGGGGAAAGCGCGGAGGTGGCATAGATATAAATAAATAAATCATAATTTTGAAGGAAAATTTTGATTAATCAACCCCTCCTCCCCCTACCTCTCTCTCTGCCACACCCTCTCCCCAGCTCTTCCCCCCCCCCCCCCCCTTACTTTTTTCCCTCCTTCATCTTTCCGATAATTCTCAGAAAAGCAGGCCATCAATGCCAGTCGACGAAGCCAACAGCCCAAACACACCTGAAACACTTCCCCGAGCTTTGCAGACACAAGATCAGCTCGCCGTCTCGCCCTAAGAGCAGGAGAAACAAACCGCCCTTTACCAGGGGGTCAGAACCACAATGCACGCAACAAACAGTCGTGAAAAGGGTCTCTGCGGAGACGGGGTGGCTCAACGACGCCTTAAAGCAGGAGAAATGGCAGTTTTTCACCCCCAATCCCCCCCCAACTCCAACTCCACTGCTTCCCTCTTGCCCCATCTCAGTTCCAAAAACAACAACAAAACACCAGGCCGCTCACTACCCAAAGCTCCTAATTTAAATCATGGAAAAACCGTCGCAAGGACCTAAAAAAAATAAAAAAATTAAAGCTTAGCCAAGAAATGCAAACCTTGATTAACGGTCGATTCGTACCGAGCGTTCCTGAAACGACCCATGGGGCTTAGTCTAAATGGGAGGTTTCCTGCAGGTCAGCGCCAACCCTTGCCGCTCATCAGCGCAGCAAAGTTAGCACGCTTAGCCAAGATGGATTATTGTAGCTTTTTGTTTTGTTCTTCGTTTTGCTTGTTTTAATGTCAGAGCGTGGCTAACACCATTTCCACTCTGTCTCGCTACTCTGGCCAATGGTTTGTGGTTGCTGCAGACACGGGCAGGTCTGGCTAAAATAATTAATATTATTATAATGAATACTTATATAGCGCCTATTCTCGGCTAGAGACCAAGCTCTAAGCGCTTTACAATCCACACTCGTTTACACAACGGGCTGCCTACCTGGGTAGTGCCGACTGAAGAGCTGCCAGCTGGCGCTTCATTCTGTCGTTTCCCGTGTCATCCAGTCAATATCGTCCAACATCGTTCACTCAATATCCTTGCTTTCCTCCATTCGTTCAATTTCTCACGCAGGGTGCATGCTGTGTGTAACGTGTCATCCATACCAACGGCCAAATTGGCCTTCTCTTCCGAAAGTTGGTGATGGGATTTTACGTGTGTGCAACATGTTATGCGTGCGTTCGCACACGGAACCTCGGTTTATAGTCTCATTCGAAGGACTGTATGGGGAATGGAGTCAGAACCAATGTTAACTCCGAGGGA
>CM031602.1:53274503-53287003 GCA_018398815.1 Conus ventricosus | reverse complement strand
TCACTGTTTTCCCTTCGTCTACTTCATCACTGTTCTTCCCTTAGTCCCTTCATACTGCCTTCCCTTCGTCTCCTTCATCACTGCCTTCCCTGTGTTTACTTCATCACTGTCTTCCCTATGTCTACTTCATCACTGCCTTCTCTTAGTCTACTTCATCATTGTCTTCCCTTAGTCTACTTCATCACTGTCTTCCCTTCGTCTACTTCATCACTGTCTTCCCTTAGTCTACTTCATCACTGTCTTCCCTTCGTCTACTTCATCACTGTCTTCCTTAGTCTACTTCATCACTGTCTTCCCTTAGTCTACTTCATCACTGTCTTCTTCACTTAGTCTCCCTTCATCACAGTCTTCCCTTAGTCTACTCATCAATGTCTTCCATGTGTCTACTTCATCATTGTCTTCCTTAGTGTACTTATCAGTCTTCCTAGTCTACTTCATCAATGTCTTCCATGTGTCTACTTCATCATTGTCTTGCCTTAGTCTACTTGATCACCGTCTTGCCATAGTCTGCTTCATCACTGTCTTCCATGTGTCTACTTCATCACTGTCTTGCCTTAGTCTACTTCATCACCGTTTTCCATAGTCTGCTTCATCACTGTCTTCCATTGTCTACTTCATCACTGTCTTCCTTAGTCTACTTCATCATTGTCTTCCCTTAGTCTACTTCATCACTGTCTTCCCTTAGTCTACTTTGTCATTGTCTTCCCTGAACCTACATCTCCACTATCTTCCCTGGGTCTACTTCTCCATCGTCTTCCCATGTCTACTTCAGCGTTGTCTTACCTGTATCTGTTTTATCGCTATCTTCCCTGTATCTACTCCACAACTAATCGTGAGTTTGATTCCACTATCTTCCCTGTACCTACTTCCCTACAATCTTCCCTATGTCTAGTTCACTTTGTTCCCTGTATCTGCTTTACCACTTTCTTCTCTGTGTTCACTTCACGACTTGTGTCTCTGCTTCACCACAGTTTTCCCTCTATCGACTTCATCATCACTGACGTCCCTGTGTCTCTTTCACCGCTTTTTCCGCTGTGTCTGGCTTCTCCACTTGGTTGCAATGAGTGGTTTTCTTTCTCCTCGGCAATCACGCCTTGGACCCCGCGATCAGCAGACATGAAGGAAAAGAGCAAACCGACAGATCAGCAGAAGACGAGAAACACAAACCAGATCAGCAAACAGGGAACACACAACAGCAGACAACAACGGAAAGCAAACATCAACAGACAAAGAAAACACGCTGACCAACAAGATTAGGAAAAATACAGACAGGACAACAGACAACAAGGAAAACAAACAGACCAGTAGACATGGAAAACAGATCAGCTGACATCAAGAAAAACTGACAGATAGCTGACATCAAGAAAAACAATAGCTGACAAGGAAAACAGACAGATCAACTGACAAGGAAAACAGACAGATCAACTGACAAGGAAAACAGACAGATCAACTGACAAGGAAAACAGACAGATCAACTGACAAGGAAAACAGACAGATCACGTACAACAAGGCCAACAGGCAAATCAGCAGACAAGGAAGAAACCAGACAGATCGGCAGACAAGAAGACGAATCAACAGACACCGAACACACACACAGATTGCGGATATTGACGAAGGCAACCGCGATCAAAACAGACCGCGCAGAACGATGAAAATAGACAGAATGCTGACGACACGACAGACAGCAAACAAGTAAGAAAGACAGCATACAAGGAAGATTGATTGCAGACAACAAGGACGACAACTGTCAGCATGGCAAACAGCAGACAAGAAAGCCAAACAGCCGACAACAAGAAGACAGACCGACAGCAGACAACAAGGAAGCCGGACAGCTGACAAGACAAGACAGCAGACAACAAGGAAGACAGAAGACATCAAGGAAGCCAGACAGCAGACAAGGAAAAAGGCAGCAGACAACAAGGAAGACGGACAACAGACAACAAGGAAGACAGACAGCAGACAAGACAACAAGGAAGCCAGATGGCAGACAACAAGAAAGACGGAAAGCAGACAACAAGGAAGACAGACAGCAGACAAGACAGAAGATGAGGAAGACAGACAGCAGACAACAAGGAAGCCACATAGCAGACAACAAGGAAGCCAGACAACGACAAGGAAGACAGGCAGCAGACAACAAGACATAAGGCAAGGAAGCCAGACAGCAGACAACAAGAAAGACAGACAACAGACAACGAAGACAGACAACAGGGAAGCCAGAAAGCAGACAACAAGGCAGACAGCAAGGAAGACAGACAGCAGACAAGGAAGACAGACAACAAAGAAGCCGGAAAGCAGACAGCAGACAAGGAAGACACACCAACAGCAGACCAGGAAGACAGAAGACAAGGAAGACAGCAGTCAACAAGGAAGACACACCGACAGCAGACAAGGAAGAAGACAAGGAAGACAGACAGCAGACAACAAGGAGGCCAGACAGCAAAGGAAGACACATTAACAGCAGACAAGGAAGAAGACAACAAGGAAGACAGACAGCAGATAACAAGGAAGCCAGACAGCAGGCAACAAGAAAGATAGACAGCAGACAACAAGGAAGACAGACAGCAGACAACAAGGAAGCCAGACAGCAGTCAAAAGGAAGACAGACAGCAGACTACAAGGAAGACAGAAGACAACAAAGAAGATAGACAGTAGACAACAAGGAAGCCAGATGGCAGTCAAAAAGAAAGACAGACATCAGATAACAAGGAAGTCACACCGACAGCAGACAAGGAAGACAGAAGACGAGGAAGACAGACAGCAGTCAACAAAGGAGACAGACAGCAGACAAGGAGGAAAGCAGACCAACAGCAGACAAGGAAGACAGACCAACAGCAGACAAAAAGGAAGACAGACCGACAGCAGACAACGAGGAAGACAGACCGACAACAGACAACGAGGAAGACAGACCGACAGCAGACAAAGAGGAAGACAGACCGCAGACAACAAGGAAGACAGACCGACAGCAGACAACGAGGAAGACAGACCGACAGCAGACAACGAGGAAGACAGACCGACAGCAGACAACAAGGAAGACAGACCGACAGCAGACAACAAGGAAGACAGACCGACAGCAGACAACAAGGAAGACATACTGACAGCAGACAACAAGGAAGACATACTGACAGCAGACAACAAGGAAGACAGACCGACAGCAGACAACAAGGAAGACATACTGACAGCAGACAACAAGGAAGACATACCGACAGCAGACAAGGAAGACAGACCGACAGCAGACAAGGAAGACAGACAGCAGACAACAAGGAAGACAGACCGACAGCAGACAAGGAAGACAGACAGCAGACAAGGAAGAAAGACCGACAGCAGACAACAAGGAAAGGAGACCGACAGCAGACAACAAGGAAGACAGACCGACAGCACACAACAAGGAAGACAGACAGCAACAACGAGGAAGACAGACCGACAGCAGACAAGGAAGACAGACAGCAGACAACGAGGAAGACAGACCGACAGCAGACAAGGAAGACAGACCGACAGCAGACAACGAGGAAGACAGACCGACAGCAGACAACGAGGAAGACAGACCGACAGCACACAACAAGGAAGACAGACAGCAGACAACGAGGAAGACAGACCGACAGCAGACAAGGAAGACAGACAGCAGACAACGAGGAAAACAGACCGACAGCAGACAAGGAAGACAGACAGCAGACAACGAGGAAGACAGACCGACAGCAGACAACGAGGAAGACAGACCGACAGCAGACAACAAGGAAGCCAGACTGACAGCAAACAAGGAAGACAGACCGACAGCAGACAACAAGGAAGACAGACCGACAGCAGACAACAAGGAAGCCAGACCGACAGCAGACAAGGAAGACAGACAGCAGACAACAAGGAAGACAGACCGACAGCAGACAAGGAAGACAGACCGACAGCAGACAAAGAAGACAGACCGACAGCAGACAAAGAAGACAGACCGACAGCAGACAACAAGGAAGACAGACCGACAGCAGACAAGGAAGACAGACCGACAGCAGACAAGGAAGACAGACCGACAGCAGACAAAGAAGACAGACCGACAGCAGACAAAGAAGACAGACCGACAGCAGACAACAAGGAAGCCAGACTGACAGCAAACAAGGAAGACAGACCGACAGCAGACAAGGAAGACAGACCGACAGCAGACAAAGAAGACAGACCGACAGCAGACAAAGAAGACAGACCGACAGCAGACAACAAGGAAGCCAGACTGACAGCAAACAAGGAAGACAGACCGACAGCAGACAACAAGGAAGACAGACAGCAGACAACAAGGAAGCCAGACTGACAGCAAACAAGGAAGACAGACCGACAGCACACAACAAGGAAGACAGACCGACAGCAGACAACAAGGAAGACAGACTGACAGCAAACAAGGAAGCCAGACTGACAGCAAACAAGGAAGACCGACAGCAGCCAACGAGGAACGTCGACATCAGACAGAAAGGACAGTGGTTTATTTAATGTCTTTTCATCGCCAGATGATATTAGACACTGGACACCAACCCGGCCAGCAGACAGGAACGCGGACAGACAGGACGACACCATGGCAGACGGACAGACGACGTCAAGGAGGAAAGACTTCCAACCTTGGCCCGACGGCCTTCAAGATCAGATCAACAGGGAAGGGAAAAGAAGTGTTGCCAGATGGAGGGAGAAAGAAAAATAAAAGTTGAGGGTAAAGGCAAAGAAAAGAGCGAGAGCGTTGAGAGGAAAGTCCAGGAAGAATGGGAGGAGTGTTGATGAAAAGGCAAAAAAGAAGTGGAGAGTATTGGGAGGAAGAGTGGGGCGGGGAGGAAGATAGGGAGAAGGCGTGGGTGTTGCGAGGTAAAAATGGAAAGACAGGGTATGTTAGGACGAAGTAAATGAAGGGAAGAGAAAGATGAGGGGAAGGACAAGGAAGAAGGAGAGTGCCGAGGGTAAAGGAAGAAAGGGGAAAAGTGTTGAGGGAAAGATAAGGACGGAGGGGACGAAGTGAGAGGAAGATTGGGACAAAGAATAACGTTGGCGGTGAGAGGAGAAGGAGACAAGGAAGAAAGGGAAAAGGTGCAGGGGAAGACAAAGACAAGGAGAATGTGGAAGGGAAGACAAAGACGACAAGGAGAATGTGGAAGGGAAGACAAAGACGACAGGGAGAATGTGAACGGGAAGACAAAGACGACAGGCAGAATGTAGAGGGGAAGACAGAGACGACAGGGAGAATGTGGATGGGAATACAAAGACGACGTGGAGAATGTGGAGGGGAAGACAAAGACGACAGGCAGAATGTGGAGGGGAAGACAAAGACGACAGGGAGAATGTGGAGGGGAAGACAAAGACGACAGGGAGAATGTGGAGGGGAATACAAAGACGACAGGCAGAATGTGGAGGGGAAGACAGAGACGACAGGGAGAATGTGGAGGGGAAGACAAAGACGACAAGGAGAATGTGGAAGGGAAGACAAAGACGACAGGGAGAATGTGAACGGGAAGACAAAGACGACAGGCAGAATGTGGAGGGGAAGACAGAGACGACAGGAGAATGTGGATGGGAATACAAAGACGACGTGGAGAATGTGGAGGGGAAGACAAAGACGACAGGCAGAATGTGGAGGGGAAGACAAAGACGACAGGCAGAATGTGGAGGGAAGACAAAGACGACGGGGAGAATGTGGAGAGGAAGACAAAGACGATGGGGAGAATGTGGAGGGGAAGACAAAGACGACGGGGAGAATGTGGAGGGGAAGACAAAGACGACAGGGAGAATGTGGAGGGAAGACAAAGACGACAGGAGAATGTGGAGGGAAGACAGAGACGACAGGGAGAATGTGGAGGGGAAGACAAAGACGACAGGAGAATGTGGAGGGAAGACAAAGACGACGGGGAGAATGTGGAGGGGACGACAAAGACGACGGGCAGCATGTGGACGGGCAGACAAAGACGACAGCGAGAATGTGAAGGGGAATACGAAGATTAAAGGAAGAGGGGGAGGTTGAAGGGAAGATTAAAGGAAGAAGGGGCGCGTTGAAGGGAAGACAAGAAAGGTTGAGGGGAAGACAAGAAAGGTTGAGGGGAAGACAAGAAAGGTTGAGGGAAGACAAGAAAGGTTGAGGGGAAGACAAGAAAGGTTGAGGGGGAAGACAAGAAAGGTTGAGGGGAAGACAAGAAAGGTTGAGGGGAAGACAAGAAAGGTTGAGGGGAAGACAAGAAAGGTTGAGGGGAAGACAAGAAAGGTTGAGGGGAAGACAAGAAAGGTTGAGGGGAAGACAAGAAAGGTTGAGGGGAAGACAAGAAAGGTTGAGGGGAAGACAAGAAAGGTTGAGGGGAAGACAAGAAAGGTTGAGGGGAAGACAAGTAAGAAGCAGAGAGCGTTTGGGGGAAGAGGAGAAGGTGGGTAGTATTGTGAGTTAAGAGTGAAAAAGGGAGATTGTTGAGGAGAGGAGGAAGAAAGGAAGAGTACTGAGGGGAAAGGAGAATGGAGAGACTGTTGAGGATAAAACGAAACAAATAAACAACAACAACAACAACAAAAAGGGGGGGGGGGGGGATGTTAAGCGAACGAGGAAGAAAGGGGAAAGTGCCTCCTCCTACTTCTATTCCCTAAATAATACCATCCTGCAGCAAGTCTCTCATAACCCATACCTCGGCATCCAATTTGCTGACAACCTCAAGTGGTCCCAACACATCACCTCCATCACAAAGAAGGCAAATAGCACACTAGGATTTCTCCGGCGAAATCTCAGACACAGCCCCACCTCCTGCCGAAAAAATGCCTACCTTGCACTTGTACGCCCTGTCCTGGAGTATGCAGCAATCATTTGGGACCCGCACATGCAGCAAGAGATCAACATGCTGGAGCGCGTACAAAGAAATGCAGTGCGCTTCATAGCAAAGGACTACCGCTCCACCACGCCAGGCTTCATAACGGGTCTGCAAAGAAAACATGAGTTCACTACACTCCAGGAACGGCGGCTTCAACTACGGCTGGGATTCTTTTACGGGCAGGTTGAGGGTCTGGTGCCAGCGATCACCCCGAGTGACTTCATCACACCTCAAAAACCAGAACGACGCATCCGCTCCACCAGAGACAACAGAACGTACCTGACACAAAACCCAGTGGAGAACTACATACGAAATAATGATAGGTGCTACTGCATCCCAGAAACACACACCGATCAGTACCGAAATTCATACTTCCCAAAGACAATATCTGAGTGGAACCACCTCGACGATAACATCGTCCACCAAAGGTCAGTCGACACCTTCAAGTCGGCTCTGGCAAAAGCCAGAAGTCGATGATTTCATCACGCTGCGCACCCCCCACCGTCGCGGTGGGGAGACCTGATGGGAAGACAGACAGACTACAGGGGAAACCTGAGGGGAAGACAAACAACTGGGGAGACAATGAGGGGAAGACAAACAACTTGGGAGACCTGTGGGGAAGGCAGACAGACAACTGGGAGACCTGATGGGAAGACAGACAGACAACAGGGGGAAACCTGAGAGGAAGGCAGACGGACAACTGGGGAGACCTGAGGGGAAGACAGACAGACAACTGGAAGACCTGAGAGGAAGACAACAGACAACTGGGGAGACCTGATGGGAAGACAGACAGACAACAGGGGAGACCTGAGGGTAAGGCAGACGGACAACTGGGGAGACCTGAGGGGAAGATAAACAACTGGGGAGACCTGAGGGGAAGAAAGACAGACAACTGGGGATACCTGAGGGGAAGACAGACAGACAAACTGGGAGACCCGAGGGAAGACACAGACAACTGGGAGACCTGAGGGAAGAGAAACTGGGGAGACCTGAGGGAAGAAAACAGACACTGGGAGACTGGTGGAAGACAGACAACAACTGGGACTAGGGAAGACAGACAGACAACTGGGGAGACCTGAGGGAGCAGACGGACAACTGGGGAAGACCTGAGAGAAGACAACAGACAACTGGGGAGACCTGATGGAAGACAGACAGACAACAGGGAGACCTGAGGGTAAGGCAGACGGACAACTGGGGAGACCTGAGGGGAAGATAAACAACTGGGGAGACCTGAGGGGAAGAAAGACAGACAACTGGGGATACCTGAGGGGAAGACAGACAGACAACTGGGGAGACCCGAGGGGAAGACAGACAGACAACTGGGGAGACCTGAGGGAAGAGAAACTGGGGAGACCTGAGGGGAAGAAAGACAGACAACTGGGAGACCTGGTGGGAAGACAGACAGACAACTGGGGAGACCTGAGGGGAAGACAGACAGACAACTGGGGAGACCTGAGGGGAAGGCAGACGGACAACTGGGGAGACCTGAGGGGAAGGCCGACGGACAACTGGGGAGACCTGATGGGAAGAAAGACAGACAACTGGGGAGACCAGAGGGAAGACAGACAACTGGGGAGACCTGAGGGGAAGACAGACAGACAACAGGCGAGACCTGAGGGGAAGCAGACGGACAACTGGGAAGACCTGAGGGAAAGACAGACAGACAACAGGGGAGACCTGAGAGGAAGACAGACAGACAACTGGGAAGACAGACAGACAACTGGGGAGACCTGAGGGGAAGACAGACAGACAACTGAGGAGACCTGAGGGAAGATAGACAGACAACTAGGGAGACCTAAATGGAAGAGAAACAACCGGGGAGACCTGACGGAAACACAGACAAACAACTGGGGTGACCTGTGGGGAAGGAAGATAGACAAACAACTAGGGAGACCTGAAGGGAAGACAGACAAACATCTGGGGAGACCAGGCCACCATCGATCCGGCTTGCTGCCTGTCTGGCAAAATGTCACGGGACAGCGCGACGGGACTAGGCCTTGGGTGGAAGAGGGTTGGAAAGAGGATCAGAGGACAATAACTGGTGGTGAGGGGGCCGACCAGGAAGGCGGTAGGGCTGGAGGGAGGGGGGCGGATCCATCCTGGCAAAGCAGTGCTTAGTTCATGTTGACAAGACGACAACGTGACAGAAAGACTACCGCCCTCAACACTCCAAACCTCCGTCCCCCTTGCGTGGGCAGGCATGAGATGACGGACATTCATTCATATTCATTTTCTCTCTCTCTCTCTCTCTCTCTCTCTCTCTCTCTCTCTCTCTCTCTCTCTCTCTTCTCAACGACAATCACAAGTTGGGCTTGGATTCAACATTTGAGGCGGTAACTGTTCGTAACGTTCGCCAAAAACAAACAAAACCATACACAATCCAAAACAACACGAGTCTTCCTGGACCAATGGCCTGTTTCCACAAGTGAACACTTTAATCTAGATGCTCAAACGCGACACTGAATGTCTTTTTGATGAAAGAAGAGGGGGGGGGGGGGGGGGGGGGTGTTGTGGGCCGAGAAGGTTTTGTGCTTTGAAACGTTGCAAGACTCTTGGTTTTTACATTTTACTCCTAGTACCTATACAAGTGTGCACGTGTATGTCTTGTCAGCCATGCAATTGTGTCTCGGCGTGTTTCTCCGGAGTTTTCAAACACTGTCTCAAAACTTGCCACTTTTTCAAATTTCAAAGAAATTTAGAGAAAGACTCCTGTATTTTTCCCCCGCAGGATCGTGTGCTCTTGAGCAAACATCCTCATTAATAATCATACAAAGAATTTGAAAAGTCTGTGGTTGTTCATGCCCTGCTCTTGTGGTGACCTCAATTCCGATTTCCTCTTCCCATCCATGCCCTGAGTAACTTCTTGTGGAAGTTGTTACCTGGTGATCTTAGTTTTATTTTCCTCGTCATCTCCAGGCCCTCGCTGAATTCGTACCAAAGTTGCTTTTTTTTCTTTTTTTTTTCCTTTTTTTTTCTTTTTTTCTTTCTTTTTTTTTTTTTTTTGGGGGGGGGGGGGGGGGGGGGGGTGACCTCAGTTTCCATTTAATCTCCAGTCATGCCCATGTGAGTTCACCTCCAAGTTGTCGGATATTGGCAAAATGATGGGCAATTTGTCGGACGGACGTGTTGCTTTCCCCGGGCGCAGAGAGAGAGAGAGAGAGAGAGAGAGAGAGAGAGAGAGAGAGAGAGAGAGAGAGAGAGAGAGGAAGAGGTCGCCCGCGGGGGGCTTAACTGCTCATGTCCTACATAATTATGTCGAATCACAAGAGACACTACCACTGAATCAGCAAAGTGGAAGGAGTGCAGTGTCTCCTTTAGTAGGTTGCCTCGTAACACCTTGCTGCCTCATGATACCTTGACAATAACTGCTCTCTGTGGACTGCTGAAGTCTGGGTTGCCACAGAAAAAAAAAAAAAAATGAGCGGTATGAGAACAAAACAAATAGGCGTGGGAGGAGGTAGTGGGGGGGGGGGGGGGGTAAATGGAGGGGGGGGGGGGGGAGGGGAGGGATGCCATATTTTGACGTGGAGTAATCTCTGGTGGCTGTTGAGCTGATGAGATCTTGGAATTCATCGCTTTACGCTTTACCTTTAAACCAACAACAAACTACACACACACACACACACACACACACACACACACACACACACACACACACACACACACAACAAACCCTAAAATAAAGAAAGAAAGAAAAAAAATAAATAGGCATATTTTTTAAATGCTTGTACTTTGGTTCTGAAATCTAACCAAGTTTGACATGGTTCATTCAGACAGTAGCTTTGAGAACTTTGCACTGGACAGCCTCATTCTGAACTCGTCACAGTTTCAGCATACCAAGTGAATGCCTTTATCGAAATTGGAGCTGGATCACGTACAAAATGGTTTCAGGACAATTTCTGAGATGTCTTGATTTAGAGGAGTTGTTAGCTCCATAATATCTCTTTAAGACGAACTGACACATCTAAAAGTCGTTATTCCATCTTTTCGGGATAGATCTCCGGTAACTATGTCTCCACTTATGAACCCATTCAAAATGGGGGGAAAAGTCATTGGTCTTAATTTGTCGATTTTTCACACGATAAAGTTTGTTACTCACTTATTTTACATCTTGTACATTTAATACTACGTCGACAAGCACATGCATTTAAAGCAGCTATAGGTGTTTACTTCTCGATTTCATTCCTTCGAAGTACTGAAGGAACATCTACATAAGTCAATATTCCCATCTGACAAAACACGCATATTTTCTACCATGTTTGCTGACGCCGATTCCTTACGACAATTTAAGAAACTAACAGTGTGCGTGAGTTAGGATGTCTTCATTGATGAGGAACAGAAACTAATTCCATCTTTTAAGCAGTCCCAGACAATGAACTGAGATACAGAATGGTACATCCATATTCTTTTGGAGGAAAGAGGACAATGTATTCTTCTACCATTTATGTATTTATGTTGAGAGAGAGAGAGAGAGAGAGAGAGAGAGAGAGAGAGAGAGAGAGAGAGAGAGAGAGAGAGAGAGAGAGAGAGAGAGACAAGGAATGACTTCCACCCTGTGTCTTTTCATCCAACACCTTCCACCTATGCCAGCCAACCAGCCTCTGTCCACAGAGAAGATCACATGATCCGCTCAACCAATCGTCTTCTCCGTGTCATCAGCTTCTCCTGGCACGGTCCTATTTGCATATCCCTGAGAACCGGGAGTGTGCGAGGAAACCATAGACAATTCCTGGAGATCCCTGGTAATGTGACCTTTATGTTGATTGTTCTGTGTCTGGGGTGACGCTGGAACACGGCTAATGGGTCCAGGGTGCTGGAACGTTATACAGCAGACGAAGCGTCAATAAAGTACCGTCCCCGCTCTAACCCCCCCTCCCCCTCCCCCGCCCTCCCTGCCTTACCACCGGCACCAGCATCCTCCCGTAGCACCACTCCATCCCATCCCCTGTCAGACAGCCAGCTATGCAGCCACATGCATCTCCCTGACCTCCCTCCACCTGCCACACTACAGCAGTCCATTAGAAACACTTCCACCCTCGGTCCTCCAACTATCACAGTACATCAGTCCTCCAGACATTCACCCCCCGTCCTCAGACTGTGCCAGTATATCAGCCTGCCGGACCACGACTCCTCCATCCTCTCACTGGTGGTCACATCAATTCACCGGGCAGGCAAAATCACCCTGGCCCCGACACTGTATGGAAGTTGGGGCAATACACGAATACCAAACAAGACTCGCTGGTGCCCAGTCCACGTATCACAGACAGTATCTCAGTGAGGACGTGGTCTGAGGTCCTAACTGCTGATGCAGTCTGCGTGTTACTACAGAGAATATCACATTGAAGACGTACACCGAAGACTGGTCATATATCCTGTGTTAGTGCAGTAGTCTGAGCGTTCTTGTCCTTATCACAATGAAGACAGTGTCATTTTGAGAGATGAAGCTCTCGTTTAGAAATTTCCTGTTGCAACATCAGTTTTGTTTATCTACCCATTCTGCTCCTTTAGTGGGACGACTGAAAAGCCGCTTTCGCCTAATGTCTTTCGTTCGCTCTGGAGTATCGTATTGCCCACACATGAAATTAAGTATATGTGTGTACTGTATGAGTGCTCGTGTATGTGCGATATCGTTTGTGTTAGTGTATGATTGTGTGTGTGTGTGTGTGTGTTGTGTGTGTGTGTGTGTGTGTGTGTGTGTGT
>CM031602.1:53254503-53264503 GCA_018398815.1 Conus ventricosus | reverse complement strand
CTCTTCCAACTTCAAACCAAAACGTTGCAAGAAAAGCAACAGAAAAAGACTTTTACAAGTGTCGCATATATTAAGATATATTGTGGGAGTCACATTTACAGAGTGCTGTAATCAAAATGTAGCAGGGGTATAAAGATAAAAAAAAGACTAACAACAAACAAACGTTCACATACTTAATTTTGATTAAAATCAAACAAACATTCAACCAAACAGAAATTAAGAAAAACATCGCCCACCAACAATAAACAGACTTTCATGTGCACGTTCATATCATACAGAAAGTGAGGTGACAAACATGCAAATAGACAAACAAAAACAGACAGACAGACAAACAACATCTTGTTCAGGTATAATATAGGTTGTATCCGGATCCTTATTCATTTGAAATGGTTCAATTGTGTCAGTTCCGTAACAGAAATTCTCATGAACGTTAGGATTGGTTGGGCATTTCGAACACACGATGAGGGTTGGGGGAGAAGGGGGAGGGGGATTAATATATTCAGCAGAGGTTATATTGCAACAACTGTTAAAGACAAAACATTTGCGTAGGAAGGGAGTAAAGGAGCCGCGCGCTCGCGCGAGCGCGCGCGCGCACACGCACACACACACAAGAAAAGAAGAAGAAAAAAAAAGAAAGGAAGAAGGAAGTAGTTGTTCGAAGGGAACATTTTAATGAGCCTATTTCGTTGTTTTTGTTGTTGTTGTTGTGTTTTAAAAGTACCAATACAAAATCGGTCTTTAAAAAATAAAAAGAAAATTGGAATTTCTGTCATATCTGTTTAGATGGTCATGGTTAATCGAGACAGGGCGGCGGGCGGAATGGGGGTGGTGGTGGTGGCTGAGAGATGGGTTGGGTTGGGTGTGTGTGTGGAAGGGGACTGTGAATGCTCTGCAGTCTTTGTGGTGACATGGTTCATGCTGGACACCTTTGGGGGCCCATTAAAGCCCCAGAAGATCCATTTCCCTCCCTAATAGACCTGGGCAGCGTCAGCCACAGCGCCTGCCATCAAACAGCCCCTTCACGTCACCATGGCCACTAGGTCTACCTTCGGCGCCAGCTCTCTCTCTCTCTCTCTCTCTCTCTCTCTCTCTCTCTCTCTCTCTCTATCTGTCCTGTCTCTTTCTCTCTGTCTATCTGTCCTGTCTCAATTTCTCTCTCTCTCTCTCTGTGTGTGTGTGTGTGTGTGTGTGTGTGTGTGTGTGTGTGTGTGTGTGTGTGTGTGTGTGTCTTTTCATCTGACTCAGTCTCTCTCTCTCTCTCTCTCTCTCTCTCTCTCTCTCTCTCCCCACCTCCCCATCCAGTCTGTAAAGACAGTCAGTGTGACACATAAATGGACACCAGTTCATGTGCTTTCAGACACTGTCTGGCAGCCGCCGGCGGATGTTTCCACCAGATAGGCCACACATCTGCGTTTTCAAAACAAAACAAAAAAAGTTGAAACCAGTGCACTTTAGCACGCATCTGTTTGAGAGATACTTGGCAAACCCGCTGTACACTTCAAAGAGAAACGTAGACCTAGGGAGGGACTGACAAAATAGTCGTGTAGCAAATGTGTCCGTTTTGTTTGTTTGTTTTCACATGTAGAGCTCTTAGTTTCTGTGGCTGGACTTCGAGTCCAGCCAGCTAAGCACTTGGTCAGCTGGGCTTCAAACATGAACTGACCTTGCACATCAAAACACAAACAAACAAACGAAACGTTGCCTTTCCTTCTACAGCAAAACCTGGTACACATCACTCCATCATCTATGAACCTACACCCATCCCCCCCTCCCCCCTTACCCCCTCCCGTCTTTCCCTCCCCTGATCCTCCTGTCCAAGCATTCTGGAACCAATCACTAGAGACGTGTTGAAATAGCGAGAGACAGAGAGAAACAAACACAAAGACCACGTTGAAACACTCTTCTATCCGACACAGCTCCTTCCAGCTGGAAACCACTTCATCTTCCAAACCTGATCAATCGTGTCCGCCAAGGACAGAGGCCAGAAAGGAGGCCTGTTGTCAACACACATCACGGTTCTCTAATTCTCTCATCCCGGTCATTAATCCATGTATCCATCAGCTATAAAACATGCGCAGTGTGGTCTCAAAACTTAGCGGATGCGGTGCAGCGTACGTACTATGTGGACTAGTCCGCACGCAGTTACACCTCCTTGAGGAAACTGTAATTTCCATGACACCTCCTCCTCCCCCCCACTCCCCACCCCCACCCCACACACACATCCCTCCCGTCGCCCCCATCCCCTCCTTCTATTCCTCTGACATCCATCTCTCACCATTTACGGGGTCCCTGGTACTTTCCATTTTTTTACCATTTTTTTTCTTTTAACAGCACACAGGGGCCTGACCGTATTTCACGTGCAATGGCCGGCCACAGCCCGTTAGCATCACGGCTGAAGCGCTGGCCTGCACGCTCCACTCTTTCCCCCCTTCCTCTGAATTCTGAATTACACACACACCCAGTCAACTTGAAGTGGATCAATACAGGCGCTGACACGCTTCCGGTTAAAAAAAAACACACACACAAACACACACACACAAAAATCTTCCCCCCCCCCCCCCCCCCCCCCTCCCTTCCCCCCTCCTTTTTTATTTTTTAATTCCAACCTCAATTTGGCCCCACTTTTTTTTGGGGTTTTAAAATCCCCCCCCCCCCCCCCCCCCCCCCCCCCCCCCCCCCCCCCCCCCCCCCCCCCCCCCCCCCCCCCCCCCCCCCCCCCCCCCCCCCCCCCCCCCCCCCCCCCCCCCCCCCCCCCCGATAATAACCACCCCGTGTGACTTTGAAATGGGTGAAAAAGAAGAAAGAAAGAAAAAAAAAGTCATCGCGTCACTCATTTCTTTCGAAAGTGTATTGGGGGGGAGGGGCGGAGGGGGGAGCCCTTTTATTTTAAACGACAGAATAAAGATTCTCCGTTCTCTCACCCCGTCCCCCCCCCCCCCCCCCGCCCCCTTCCCTCTCTTTCCCCCTAATTTCCCACCCAACCCTCCCCTACCCTACCCCCCCCCCCTCCCCTCTCTCTCTCTTCTCTCTCTCCTTTGTGGGGTTTTGTGTGTGTGTGTGTGTTTTGGGTGTGTGGGTTGTACAGACAGAGAGAGAGAGAGAGGGTGTGTGTGTTGTGTTTTGGCGCGCGGCGAGTGTTGTACACATGCGGCATTGTCCATGTGTGTGTGTGTGTGTACGTGAGGAATTTTAAATCCCAATTAGCTTACTGCCCCCCCTAGTTCGGGCAGCGACCTAACTGGGTATTTACTAGTTCTCAAAATTATAAACCTACAAACATGCATACTCGTTCGCCGATGCCCCAGAATCGGATTTATTGTTTTTTACAAACAAACTTACTTGTAGGATTTCCGTTTTCAATACAAAATTTACTAAACTTTTCGATTTATTTTTTTGCTTAATCTGGTTTTTCCTGATCATTTTCAATAAAAAAAAAAAGCAAAACTCTTCGATCGGGCCCGCTTATTTGATCCCTCGGGATCTCGTTGGACCCTTGGCCCCCTGGGCCCAACCCGCCCCAGAGGGTCACAAAACCCCGGGCCAGTTGAAGGGTTTGGATTGCCCCCAAAGTAGTTACTTTATATTTGGTTGCCTGCTCGCTTGTTTTTTTTTGGGCAGTCCCCAAACCCCCTTTTAGTAATCTTCCAGTTTTTGGGTTTACGGGCGTTCTAGCCACCCCAGTGACCAGAAAACAACACTTTGGGGTTTGGGGGGTTTTAACCCTCCCCAGTGGACCTAGCAACCATTGTGGTTTGCGGGGTTTTAGCCGCGCCAGTGAAGAAACAAAACCGAAATGGGAAGGATCATTTGAGGGGGGGGGGAAAGGGCCAAATTTAGACTTTTGAAAATACCATGAAAACAAAAATAAAAAAACTCCGCGGGCATATTTCAACGTTATTTTTTTAAGATTTTATATATACCTGGCACAAGAAAGTTTTTCAATTTATGGTGTCTTTTCCCTTGTAAAGTTTTTTATTTTTGTAAAAAAATTAAAGCTAATTAACAAAGGATCTTCCCTTATTTTTTGTCACTACTTTTTAATAAAATTTATTTTAAATACTTTATTAGATTGAATATAAAAATGCTGCTTTTAATACATAAAATGTGAAAATTGATTGAGGGCGGGGAGGGCTAAATTTAGTTTTTTGGGATCATGGACGCGTCGCGGCCGGCTTGAAATTTTTTGTGTAATTTAAGCAGACATCCCTCCCCCAAAATCTTACTTCGGAACAGATGTTAAAAAAATCGGAAAACAATTAAAAATTTCAAAAATTTTCAGGAACATAAACCCTTCCTTTGTGGACAAAAAGGGTGTGTAGGTTCCACACCACACTTACACACACAAAACACATAACAATTCTGAAAAAACCCCTTTTTCGGCAAAAAAAAACCAACTTCCCTTTATTTACATAGTAGGCCCTACATTGCATGTATGCAGGGTTTTCCGTGCAGATTTCAGAGCCTGTAGTGGCATTTTCAGGTCTGCTTTGTCGAGGTCTTTATTGTTTTCACCGCTATTTCTTTTATAATGGCTGCCCCCTTTCCCCTCCCACACTGAAACTTCTTTCCCACTCAGATCTTTAAAATCAGTTTGAACGCTTTTGTAAAGTTCCAAAAGGGTGAAAAGGCGATTCAGTTCAGCAACAAGGTCGAGAGATAATTTTGGAAAATCATTTTCATTGTTGTTTCGCTTTGTGGTCGACGAACTGGTGAAAAACCCCAAAAAATCTTGCGAGTGTGACCCAAGATATTCAAAGTCCTTGGGGGTTTTTTGGTTTTCGACATGTCGACGAATCATTTTGGCCGCCATGTGGATGGAGAACTCGCACTGGCAAACCGTGCACCGCAAAAATTTTCCCCTTTCCCTCCTTCTTGAAAAAATGACCACCTCTCATGTATTGTTTACAAAAAAAGGTTTTTCCCACGGGATTTGTTTTTTTCCCGGGTGCCGTGGGGTCCCTTTCGAGGTTCTCATCATCTGTCTCGCACACTCGCTTGCAGTCTCAGTAGCCCTGTTTGATAGTCGAGCGCGCTTTGTCTGAATTCGGCTCGTTCGGGATGTTTCGTGACGGTATGGCAGGGGAGCATGCGCACTGCGCTTCAATTCAAGCGTCCCAACCGTCATCCGGGGTTTTTCCCCTGTGAAAAATTGTCACTGTTTGTTTCGTTTTTTTTTTTTTTTTTTTTTTTTTTTTTTCCGGAACAGTGATCCCTGACCGTAAGTCCCGGGAAAAAACCTCGGGTTTTTTGTTTTTTCCCAAACAAATACGGCTATTCCGGGACGGTAGGATGTTGAATTTGACCGGGCTGATTTGCGTTGGTGGCCCCTGCAGTAAAATGTATTTTTACCGGGTGATTTGCGTTGGCTGGCGCCTACAGTAAAGTGCAATTTGACCACGGGGATTTCGTTGGTGGTCCCTTAGTAAAGTGCAAATTTTTTAAGCGATAATTTAAAGGGGTTTGCACAAAGGAAAGCATGTAAGGAAAAAGAAAGTAACAAAAGGATTGTGTTTTTATTTTTTCGTTTTTCAAGCGCCATAGGGTTTTTTATTCAGTTGCTATCAAGTCTTTTTTAAGTTTTATTAAGTAAACCCCTAGTTCTTAATCAAGTCACCCCAGTTCTTAATCAGTTCTTACTCAAGTCACCCCAATTCCCTTTTTAAAAATTTTAAAAAATTTTACTCAAGTCACCTCAAGTTCTTTTCCCCAAATTATTAATTTTCCTCCCAAATCCCTCAAAATTTTACTCAAGTCACCCCGATTGTAATTAGTACCCCCTTAAAATCAAAAAAGTTTTTTTATTAAGTCAACTTATAATATTTATTAAGTTTTAAGTATTATTGCATTGAAAAGGTCAAAAAGTCTTTTTTTGTTGGGGGTTCTATAGCTTTTGTGTTCGGCTTCTGTATTTAGGGTTGAGATTTGATGCTTTGGGTTTAGCTGCCGCTGTTATATATTTTATAACCCTAAAAACCACCCCCGCGCAGCAATGACGCCAAAAAAGACAACTGTTTTAAGTTCAAATTCCCCGAAAAATTTGGTGTTGTAGGCCTTTAATCAACTTTTTTTGTTTGGTGTTTTTATAGCCCGGATTGAAAAAAATGGCTGCGGTCTAGACTTTTTTATTATGGTTTATTTTGTCTTGTAAATTTTTAATTTTTTTTTTTTTGTTCCACTCTGTATCTTTTTCTGCTGCAACACGCCCGGATGAGGGGCTTTTTATGGTCCCTTTTTCCACTGATTCGGTTTTTTGATTCATGTTTCCCGATTCAAAGTTTCCCGATTCGCTGATTTTCGGTCGGTCATTTTTAAGGGGGGTAAAATCTAATATTAAAAGTAATTAAACCCCTGATTTTTGGCGAAGTAATGTTCCAAATCGTAATATAGATCAAGTTAGAGACTTAATGACTTTTTTAAAAAATGGATCTGCGTTTAAAACATACATAAAGTCTTTTTCAGAATCAATGGGAGCAAATCTACGGGCTGTTTGTGTAAAAACTAAAGAAAACCCTTTGCCCGACACTTTTTTTTCCATTTAGACCCAGCTGCGCTTCATACCCGTTTTGATACTTTTCAATGTCTTGTGGCGAATCTGTTTAATCTGTTCTATGCTAATTATTTCCGAGGAAAATGTTTTGTTTTTCCCCCGCCCCCAAAGAAAACAGCCTTTCCTTTTTTTGGGATAATAGCTTTGGTCTCAACTTGATCATTTGTGTACAAATTCAGGAAGGGTTTGTGATCATCGTGTTTTGTTTTTTATATTAAATAATTATTTTTTTTTTAAAAAAGGGCGAAAAAAACTGTTACCAACCCTTTTATACCATTCTGCGTTATTTGGAGGTCTAAATGTAGGATCCGATGCTTGGGAAAAACCCGTTAAAAATAAAAGGAGATTTGGCAAAAGACTTTTTAAAACTCAGCAAAAATGTTGCTGTTTTAAGCTTCATTTGTACGAAAAAATTTTTGTTAACCCAAGGGGTAATTCCCGAAAGTAGTAAAATTTAAAAAAAAAATTTATAAAAAATGGCTTCACTTAATGATGTGGTGGCGCGTGGTTAATGCGCTTGCTTTTGGGAAGTAATTTCGCATTTTGTAAAATACGGATGACGGCGAGAAAAAAAAGACTAACAAAGCTGTGGGCAACTAAAAACGCGCACAAGATCGTATGAAAAAACAGAGATTTTGGAGTTGGGTTTCATTTAAAGACAAATGAAAAAACAGGGGCATGAGCTTCACTTTAAGATGTTGATAAAGGATAAAAAAATATTTCTTGTAACAGGCAAGCCAATTGAGACTTGCCCCCCCAAAATTCAGCGATTTTTATCATCCTCAGAAAAAAAAAAGAGCAAGGAAAAACGTGTTTATCTCTTTGGATGACCGGTGTTTTTGTTGCGCATAATATTGGCTAAATAAAAATGAACAAAATCTATTATTCGCCAAAAGGATATTGGAAGGGAATCACAGCAATAAAAAAGCTAAGCCAAGCAGCGGGAGTCAGTGAACAAACAGCAAAGGAATGGTTATCTAAACAAGCGATTTGGCAAATTTATTTACCTGGCCTAGACGAATACAGAGACCGCACTTTGTGAATACAACACCAAACGACACCCATCAAATGGACCTTCTATATTTACCCATGATACGATTAGACGAAAAAGATTTAAGTACGCACTTACAGTCATTGACATAGCTTCAAGATACAAAGATGCGGACCATTAACACAAAAGAGTGCTTCTGCTGTTGCTGTCGCTATACAACTGATATACCAACGAGGTCCATTAACTTACCCCGCATGATTCAAGTTGATGATGGAAAAGAATTTAAAGGCCGAGTGAATCAATTATTGTTAAAACATAGAGTTACCATTAAAAGAGGCATTCCAGGAGTTCACAGATCACAGGCTTTAGTTGAAAACTTTAACAAACAGTTAGCTGAAAGGCTTTTCTCCTACCAGTATCACAGAGAGCTTATTGACAATTCTCGCAACACAGAATGGGTTAGAAGACTGCCCTCAGTTTTGCGCGCAATGAATAATGAAGAATTTAAAGGGCTAAAACCAGTACAAGCAATCAAAAAACAAACAATAAATGCTTGAAGGAGAGTCTTCATCCAGCAAACTATTACCGTTTGGTTTAAAAGTAAGGTACCTTTATTTACGGGAGAAGCAGAAGGGGACACTCGCATCAGGGCAACGATCCAGTTTGGAGTGTTGATCCGTATGAAATAAAAAGAATTGTAAAAAATGAATCCGCCCGTGTATTATTTACGAGAAACTGACACAACAAAACAACCAGCTCCTCAAAGATCTTTTGTGAAGGAAGAACTGCAAATAATCCCACCAGACACAGTTCCGCTTTAACTGATTTACGTAAATATATTTGAGTTTAAAATGGAAGCTCAGAATGAAGCAAGAATGATAAATGAAAAGACCTTGGAATTAATACGAGAATCATATGATATGTGTTCTGCTATTAAGGAAGCATTTGCGAGGATTCATCGGTACAGGGCAATGCATCCAGATCACCTACAACCCAAAATCCCAAATTTTGACTATCAAAATGGGATAAAGAATATCTTGAAATAATAAAAAAAAATTCGAGCACGCCAAGCAAACATGAGAAAAATTTTGTCTGAATTGGATAATGATGCGATTGAGCTTATAGATAAAGTTGGGGAAAAATATGAACCCGAACCCGCGGACAAAGAAGATATATAATTATGCGTTCTCCAATGCCCGATTGCATATGAAAACTCTGGATTAACAAACACACGTTTTGTGTTTGTTCTATCTAATGACTTTTTTGTTACAACCGTTGTTGATCTCATGCAGATTAGATCGTAGTTTTACGTTGTCATGATAAAAAGTCTTATTGCCAAACAATGCTTCTTTGTAGTTGTCATGAGATATGTTTGACTGCACAACACTGGAGATATCCCTTTTGCTTTCTTAATGGTTTTTCTCCTGGCTCGAAATACTGTACATTTTCGACCTTAAACCAATAAACTCCTTAATCACCTTTCCAGATAATTCATCCTTCATCTTTCCTAAAACCTTCTTGTTAGTAATTGAATGCAAAGGCGAATCTTTAGGGTAATCAGATGTGTCATACCATCCCGCGTGCCCTTTAGCTACTTCTATTTCCATGTCTTTATAGATGTCTTCTGTAGGGATATCTATAACAAAACTATCTGTATCTGTGTAAAGTACTCTGGACTCTGGATACAAGGGTTTAAAGTAGTCATAAAGAAATTCTAACATCAAAAGCTTTGATAATTCTAAAACAGTAAACCAATAAATACAGGCTTATCCAATTTGACTTTCTTTTTTTTTCATCATTATGCCAAAAAGCTGATCATGAATCTTCTAAAGTCCTGATAATTAGGTTTTGAAGTCAGCTTAATTGCTTCGTTCTCTTTGGTGACCAATCTAACATTTTGCGCTTGTGTGGATTCTCCATAGTCTTTCCAAAACAGCTGTTGTTCATCAGCTTGAAAAAGTCTTTTTCTGAAGCATCTGTGGATTTAGTTCTGAGATCAGTGTTTTTCATGATGTATGGTTTCATGAACTGTTCTTGATCAAAAGCAATTATACGATGAACAGCTGTCAACTTCAAACCATGTCTTAAATAAAATTGTAGAAGCCTATAATGACAGACATAATTTTTTTTGCCTCGAAGATTAGGTACAAGTTTAGGTGGCTCTGTTTTCGCCATCTTTAGGCTTTCTGCAGCTAATGGATAGTCATTATGCAGGTCATGGAGTTCATGAGGATATTCTAAGTCAACTTCTAGAATGAACCCATGCTGTTGACCCGGCGTCAAACTGCTCAACCACTTTAATGCTTTTTGAATATTATTTGTACCGCCACCTGTGTACATTTTAAAGTTGCGTAATGGAGGATTGCAGCCCAGATTGCCCAGGGTGCCTACATCACTAAGATTTTTTTGCTTTCATAAATCGAGATATTAACCTTTTACTTGGATCATAGTTGTCTAAGTAG
>CM031602.1:53224812-53254403 GCA_018398815.1 Conus ventricosus | reverse complement strand
ACACAGTTCCGCTTTAACTGATTTACGTATATTTGAGTTTAAATGGAAGCTCAGATGAAGCAAGAATGATAAATGAAAAGCCTTGGAATTAATACGAGAATCATATGATATTGTTCTGCTATTAAGAGCATTTGCGAGGATTCATCGGTACGGGCAATGCATCCAGATCACCTACAACCAAAATCCAAATTTTGACTATCAAAAATGGGATAAAGAATATCTTGAAATAATAAAAAAAAATTTGAGCACGCCAAGCAAACATGAGAAAAATTTTGTCTGAATTGGATAATGATGCGATTGAGCTTTTAGATAAAGTTGGGGAAAAATATGAACCCGAACCCGCGGACAAAGAAGATATATAATTATGCCGTTCTCCAATGCCCGATTGCATATGAAAACTCTGGATTAACAAACACACGTTTTGTGTTTGTTCTATCTAATGACTTTTTTGTTACAACCGTTGTGTTGATCTCATGCAGATTAGATCGTAGTTTTACGTTGTCATGATAAAAAGTCTTATTGCCAAACAATGCTTCTTTGTAGTTGTCATGAGATATGTTTGACTGCACAACACTGCGAGATATCCCTTTTGCTTTCTTAATGGTTTTTCCTGGCTCAAATACTGTACATTTTCGACCTTAAACCAATAAACTCCTTAATCACCTTTCCAGATAATTCATCCTTCATCTTTCCTAAAACCTTCTTGTTAGTAATTGAATGCAAAGGCGAATCTTTAGGGTAATCAGATGTGTCATACCATCCCGCGTGCCCTTTAGCTACTTCTATTTCCATGTCTTTATAGATGTCTTCTGTAGGGATATCTATAACAAAACTATCTGTATCTGTGTAAAGTACTCTGGACTCTGGATACAAGGGTTTAAAGTAGTCATAAAGAAATTCTAACATCAAAAGCTTTGATAATTCTAAAACAGTAAACCAATAAATACAGGCTTATCCAATTTGACTTTCTTTTTTTTTCATCATTATGCCAAAAAGCTGATCATGAAATCTTCTAAAGTCCTGATAATTAGGTTTTGAAGTCAGCTTAATTGCTTCGTTCTCTTTGGTGACCAATCTAACATCTTTGCGCTTGTGTGGATTCTCCATAGTCTTTCCAAAACAGCTGTTGTTCATCAGCTTGAAAAAGTCTTTTTCTGAAGCATCTGTGGATTTAGTTCTGAGATCAGTGTTTTTCATGATGTATGGTTTCATGAACTGTTCTTGATCAAAAGCAATTATACGATGAACAGCTGTCAACTTCAAACCATGTCTTAAATAAAATTGTAGAAGCCTATAATGACAGACATAATTTTTTTTGCCTCGAAGATTAGGTACAAGTTTAGGTGGCTCTGTTTTCGCCATCTTTAGGCTTTCTGCAGCTAATGGATAGTCATTATGCAGGTCATGGAGTTCATGAGGATATTCTAAGTCAACTTCTAGAATGAACCCATGCTGTTGACCGGCGTCAAACTGCTCAACCACTTTAATGCTTTTTAATATTATTTGTACCGCCACCTGTGTACATTTTAAAGTTGCGTAATGGAAGCGATTGCGCCATTGCCCATCCATACAGATTGTTTGCATCTAAATACATGAGATAGTTAGACCTTTTACTTGGATCATAGTTGTCTAAGTATTTGTTGTTTGCTTTACAGTAATGATGCGACGCCATACTAATTCCTCCATGCAATCCGTTTTCAATCATCTGAATCATTGACAAGTCAGACAATAAATCAATCTGTACTCCAGTAAACTTTAAGAAAGCGTCCCAACTCATCCCGGGCGCAGAAATGTAATGCGCGGGATCCAGGCTATAATGTTTCATGCAGGTCTTTCTATAATTTTCAAAGACGTCCGCCAACAAACATACATCAGCCATCAAGTATGAATCATGATAGTCTCCCATCGTTTTACACTCTAACTTCTGCCACGCATCTTGAGCATGCTGGTAATCAGAATCGCTAATGTCCTTTCCTCTAAGACTAGAAAAGAACGCGCCTTTAGGCGGAAGTGTATCTTCGTCAAACCTTTCCCAACTCTTCATGTACTCATAAGGGTAAACGCCCTTTCTAACGAGAGTTGGGTCAAAATATTCTTCTGTTATTGGCAGGACTTTAAGGACATAGCCAGCGACTCTAATGAACCCATCATGTGTTCATAGAGTCATAAAAAGCCATGTTATTCAGATTAAAACACAATGTACTTTTCTGATGACTGTGCAATGCATGACACCCTAAAGGCGTCGGTTACTGCTTGCATTATAAGATGAGAGTCGTAACCACGCAAGTTGTGAAAGAATATAGGCAGCTTCCATGTCTTTGGTTCAAACTTTAGTTGAAGATTGCATTTACTGTGTGCTGCTCCTCTAAACTTTCCACTAATGTGATCATGGTCTCTTACTGTCGGATTTGCTTCCTCACTGAGTTCTAAACCACAAATCCAACAATGTGTGGCTGATTTATACTGTTGTTGGTCTTCAGGCGTCATCATGATTTCAGATAAATTCAGATTATTAGAACAGGCATTACGCAATTGCTGCATGCGTTCTAAGAAGTATTCTGCAGCATTAGGTCCTCTCTATAATTCTGGCTTTGAATGAACGCCATCCGACCTGACAACGATTAAAAGCAAATGAGCAAATCCGATGATTACTCACTAAGGCTGTTTTTGGAAGTCTCTGTGGGGTTGGCCCCTCATAAGGAACAATGAGTGATTCAAAGTCTGCGTAAACAACATATGGGCTCGTTTGCATCCGTTTCCAGTTCTTAAAACTAACTTTACTGCCTTCTCTCGGCGTAATTAGTTCTGTATTACAGTCAACTGGGCCGATACAATGTTTCTTATGTTCGATTGCAGCTTTATTAGATGGAATTCTTGTTAAACATTTTCTGCAGAATTCTTGTTTAAGCCCATCCTTTGAAGTATGCTGCATTAGTCTACTCATTGTGCGTATCAATGTGTAATGCGGTAGCCCTGCCGGCGAAAACATCAGTAGTAAGTCAACATGATTTTTGCCTGGATCGCCTATTGTTGGGCTGTCCTTGGACACTCTAATAGGCAGTAGATTTGTTTCCTCATCCCATGTGTAGATATTAACAGTTATTGGTTTGTTTTGTTCTTCAAACTGATCAATTTGATCTACACTAACAGGAAGGATATTCCACTAAAGTTAAGATCATTGATGTAAGGGTGATAGTTAGACACTCTCTCTGCATTTTTGCGGGCGTAATAGTCTAGTCTGTAAGCGGTAAAAATTAAGAAAGTTAGGAACTAATTGCAATAGTAATTATTTTAGGTGGAATGAGTCAGGAAAACAGTCTCTCTTTAACATATCCAAAAAGTACATCGATCGAAGTGTCCTAAGGGTACTAAAACTCGTTGTGTGACGTCATCAGGTACCCGTTTTTCACGCTGTTTTGAAGAATCGACCAAAGATAGTCATGTAGCACCTCTTTGGAAAGCTCGTGAAGTGTATTGCCCAAATTCAATAACGCATTTGCCACCAGAAGCATAAAACGGTTAAAAAAATGGGAAAACAGCATATCTATAAGAATATATTACCCTTCGGTCCACTGAAATACACATCCTGCATGCGTAAATTTTTGAAAGGTGGCTTACCTAGAGTATATCCTGACACAGACGCACTGCAGCGTGAAATCTCACCATCAAGTCAGTCACTGCCCAGGCTTTCTTGAATGTCAGCAGATACACAGGGTACGTCTGCCAGGTCCATGTCATCCAGTTCCACAAGCGCCGGCGAATTTGAACAACCGAAAAAACGGGAGCATCATTTGCAAGGAGTGGAGATGCAGCATCCAGTTGCCTGTCCTCTCTGCTCTCAAAAACTGTCTTAGTATGTCCACCATGGACATGTACTGAAGCCATAGCTTGGATGTACGACCCTTCAGCTGCGATTTGGTCATCGTTAATTGATGTTCCACTACTTCTAGGTCACTGTCTATCATTGCATCTATCTGATCAGCAGCAATTTCTTGGTTCATGATTTTGTCAAAAACTTGCAATGCAGCATGCAGGTTTGGGTGCACTGGAGCACTTTGAACAGAGTGTTGTTCTACGGACAGGACAGGGTCTTCAGTGTGCTGGTGGTGTTCAGCATCTTCATGCTGCAAAATGGAATCTTCATCAGATGTCAGAGTTGCAGACACAGATGGGAAGCCTACAGTTTCTGTATCAATACTGTCTTCAGAATGTCTGACATCAGATGTGGTCAAGGGAATGTTGAAGGCAGTGGACACAATCAGGGCATTGAGGACAGCGTCTACTAGAAAATGTCCCGAACAGCTCTGTGTACGGATTTGCCACTCAGCATATGGATGACAGAATTGCGAGCAAAAACGACTTCCAGCACCTGTTCAAGCCCAGATCCTCCCATAAGCCTTCCCATACAGCCGAGGAAACTCATTTGGCAGTGAAATCCTCCTAGACGAAGGACGACTGACTTCAGGGAGCTGTCAGCTGGCTCATTATCGACAGTCATCATGGATTTCCACCACAATGGTTGATCAAAGGTTAGGACTGGTGTGCAGTTATACCGTCTGGACAAGGAAGTGATGAAATGGAGAGTTGAGTAGATGCAGCTCATGTTTGTTGGATCCAAGTCTATCATGGGCAATAACGTGAACATGCTCTGCCCAGGATAGGCTCCAGTTGTACAGATGGTCTGCATCATACCCGACCAGCCTGGACGTGGCAGCGCAGAGGCCAGGACACTTTCCATAGCAGATCCAGTTTCTTCATCCGATCTTCAATAGCAAAGTCCCGCAAAACTTCATAAGTAAAAGATACGTCAGTTGTAGAGGCATTGTAAAAACGAACTGGCACTCTCCCAAGTGTTGAGATTCTGTCTGGAGTTACATTTGTATCTCGACGAACTGCATTGCATTCTTTGATTCCTGGGGTCGCTGCGCTGATGATGCCCATGCCATGAAAGGTTCCAGATCCATCCAGAGTGCGTATCTGATGATCCACATTGTCGGCAGCAAATGGATCCAGCTGGTTTGGGGGTCAACACCCACCAAGTCTGTTCCTTGCTCTACTGCAGCACACATTTCAAACAGTTTGACTTCGTTGTAGGATAAAGAAAATCCTAGCCTATGGAGCCGCTCAACAATATGTCTGGAACCAGTTAGGTGGTGCATGGAGACTCCAAGTCCCAGCTGAAGTGGCAGGATGAGCACGTTTGGGCGCGCAGCTTGCATCAAAGCTTGACCAAGGGAAGCAATTTTCAATTCTGGATTCTTCTTTCCCTTCAGTAGTGTTCTTAAAAAAACGCCAACTGATGATGGTAGCTGTTGTATGTTTTTTGATATGTCTGAAATTTCTGCTGTTGATGGATACTCTTCTTTGGAGGTGTCAATTTTCTTTATGTCAGACAAAAGAAGTTCCGCTGCTGTTTTGATAATCCTCAGTTTTTCTTTCTCGCTGTCTGTTTCTGTCTTTGATTTTGCAAACTGCTTCAGAATTTTTTCAGCAGCTGACCTGAACGTGACTACATTGGGCTTCCCTCTGATGCAGGTGATTACAATCTCGTCTCCAAAGGTAGTTTCTAGTTTTTGTCGCATGTGTTTTTCTGTGTATGCAGTTGTTTCTGAATCAAGGTACTCCTCCATTTTTTTGCACAGATCTGTGATGGTGATCTGTTCATTATCGAACTCTTTGAAGTATTCTCCTACTTGTGTGAATGCTTCTGTTCGTTTTGTGTCTGCTGGTCTGCCTTTGACAGCATGTATGGCCTCAGTGGAAGAAGAATATGCTTGGGGAATGCCTTTGGCTGTTCTGAAGTTGACACTGCACTGCTTATGGTACAAGGCATCTGCCGCAGGAAGATCATTCACAGCCTTAATTCTGCCCAAAACGTCCTCAGCCCATTTGTCACATGGACCCCGCTGCAAACAATGTTGTTCTATTTGTGACTGGAAACTGAAGCTTCGGATTAGATAGACGGGGTCACCTTTTCTCTGAGAGCTTTTAGCAGGCAGTCCACAGAAGAGACAGTCGGCAGAAATGTCAAATTTCACCTTCTTGGACCTAAGAATTTGCTGATCTTCTGTACTGTTTTCTTCCAACTGTCTTTTCAAATCCTTTTTGATGACATTGACGTTGCAGTAATTTTGACGACAAGATTTATGGACAGTTTGCCCAATGAAAAAACTCTTACTATCACATCTTAAACGACATGCTTTTTGCAATCCTGTCATCCCTTTTTCAGTTTGTTTCACGACTTCTTCACCTAGACGTAAAGGGTTCTCACAAAGCACGCATGTTTCCGGCTCAACCAGATCTGAAAAAGAACATGTTTTCTCTTTCATCAAACTACTTCTCGCGCTTGAAAAGTGTAACACATACAGTGGGCACACATGTGAGTTCATGCTCTCTCTCACACACACACACACACACACACACACACACGCACGCACGCACGCACGCACGCATGCACGCACGCACGCACGCACGCACGCACGCACGCATGCACACACACACACACACACACACACACACACACACACACACACACACACACAAACATGTGCACACGGATATTACGCGAATTTACTCGGTCAATTTCTCTTAGTGTCTATAGTTGTAACTCAGTGTTGTCTATCTGTCTGCCTGTCTATCTCTCTTTCTGTCTCTCACCAGGAAACACACACACACACACACACACACACACACACACACACACACACACACCCAACACACACACACACACACACACACACACACACACACACACACACACACACACAAACTGATAAAGCAATTTTTGACAACAAGCGGGAGCCATACATGTTCATGCCAGACACCGGTTCCTATCAGCAATTCTCTTATCTTTCATCAAAATGGAAACACTGTTGCACACATATGCAACCACAATGTAACATCGCGTGCTTTTCACGGTTTAAACTTGCAACGACAGTGCTGTTCTACTCACCAAAATCAGTTTCGCCGGTGCCGGACACATTTGCCGCATTGTCTTGGAATCAACGCGCGCGAGGTCATGCTTCCAAATATGGGGATGACGCAGCGCGCGGGATGGAATGTTTGTACGGTAAGCGGAAAGGCTCAGAGCGTGGAATCGTTCTTTTTTCGACCACTTTAAATGCTTTTTTTGATAACTCAGGACGTGTACTTTTTTCTACTTTTTGGATATTTTATTTGTTATATTTTTTTAGTCGTTTGCACCAATTTTTAAAACTATTGCTTTTAATTCTTTGTAAAAATTATTGCCAGCCTACACTATAATGCAGCCTTGCGAGAACACACCACATAAAACATTTGTTGTCTGTATTCTTTATGTTTAAAACTGCTCTTTTTGCAACTAATGCTAGAGGTAGTGGAATATAAGACCTGCCTACAATCGGCGCATACTTAGCCTGTTTTAATCTGATCTCTATGACTTCGCCCTCTGACCAACCAGAGCCTCTCATTTTGGCTTCTTCAGCGGCCACATCAAACTGTGTAAGCAGCTGGTCTGCCCAACCAGGTGTTTAAGTCATATGAGAAAGAATAGTCTGTTGTTTAGTCGAGACCCAGACTTCTAGATTTTCTTCATTTATTGTTATATAATCGATTAAAACAGCTAACATTACTTTAACTGCGGGTCTATTGTTAGTTTACCAGGAACTTGAGAAATAGCATGAGCAACACTTGCCCGTACGTTGCTGGATCAAGACTTCTAAATCAATATCATTCAGTGCTCTTGATAAATCTTCTTCCTTACGCATTGCTTCAAACAATTCGTCCGGACCTTCATATATCTATCCATGCTGAGTTCTTTTCTAACTCAAAATATTTATTTAAATTAAAAAAAAATACTTAATCAGAATCAATATCGACGGTCTTTTGTGCTTGGACTCATAAACTAAAGTATAAAACCCTTGGCGTTGTTAATGTGAGCTGTTTAGAACAGAGTTTAATGTTTCGTTTACTTTTTTAAACATTCCTTTTTATCTGCTCGGTGTCTGGCTGTTGAGAAAAACTGCCCTTGCCTTTCTTTGAAGATCAAACTTTTGTCTTATGTAGTCATCAAAATCGGCCTGTAAACGACTAAATTCTTCATCTTGATGTCTGAGTCAGCTAGTGCTTTATTTATTATCAGCTTAAAGGAACTAAGTTTAGCTGTTATTAGTTGAACCATGGCTGTGTGCTTTTGGAGTTTAGTTTTTTATTTTTTGCTAGCAGCACCTACAGCTAATGAGCACAGGCCAAGAGCTAAAGACAAACCACCTAGAGGTAAAGCTGCGGGTGCGCCTATGCCCGTTGCTAAGAGACCTACACTCGTTCCTGCCGATACAGCACTTATAGTCGATGCTCCAGTATTAACATAGGTAACAGCATTAAGGCAGCAGAATACCTTCGTTTGGCTTTGCTGTATTTTGAAAGGTCTTGCTCTAGTACTTGCTGCATTGCGTAATGTTTGTTAATCTAAAGGTTTTTATGTCAGGGTTTCTACTATCTCTTCTCTTGGCGACTCTGGCGCTGTAGGCACATTTGGATAAACCTGAACAGACATGCTTTTTTAAAATAAAAAAATAATTTAGTATACTACATCTTTTAATCTGTTATCTTCAATATTTAGCTGCGCATCATATATTAAAAACAAATACACATTAAGTGGTTTATCGGCCTCTTTTTCTTTATCAATTTGAATGTTTATTATGTCTCTAACATCTCTCCCGCTTCCATGTAACTGATTATCCTCTGTCGACCTTAGGTCAATCCATAAGCGTATTTCGTTGTTAAATAATGATCAAGTCTAACGCTGTGAAGATGTAGATCTTTAGACACAAGGTCAACTGTTGGATTTCTACACCTCCCGCCTCCAAACAGTTTTCTTATTTCATCAAATGCTGATAAGGTTTAAGCCCGCTAGCGTAGATTTGGTTAGGACTACCTCAATTGTACATTGCACTTCGTTATTTTGGGATTAACAAAATTTTCAGTTGTCTTTTGAATGGTTCTTCATTTTCACACAGCAATAAAATACCTTTAAGCGATCTTGCTGTGGCACTAAAACTAAAATTCCATAAGTGTCTGCCTGCTTTTAGGATATTTAGAATGATGAATCACTCTTTCGTAATATATTGCTAATTTTGACTGATATTGTTGCTGGATCAACCTCGCTAAGTCAGGTTGCTAACAACGTCAAACTCTAACGAGATGTCAGAAATGCTGTACTTTGCTTCGGTGTCTTCAGATATAATAACATGTTGTAGTCATTAAAAGTTAGTTCATATGACAATCTGTCTTTTAACGCTCCTTGAAAGTATGGGGCATGCGCTTTTAACAACTCAAAATCTAAGGGTATGGAAAAGCGATTACCAAACGCATAACTTACAGCTACATACCTTTTGCCGGCTTCAGCATCTGCGGCGCCTATTCTATGTTTTAGTTGCATCTTCATTTTCAATCCTTGAAACGCAAGATCAGCCCTTTCGCTCCCGGTTAGCCATAGATCAGAATAGGTTAAAAATATGTCTGCATTGTGTAAAGAAAATATTTCTTGTCCCTCAAGTTTTATAGAAATTTTCTTAACGATTGCCCGCCCCAGATTCTGGACAACTGTTCTGTTGGGTCTGTTGTTGAAGCGAGTTCTATTTTGAAAGTAAGTTGCGCAGAGCCTGGCACAATCACTTCATCCGCTCCTAGGTCTGGAAATTTGACAGTAAGAATTTGATCCGCATCAATAGTAGATGGATTATTTGGAACAGTAATATACCGTTACTTCCCTTCACGCCAAAGGCTCTTTCAGTCTTCTATGTGGGTCAAGAATCGAGCCATATGCTTGTGACATTTTTTTATAAAACAAAATAAAAAGTTAATTATTTAAAAACATGGCGGGCATTGAAGATGAAGATTATGATGTTCCTGATCCTGGAGACGACATGAGTGATTCCCTTTGGGAGCAGCATCGCTCGGGGCTCACAATACATGATGAATTAGTAGAAGGGCAGCAAAGGCGTGAATTAACAGAAAGTAAGGTCAGACCATTATACCAATTTAGGACTAGGACCTCCCGAAACTATATACCCTGATGATTTTGAAGTAAAAGATGACCATTTGTATGTAAAAAACAAGAAAGGACAACGTGTTCAGCTTACAGATAAACGAGACTCATCAAAGTTTGTAGGCATGAATACAATTAGACAAAGACTTAGGGCGGAAGACGAAATCGCCTTGGCTTACTAAACCAGAATTAAATAGGGAGGCAGTTGCTAAACTTCAAAACACACTACAAGAACTCCCAACAGATAGCGAAATGCAAAACATGGAACTTTAAGATTTAAGTCAAACAGCAGGCAAAATAATAGAAGCAGAAACCAGTTTTTCAGAAGAAACAGCATTAAAAACAATACACGATCCACCGCTGCCCATGCGAGAAATAACGGCACTTGATCATGCTTTGAGAAGCATCAGAGGTGAATTAACAAACAATTTAGCAAAACTGGGTGAACTAGATGAGCATATAAAAGAGAAAAAGAAAAACTCGTTGAGGCTGACGACGCCAACTTAGGACATGATATTAAAGAAAGAATAACCCAAAGACTAAAAGATCTTGAACAAGAAAGATCAGCAAGACTAGAAGTGTTGTCTACTAACCGAGAACAATTACGAACTCAAGTGAGCAGAATAAGAGAAACTATCCAAGAATTTTATATGAAGACGCGACGCTAGCAGAACGAATACGAACGCTGTTTAGAGAGCAAGGCGTCACATTAGCAAGCGTTATAACAGCCTTAGGATTGCAATAAGTACACTGGTGTTGGCTATTACAGGCGGTGGTGGTCAAAGTTCAGTGCCTCCGCCTCCATCGCCTCCACCTGATAAATCATGGGTAAAAAACAGCTTGTTCATCTTGCGAGTTTATTAAAAAAATTAGCTGGTAAAGCTATAGACTCTTTACCTGGTATATAGGGAGTGTCGTTAGCTGGCTTTTGTCTACTGCAAGCAAAGTAGTTGGCTTTATGGCCGAGCACTTATGGGCATTAGTTCTCTTAATAGTTGGGTTAATATTTAGTAAAATAAAGAGGAGTAATCCTAGGCCAGTTAATCCAAGAACAAGTGCTGTCTTTTCATATTCATGGTCATTATTTTTTTTGACTTCGTGGACTTCGTGTTCTTCAACGGTCTTTGGGCTTTGGACCTCGGGGATTGGATGACTTAATCTTGGGGGTCGACTTGTTTGTTTACTGCTATGCAATATTACTGGCTCAGAATTATGTCGTTTTTTTCCGACCTTCTGTCATATGCCTGCCACAAGGATTTCATTATTGTAATTTATTATTGTACCTATCTGGAGTCTGAGGTCAGAAGGCAGCATGTATAAACCAGTGCCAACAGCAAAGTCTACTTTTGATCTTGCGTATTGTAAAACATTTTGGTACCTTTTTATACTTGAAGGTAAATCAACTGTAGAATTAATGGCGTCCTCTAAATTTGCTAAGTACTGTTTTTGCGCGTCAAAACCAGTAGAAGGATCAGTTATGCTCGATCTCGTTTGTGCTGCGAACCTAGCAAACACCAAACGTAAGTACGAATAGAGTCGTTTATTCGTTCTATTCCTGCTTTAGTTAGCCCTTAGAAGTGTCTAAAATAAATGTTGTCCATGCTGTTTATGCTCTTGCTCTATGGACCCGAGGTAAACAACCTGTGCCTGAAGAAAAAGATGTGTAAGGAGGATTCCAGTCATAGTTATACTTTCTGTGCACGCCCCACAATAAGGGGTGCCTAAGCCATGATTAAGATCCGACTTTGTCTAAAGTCTGTCTTAACATTAATATAAATTCGTTACAGATCCTTTCAAAAGCCTTCATGTCTATTCTGTTGCTGAATGGATTAAACGGTTTGTCATTGGGTAAATGGCGCTTGCAGTTCAGTCCAAAATACGTCTAAATGTGTAATAAAAATGAAATCTATAACACTGACCTCACCAAAGGATCAGGATGATTTAAATGATCAGCATACGACACTCCACACCCAGTGATGCACAAAACACAGCAAAGTTTAGCTGGTTCTGATAAAACTGCATTGGATGACTGAACCACACTTTCGCGATGTAGTCTTTTTTAATAGGGGGGTTAAGATATTTGCTTAATGGAGTAGTCACCTTTACTTGAAAGGTGTCAGTCTGGGTCACAGAAATGTCGAGGGTGTCAGTTGTTATATTTTAAGATTGTAGTGCGGTCCAACAGAATATTTTGCATAAGTATATTTGAACGCACTCATTTTTATTTCGTTTAAAAATGTTTGTACAATAACAACCCAAGACCGTCCTTCGTTTTTAGAACATGCTGTTAAGAACGATTGCGGAACCAGAATGGTCGCACTCCATGAAATTTTTTACAAAGTTGTATGGTTTAATATTACTAAATCCAAGAATAATAATAAGATTCTAAAAGTTGACAAAACAGGGACCAAAGTTAGCCAGTTAACAATACCTGATGGTTATTACGGGTTTTGCTCACTAAAAGAAGCAATGAGTAACTTTGACATTACTCTCAAACTTAACAATGCGAATCTGAAAACAATGTTAACATTCAAGCCTGAAGAAGTAGCTTACTATTTTGATAGAGAGCTAGCTAAAATGTTAGGCTTTACAACTGCCAATCTACCCACTCATAGTTTAGTGTTGCGCCAGATAAAACTACTTATGAGGGGGAAAGCCCGCTCGATCTTGCATTACATTCATTACTCTATGTTCATTTTAGATGACTGAGCACTGATGAAAACTTATATGATGGAAGGCCCTCAACTGTTTTAAGAGCTCTTCCATCAGGGAAAGCTGCATATTGCGATTATGAAATTATACAATTCCCTAATTTACAGTTTAAAAAATTAGTTTGTGGAAGGGTCGGATCATTTAATATAAAAATCACAGACAAACGGGGAAAGTCGTAAAATGTGATAACCTGCACATTGTTTTGGAAATAAAATAATAAACTGTACTAAAAAATAATGTCGCGTGGGCCAGAAGAATCGGGAGTTACATTAGCGCCTGTAAGTACCTTAGAATTAAAAGACCTTGCAGACGTTGCGGACTTTGAACAGAACGGTGAGATAGGCCTTGTATGGTTTTGAGTACACTAAAGATGGTGATTATAAACGCAATGAGGTTGGCGACAACAAAAAGTTTCCTAAACTAGAACAACTACGCAATCTAGAAGCAAATAATGTTTGGGCAGTATGAATATAAAATAGTTCGAAAACCTGACAGCAAATGGCACTTAGAACCATATTTAGAATGGGACTAAAATTTGAATTCATAAGCCCATTTACATTTTTCAGCCGTCAAAAAAGTTTCAGAAAAGCATTCAACTCTGGCCCTATACATGTAAGTCTTATGCCAGAGGACAATAGTCGGAAAGAGATTGAAATAACGCCGTATAGGAAAAAACAGTACATCTCCACAGAAGAGAAACGTTTGAAGGACGCATCTACAAAATTACAGTTCATTCCACGCAGGAAATTAGGAGACACGTTCACAATGATATTTGAAATTTCTGTCTTAAAAGATGAGGAGAGGGATGGGGTTGTGGGCGTTAGTGACATACTTATGAAAGGAATTAATATTAGCTGGCAAAACTTAGATGTTGAAAAACTTAAAGTTACCATCGTCATTCTTCACAATGGTGAGGATATTAAAGTCATAACAACAAGCAAAAAAATCAATATTAGTCTAAATAGAAACAATCTTACAGAACTGAATTGGATTAATCTTACACATTTAGGCCTTATAGGGTTTTATTATACTGAACAAGTTTTGACAGAGAGTATGATAAACATAATAACTGGATTAGATTAAATTCTGTTATAAAACTATGGAACAGTTAAACTTTATGATAAAAACCCCTCATTGCTCATTGATTTGTGGGCAGACTGGCTGTGGAAAAACAATATTTGTCCTCGACCTATTACAAACAGTTTATCGTTATAATTTTGATTATATTGTAATTTTCTGCCCAACACTTGAATTTAACAAAGCATATCATGATAGAAGGTTTATATGGACAGATGATGACGTATATTTAGTTGATCCTAGCAATAAACTGAGTGAGTGTTTAGAACTCTTTTATAGACTGTTTAAAGGAACGCAGACACTATTTATTATAGATGACTGTTCAGCAGAAAGAGACATAGTTAAAAAAAGAAAACACTTTGTCAAAACTGGCTTTTAGTGGAAGACATGCTGGGATAAGTGTGTGGATTTTATGTCAGAAATATAACTCAGTTTTAAAAGACTTTAGAGAACAGTTAAAGACTGTAGTGTTATTTCACATGAAAGACAGAGACTCATTTGATGAATGTTTGCGCGAAAATGATGTTATTGAAAATGATCAGGAAAAACGCAGGATTAAGCAAAACTGAAATCTGAAAAGTTTAGTAAATTAGTATTAAAAACGTTTAATCCTACACAGTATGTTTGTTTGTAAAAGAGAACTAATAAATGCCGATTCTGGAGTCAGTCGGTCGAAACTGAGTATGCATGTTTGTAGGGTTTACTAGTTAGAGAACTAGTAAATACCCAGTCTAGGTCGCTAGCCCGAACTAGTGAGGGCTAGTGAGCTAGACTTGGTATTTACTAGTTCTCTACGTGCGTGCGTGGGTGCGTGCGTCCATGCGTGCGTGCGCTGTGTGTGTGCGCGCCGTGCGTGCGTGCGCGCGCGGTGCGTGCGCGCGTGCGTGCGTGTGTGTGTGTGTTGTGTGTGTGTGTGTGTGTGTGTGTGTGTGTGTGTGTGTGTGTGTGTGTGGTGTTCGCGCGCGCAAGCGTCATAATATGTGTGGTGCCGTGTGTGTGATTTATGCCCCTTAACCTAAACAGTTAAACCACTTCACTCCATGAGAAACCACGGAAACATACCAACCCATGCAGTGAGAGCCAAGTCTTCAAGGAGGACCGACTCCTTGACTTGATTCATCCAAATCCAACACACCGGAATAGAAACTGGTCAAGTGTGGCGCGTCCACAGAGATGGACGGTGTTGGAAGTCAGGGCACAAGCTGCTGCCATTCGCCAGATACCAAGCTTCGAGTTTCACAGTTCCATTCTTTCCAAATCCATCCTGTGGCTCTCGTTTAAACAAAACGGGGCCGTTCAAACAAACATTACGGACGCAATCGCGTGACAGCCGATTTTTCACGAACACTGACTACTGATACAGCAAACAGGCCAACGGTGGAGAGAAAAAAAAAGCAGAGGCTCTCTCTAAAGATTTGGAATATACGGATGTCCAAGTTTAGAGACGTTACGCTTAGAAAGACAAGACCGGAGATAAAAAGCAGGACACGTGTGTGTGTGTGTGTGTGTGTGTGCGCGCGCGCGCGCGCGAGTCTGCGTGCGTGCACACACAAACACACATCGGCACACATGCACGCACGCACGCACGCACGCGCGCGCGCGCAGCACGCACGCCACGCACACACACACACACCACACACACCAGAGTTATCCATGCGCACATACAGAACGGTTCATTCAACAGCTGAGAACACTGCAATGATGAGGAATAAAAGGATGAACTCCCCCCCCCCCCCCCCCCCACCACCCCTTTCTCCTCACATCCCTTTTCCATTTTAAACGGAAACATCCCGTGGCAATTAATTGAACGGCCATCTGAGTGAACGATCTTGCCTATTTCAACGAAGAAACACCCCGTGCAAACGCATCGTGTCGGCAGTTTTCAATTGTGCTTAGTTCTGAGCGAACGTTGCTAACTTCGATAACAAGTGCGGCTTCAAACCCATCCTATAATTGTCGTTTCTATGAAAACGACATACAAAAGGAATCTCTCTCTCTCTCTCTCTCTCTCTCTCTCTCTCTCTCTCTCCACACACACACAACACCTTTCTGAACCTTTACCAATCGAAGTCAAACACTGTACAAACACTGACCAACGGGGAACAAGACGATCGATCCGAGCAGCCAATGGCAACATAATGTTGTTGTTGTTGTTGTTGAGGAGGAGAACCACTCCCTGTCAGGCGGGAAAGGTCTACACACCTCTACCACTGGACGGCCCCCCAAGGTGGCCCCGGTGGTCGGCTGGGCGTGTTACAATATCACCTGGGTTCACAACGACACTGGACAGTCAGACCATTTTACGCGCCGGGGAATAACGTCATCTATCTGTTTGTTTGTTTAACCTGTTGATCGGTTTCTTTCATCTGTTTAATCTGCTTATTCAACCTGTCTGTTCATTCAATCTGTTCATATGTTTACTTAATAATCTGATTATCTGTTTATCTAATCTGTTTATTGAATCTGTTCTGTCTGTTTACTGAATCTATCTGCTCTGTCTGTTAATTCAATCTGTTTATCAAATCGATCTGTTCTATCTGTTCATTCCATCTTTTCATCTGGCTATTTAGTCTATCTAATGTTTATCTGTTTATTGAATCTATCTGTTCTCTCTCTTCATTCAATCTGTTTATCTGTTTATTTAATCTACTGTGCTATATGTTCATTCAATATGTTTATCTGTTTATTTAATCTACTTATGTTTATTTAATCTGTTTATCTGTTTATTTACTCTACTTATCTGTTTATTCAATCTGTTTATCTGTTAATTGAATCTGTCTGTTCGGTCTGTTAATTCAATCTGTTTATCCGGTTTTTTTTTTCAATCTGTTCTATCTGTTCATTCAATCTGTTTATCTGTTTGTTTAATCTATTTATTTAATCTGTTTATCTGTTTACTGAATCTATGTTCTGTCTGTTCAAATCAATCTGTTTATCTCTTTCTGTAATCTGCCTGTTCTATCTCTTCATTCAATATGCTTATCCGTTTATCTAATCTAAGTATCTTATCTGTTTATTGAATCTATCTGTTCTCTGTTCGTTCAATCTGTTTATCTAATTTATCTGTTTTATCTGCTCGTTCAAACTGTTTATCTGTTTATTTTATCTAACTGCCTGTTCATTCAATATGTTAATCTGTTTATCTAATCTGTTTATCTTTTATTCGTTCGGGTGCCGGGCAAGTTTGGGTGGGCGGAACACCCATTCATTTTTCCACCATCACAGCTTGCCCAGTTCCAATCACATTAGCACCCAGCCTGCCGTTTGTTTGTTTGTTTTGTTGTTGTTGTTTTTTTCGCTGCCCGTCTGGACATAGGGTTTGTTCTGCTTGTAGACTGTAGAGTGAGACGCACGCACACACACACACACACACAACACACACACACACACACCACCAGGCCTCTACTTTTCTTCAGCGATTGTTCCTGTCCGCCAAATCCCCTGACTGTATTTACTTCGCTAAAAGAACGAGGGAGGGGGAGGCGGGTACGGTGGGCGGGGGGCGGGGGGGAAAGGAGGGCGGGAGGGGGGGTGAGGGGGAGAGGGGAGTGGTGGGGGATATGGGAGGAGGGGGTGCAGAGGGAGAGAGTGAGTAGATGGGGGGGGGGGGGGTGGGGGGGGGGGGGATGGATGTGGGGGATAGGAGGAGAAAAAGGGGTGGAGGAGGGGAGAGGGTGAGGTACGATGGGCGGGGGGGGGGGGGGGGGGGGGAGGGGGGAAGTGGATGTGGGAGGGATATGGGAGGAGAAAAAGGGGTGGAGGAGGGAGAGAGGTGAGGTACGATGGGCGGGGGGGGGGGGGGGGGGGGGGGGGAAGTGGATGTGGGAGGGTATGGGAGGAGAAAAGGGGTGGAGGAGGGAGAGAGGTGAGGTACGATGGGCGGGGGGGGGGGGGGGGGGGGGAGGGGAGGGGGAAGTGGATGTGGGAGGGATATGGGAGGAGAAAAAGGGGTGGAGGAGGGAGAGAGGTGAGGTACGATGGGCGGGGGGGGGGGGGGGGGGAGGGGGGGAAGTGGATGTGGGAGGGATATGGGAGGGAGAAAAAGGGGTGGAGGAGGGAGAGAGGTGAGGTACGATGGGCGGGGGGGGGGGGGGGGGGGGGGAGAGGGGAAGTGGATGTGGGAGGGATATGGGAGGAGAAAAAGGGGTGGAGGAGGGAGAGAGGTGAGGTACGATGGGCGGGGGGGGGGGGGGGGGGGGGGAGGGAGGGGGAAGTGGATGTGGGAGGGTATGGGAGGAGAAAAAGGGGTGGAGGAAGGAGAGGGGGAGGGGGGTGGCGCATTATATGCATGTTGCTGTGATTCAATGCTTAGTGATCAGCGAAGAGAAACAGTGGGGGAAATTGTCATGCTAATACCCAGGCCGTTTTAATTCAATACAGTGGTATCGAACGGAAACGGCCGGCCCGCACTGTTCCTCACACTGACCACAATGCTCCCTCATATCGCCCCCAAACACGACATACCCCCTACCCCCCCCCCCCCCTCACCCACCCCCACCCCGTCCTCTTCTTTTAGCCCTCCCCTCCCTAACATCCCACACCCTAAATAATAATAACCATAAACCCAAAACAGTCTACACAAGAAACCCGTTTTCGGAATTTTTTGCGTTTTTTTTTTTTTTTTTTTTTTTTTTTTTTTTTTTAAATTCCCACAATTTCACGCCTGGTTATAAAAACGATGAGGTATAACAACTGAGCCGGTCTTTTCTCTCAATTCTCCCACCCCTCTTCCCTCCCCTGCCCCCTCCCTCTGATCTTTGTGCCTGCCTCCCTTCCTCCTCCCCATCCCCCCTTCCCTCTCTCCCCTGAAATGTCTTGAGGCCGTTAATCACCAGCCATTCAGGCGAAAAGCAGAGAGAGAGAGAGAGAGGGGAGAGGAGAGAGAGAGGAGAGAGGAGGAGGAGAGAGAGGAGAGAGAGAGAGAGAGAGAGAGAGAGGAGAGAGAGGAGAGAGAGGAGAGGAGAGAGAGAGAGGGTGGGGGTTTCAAACAGAGAGGAACCAATTGCATTGACTCCTCCCCCGGGGTGGAAGCGCCAATTGGGTTTCACGCCTGGCGGAGGGACGGCCCGAGCAGTGGTGGTCATGCCCGAGGAGTGTGGGCAGATCTTGGACAGTGCCAAGGCCAACCAACAGGCCACACACACACACACACACACACGGAGCACGGGCTGCTGGCAGCAAAGCCGGCTTCCGACTCCTGTTCCAAATCTGTGCTCTTCCACTCCGAAAATTGCAAAGGGTAAAACAAAAAATATAATAAAAAAATAAAAAATTTAGATCAAGACTCGCCCAGATTTTAAAAATACAAATAATAATGATGATGATAATAATAATAATAATAGAAGGCCCGTTCTCCTCAGACACGCACAGGAACAAGACAGTCCAAACCTCCACCAAGCGACGACGAAGGAAGGCTGTGAACCTCAAACACGCGAGAAGAAAAGCTAAATGCAGCTTTCGATAGATACAGAAGAACAAAAACAAAAACAAAACAAAACAAAAAAAGACAAGTCAGCCGACCTCAAAAGCGCACAGTGAAACAAGACACTGGCACGTTAACCTCAGACAAAAAAAAAGGAAAAAAGAAAAGACACTGGCACGTTAACCTCAGACAAAAAAAAAGGAAAAAGAAGACACTGGCACGTTAACCTCAGACAAAAAAGGGAAAAAGAAAAGACACTGGCACGTTAACCATAGACACACGGAAAAACAAGACACTGGCAGGTTAACTTTAGACATACGGAAAAACAAGACATCGTCACGCTAACCTTAGACACACGAAAAAAACAAGACACTGGCATGTTAACCTCAGGCAAACGGAAAACAAGACACTGGCACGTTAGCCCCAGACATATGGAAAAAACAAGACAATGGCACGTTAACCTCAGTAACACGGAAAAAACGAGACATGTGGCACTTTACCCTCAGACACACGGAAAACAAGACACTGGCACGTTAACCTCAGACACACGGAAAAAAAACACATTAACACGTTAACCTCAGATACACGGAAAAACAAGACAACGACGCTTTAACCTAAGTTACCTTAGATACACAGAAAAACAAGACATTAACACGTTAACCGCAGACACACTAAAAAACAAGACACAGGCGCGTTAACCTTAGATACACGGAAAAACAAGACACTGGCACGTTCACCTCAGACAAACGGGGGAAAAAAACTGGCACGATAACCTCAGACACAGGGAAAAATAAGGCACTGGGGGGGGGGGGGGGGGGGGGGGGGAATTGGCACGATAACCTCAGACACACGGAAAAGCAAGACATTGGCACGTTAACCTCAGACACATAGAAAAACAAGACACTGGTAAGTTAACCTGAGACAAACGGAAAAAACAAGACATCGGCACTTCTCTCTTCTCTCTCTCTCTCTCTCTCTCTCTCTCTCTCTTCTCTCTCTCTCACACACACACACACACACCACACACACACACACACACACACACACACTACACTACACTACACTACACTACACTACACTACACTACATACTACACTACACTACACTACACTACACACACGCGCGCGGCGCTGGCACGTTTACCTCAGACACACTGGGGAAAAAAAGACTTAGCACGTTAATCACAGACACACGGAAAAACAAGCCATTGGCACTTTAACCGGGAAAAATACGACATTGGCACTTTGAGTTTAACCTCAGACACACGGATAAATACGACATTGGCACTTTGAGTTTGACCTCGGACACACGGAAAAATACGACATTGGCACTTCGAGTTTAACCTCGGACACACGGAAAAAGACGACACTGGCACTTTGAGTTTAACCTCGGACACAGGGAAAAATACGACACTGGCACATTGAGTTTAACCTCGGACACATGGAAAAAAGCGAGACACTGTCACGTTCACCTCAGACAAACGGGGGAAACAAAACACTGGCACATTAACCTGAGACACATGGGAAAAAAATAAATAAAATAAAAACTTCGCGTTAACCTCAGACACGTACAGAGAAGCAAGACACTGTCACGTTCACCCAGACACAGGGAGAAACAAGACACTGGATCATTAACCTAAGACATGTGCAGAGAGCAACAAGACAAGTCTGTTACCCTCAGACACGCACCGAGAGAAAAAAAAAGTACAAGAGCTTTAACCTCAGAAACGTACAAAGAAATAGACACAGGTCCGTTACAGTCAGGGACCACTGAGGGAAAAGGACACACGCATGATATACCCAGACATACACAGAGAAAAAGACAGGCCCATTCATGTCAAGTACACTAAGGAAATAAAAGACACGTAGACGGATGTGATCATTTACACAGAAAGATTTCAACCAACTCATACGTGTTTGACTATTTGAACAAACAAAACAAAAACAGAACAAAACAAAAAGCAAAACAACAAACAACAACAACAACAAAATATACATGCGGTGTGAACCCCTACAAAGATATCAACCACGGAGTACGATATGAACCTTCGGACAGAAACAAATCAACCAACACAGAAGTGGTGCGAACATTTAGGCAGAAAAAAAACAAACAAGAAAAAAAAACAACAAAAACGACAACAGATCAACCGACACAGAAACATAAACAAAATGAATAAAAAGAACCAGAAATCAATAAGAAATTATACTACGTCTTTGAAACCTGAACACAAAATAATGCACAACCTCCAAACGACTACTTCATTTCTAGCCATCTATATGTAACACTTAACCTGAAAGTCTTGGTATAGACGGGTAAATGATTACACATCACAATGGTTTTCAGAGAGAGAGAGAGAGAGAGAGAGAGAGAGGAGAGAGAGAGAGGAGGGATCAAAGATCTTTATCCTCCCTCCTTTCCCAAGAGACGGGCGAGGTGGGGGTGAGGGGGTAGGGGTGTGTGTAAGATGTGCTAGAAAATGCAAATGGAGATATTTAGGGCAGACAAAGTTCAAATACATTCCATAATCTCACGCCACTTACACCCCTCCACCACCCCACCCCGTCCCACCTATCCCCCACCCCCACTCCACAAACACACCTACTCCCTCGTTCCTCGTAAAAGAAGGGACAAAAGAGGGGAGGGGGAGAGGCAGGGATGAGGGTGGTGCAGGGTGAGGAGGAGGAGGAGGACGGTTGAAAAAGGACACACCCTCCCCCCCCCCCCCCCCCCTCCTCTGTATGCTGGGCAGCGGGTAGTGGTGTAGTTTAGCGAGTGTGACAGATGATGACAGCCCGCCGCTAACCTCATTGCCACGATGCTCCCCCCCCCCCCCCCCCCCCTCTCTCTCTCAGCCCCCATCTCTCTCCCTCCCTCCACTCTTCCGTCTCCCTCCCTTCCTTTCCCCAAACCTCGTCAACTGCCAGGCTATTTTGGGGAACACTGGAGCCAAATATAGACATCCCCCCACACCCACCCCCACCCCGACGGCGCGGTCGTCTTTTTTCGTTTTTCTCCCTGTTAATCAAGCAACGTTTTCCTCATCCTCACCTGTTTATGCCCCATTTCCCCACCCTCCACATCATTCCCTTTTTCCACCCGACGCACTGCTGAGTTTGCACATATACAAATAGTGCTGAAGGGCACTTTGGGTGAGAGAGGGAGAGAGAGAGAGAAAGAGAATGCGAATGCGAATGCGAATGGTTTATTCATTAGGCCATAGCCCTTATGAAGGGGGTGAGTAAACACAAGACATCAACAATGAACTTGTTCATGAAATAGGACATTTGAAATACACGATTACGAGGTCATAATTTCTCTGAACTTAAAGCTTTATACAAGAAAAGCGATAAATTCCTAACATCACTGTGTTTAGAGGATGCCATCAACAAGCAGAGTTTAAAGACACAAGGGCATTGATAATATTTGCTGGGAATAAATTTTTCTCTAATTTTACTAAGAGCTGGGCAGCATAAAACAAAATGAACTTCATCTTCCTTAGAATTTTTGCATAAACAACATATCAGATTTGCTTCATTGTGTTCTCTGTATCTATAATGATGCACGCTATCTCTGAAATTCCCAGCCTAAATCTCGTTGTTATATATTTCAAATGACTATCCATATTCAACAAAAGGTGTGTTTTTATTTCATGTGTATTACAAAACATCCTAAACATATTAAATCTTTCACTCTTTTGAACATGATCATGCCATTTTTGCCATCTGCAATCAATTAGACGTTGACGAAAAACACATATAAATCCCTTAACATTGCCAACGCCCTGATTCATCCACACTTCTCCAAAACCATATTGTTATAAACATGTGCGTACATCCGATACCCAATTTTGCTTTCCTTTCTTATCTAATTCAAACAACATATTATATGCTTTACGAGGCAAGCGACACTATCCATCTGGAGCAAATTAAACCAATAACGAATACACTGAACAGCAGAATTTAAATATAAAGGATATCTATTGGTTTCACCATAAACTAAATCATTGGGTGTACACATGCTTACACCCAAAAATTTCTTTAAAGCAAATAAGTGCACAGATTCAGAAAATAAAGCAGCTCTGTTGAGTCCCCACAGTTCCGAGCCATACTGTACAGCAGGTTGCACATGACAATCAAATATTTTAACAAATAACGTCAACGAATTGTTATTGATTGAAGATAATTTTTTCATGATGCCAAACAGACCCTCTTTGCTCTACTAGCAAGATCCTTGCACGCAGCAGTAAAGCTTAAACGAGTGGAAAACAAAATCCCTAAGTATTTATACACGTTTACTACCGGCATTAAAACACCATTATAAGTCATCTTTCTCTCGCACCCAAAAAACACCTTTCCGAAACACTATGATGTTACTTTTTTCCATATTAACGTTCAACTGAAGTGCCAGTGCTGAATTTCTTAAGTTATTAAGCTGGGTCTGAAGGCCAATGATGGTTTCAGACAATAGAACAATATCATTGCCAGTAAAAGAATAAACAACTCAAATGCATCATAGAAAACATGGCACCATGCCTACCATTATTCAATACTTCTAGGGCCAGTTCATTTATAAATAATGAGAATAATATGGGGCTACACACATCACCTGCTTCACACAGCAGTACAGTTAATATATTCAGTCAGTTGAGAGCCACACCTAACCCTACATTTAACGTTATCATATCATGCTCCTAATACACTTGTACAATTTACCTCTTACACCATTTTTTATCAAGATTGGCCAAAGCAAATTTCTATTTATAGAATCAAATGCCTTCTCAAAATCTATAAATGCTACATACAGTTTACGATTAAATGAAAATTGTTTTTGTATCAAGGCTAACAGAGTAAACATGTGATCTATAGTTGAATATCCCTTTTTAAAACCAGCTTGATGCTCACCTGTGATATTATGTTCATTTACCCATTCCTGCCAATCTAACATTAATAATTGTACTATATAATTTACTACTAATATCACTAAGGGATATACCTCTGTAATTGTTGGGATTATTCACATCACCTTTCTTAAACAGTGGTAAAACTATAGATTCACTCCAATCTCGAGGAAAGATACCTTATCAAACAGTGTGTTAAATAATTTTAAGAAGAACTGGAGCACGTGATCACAAGAATTCTTGTTAATTCACTAATAATACCATCAGGTCCAGCTGCTTTGCGACTCTTCAACTTTCTGAAAGCGTTTATAACACTTCCTCCACCGAAAATTGGACGATTCATGAAACCATCAACATCATCATGCTACCTAAGCTTTCGTTCGTATTACAATCCAATGTTTCTTTTTCTAATAATGATTTAAAATGATTAAACCAGGTCTCAACATTAATGCTATTTCTTGGTTGTTTTCTTTTAAACGACAGTTTATGTACATTATCCCAGAACTCTCTTTGATTACGTATGGAACTCTCAAGTCTATCTAGTAGCACCTTATTAAAGAGCTTTTCTTTTCTTTTCAACAAGTTTTTATATTCACGTCTTGCTATTGTATATTCAGAGCAGGCTGTAGTGTCTGCTGGACGTCTGTTACAATGACATAGCAATTTTCGAACATTTCTTTTACTTGCTTCACATTCCTGGTCGAACCAGTCATCCTTTTTATCAGTTTTATTAACATAAATGTATTTTTTCATACATTCCGCACATCCTCTCATACATTCATTAAACTCATCCAGCGCTCTGTTTATGTCAACATCAATTAAAGTCATAGCTATATTAAATCTTATATAGCAGTTTCTGACAACAAATTATCTTGAAATAATTCGCTATTATCACTGTTCCACACAAACTTTTCAATGACCTGATTGTTAACAGTGTTATCTTCAACCATATTTACGTTAGGAAAAACAACAGAAAATACAACAGGCATGTGGTCAGAGTCAATACGTTCAGCAACACAAAGTTCACAGGAATCGCACACGACAGAGAACAGATCATTCGACAAAATAAAATAATCAGTCACACTACTACCTGTTTCAGAAATGTATGTGTAGTGACCTTCAAGGTCACCATTACACACTCCATTTAAATATTCAAACTCAAAGCAGTGCACATGTTTAACAATGCTTTTCCATAACTATTCTTATGACAGTCTTCTGAGCATCGACCATAATCAAGTGAGTGACTTTTACATTGTATATCTATGGCAGGGTCTGAAAAATGAATCTGAGACAATTTAGCTATCCTACTGTTTAAGTCACCACATAAAATAATATGCGCATCCCGTTCCATTAGACAATCCTGTAAACTTTCTTCCAACAAAAGTATTCCATTTTCAAGATCAAAGTAAGAATAAAAAGGTGATCCTTCTGGAGGAACATAGGTACAAAAATAGATTATATCTTTTGTAGTGCCAAACAGTTGCTTATCAATCAAAAACACACAAGCGTTTACAAATTTCACATTAATTATTTGTATAAATGGGGCAAATGTACTCTTTAACAAACAAACAACCCCTCCTGATCGTCTCCCTGTTTGGACAGTTTAAAGGCAGGCTTAAAGAAGGCTGTGTAATCAGAAAATAAATCGTTATCAAAACTCTCCAAAACGTTTCCACCAAGCACACGAAATCAAATTTACAAACATATGATACAAAGTCCCGATCTTTGATTTTAGATGATAATCCGTTAACGTTCCATAACAGAAAGGAGAAGGGGCGTTTATTTACAGTTACTGGCGACGCTTGAAAGGGAGAACGTGCTACTGTCATTTCTGGTAATGTGACACAAAACTCATGTTCATCAGACACAGATGCGCTCCCCCCTTGACTGTGTGACGTCGATCGAACTGCACGTGCTCACACACCTCTGGCAACTCAAGGCTGTCACTCTGACCGGACGAGTTCTCACGTGCGACCTCGACAAATAAACATTGCTCCGGTGACAGTTTAACTTTATACCCCTCCCATTTGTACCAGAATCGTGTGCAGGGTTTTTACGGGAAGAAATGGGCGGGCCAGAACATTATTTTAAATTTTGCAGTTTATCATTGCCATCCAGATAAAACTTCTGCCCATCAATAATGAGATGGTCATAGACCATGACACACCTCTGTCCTTTATTTCTGGCAGCTTTCAAATATGGTGTCAACTTTCGTCTTATGTCACGAACACTCGACGGAAAGTCCTCTCCAATAAATACATCACTCCCTTTAAGAGAGAGAGAGAGAGAGAGAGAGAGAGAGAGAGGAGAGAGTGTGTGTGTGTGTGTGTGTGTGTGTGTGTGTGTGTGTGTGTGTGTGTGTGTGCGCGTGCGTGCGAAGAGAGAGAGAGAGAGAGAGAGAGAGAGAGAGAGAGAGACAGACAGACAGGCAGACAAACAGACTGAGAAAGAGAGACAGAGAAAGAGGACAGAGACAGGGGGGGGGGGGGGAAGAGAGAGAGAGAGAGAGAGAGAGAGAGAGAGAGAGAGAGAGAGAGAGAGTGATTCTCTCTCTCTCTCTCTCTCTCTCTCTCTCTCTCTCTCTCTCTGAGAGCTGTGAGCCGTGGCGAACGTTCACCCATCACGTCCATCCAGCCAAGGGGTGAATCTCTCGTCACACGGGACCAGACATCTTTCAGTTCACAGGGACACGACCACCTTTATTACTTTTATTCATGAATTTCCTGTTTCTTTCGGTTTTTTTTTTTCCATCTTTTTCTTTTCTCCTTTATATGAAATATTCCTTACGTCAAAGTTTCCTGACATATTGACTTCTTTTTTGGTCCTTATTCGTCTTTCAATGGGTTCGATGACCTGGAGCCATGATGTCATCAAAACGCGACAGCATCAATCTCCAGGTAAGATGCCTGTCCACTGCAGTTCCAAGACAAAACACTTATGATATCATCTACAAATGGGGACACAAACAGGAATCGAGATACCGATACATCGAAGACCCCATAATTGGACAATGAAGAGTTCAACAAAGCAACAAATGATGCCCTAACAGAAAGATCGTCCAACAGTTCAACAATGAATAGTCCAATAAAGCAATCCTTTTTATCGACGCCACGATCGACAAAGACCAGCTAAAACAAAACAAAACTTTTTAAAAAAATATTAAAAAAAGGAATGAAACTTGAAAAACAAAAACCCCGACCCTCAAATAGTTCAACAATTGTTTAGCATGACAATATCTTGACGTCCCAGTAGTTGGGAAATAAACTGTCCCACATACCAGTACTCCTGGCACCCCAGTAAACTGTCAATGAATTCTTCATCCTATCAATTCTCTTGAGGCCCGGGCCCTAATAGCTCAACAAGGAACAGTCCAACATGCCAGAACCCTGACGTCCCAATTGCCTGTATGCTAGTACCTCGACACCTAGATATTCCGACAATGAACAGCCCAACATACCAGAACCCTGACGTCCCAGTAGTCTGTATGCTAGTACCTCGACACCTAGATAATCCGACAATGAACAGTCCAACATACCAGAACCCTGACGTCCCAATAACCTGTATGCTAGTACCTCGACACCTAGATAATCCGACAATGAACAGTCCAACATACCAGAACCCTGACGTCCCAATAGCCTGTATGCTAGTACCTCGACACCTAGATAATCCGACAATGAACAGTCCAACATGCCAGAACCCTGACGTCCCAATAGTCTGTATGCTAGTACCTCGACACCTAGATAATCTGACAATGAAGAGTCCAACATGCCAGTACCCTGACGTCCCAATAGTCTGTATGCTAGTACCTCGACACCTAGATAATCTGACAATGAAGAGTCCAACATGCCAGTACCCTGACGTCCCAATAGTCTGTATGCTAGTACCTCGACACCTAGATAATCCGACAATGAACAGTCCGGCAGTACGCCAATACTCTGACGCCCCAAGAATCTGGCATTTGAAAAAAAAAAAGCCATTACTCAGACCTCCAATATTCCGACAAATGGGAAGACCTCGGAATCCCACTACATCAACAACCAACATTCCTGCATGCTAACACGTATGACGTTTCGAAGTCCAATAACTGACAATTCGACATTGCAAAACGCAGACATCCCAACAGTAGGACAATTAACTGTTTGTTATGGCAACCACTCCGACGCTGAAATAGTCCAACAAATATAAAAATTCGTTATGGCAATTCTTTCAGTGCTGAATAGGCTTCTGATTTGAGTAAACAATCATCTGGCGAGTCAACAGCGTGACGACCAACAGTCTGACTTAGGCAATACTCGGACGTCCGAACAGCCCAGCGATCAACACTGGAGCACGGCACTACTTCAACACGCCCCACCCCCGACCCCACCCAACCTAACAGTGAGACAACGAGCAGTGCAACGTGGCAATACTCCGACGTGTCGATGCTCTCTAATGAGCAGTCTGTCAGTCCCACACGGCTGCACTTCCACGTGTCAATAATTCGACGGTTCACAAGCTGCCAAGGCCCAACAGGCAATCAGGACGCATTGTTACCTGCGCCAAGGAGGTGACGTCACCCGCGTCCCTTTGTTCGTCTGTCTGTCTGTCAGAAAGAAAACTTTAAAAAAAAAAAAATAAAAAAAAAAGAATCCTTACTGAACCGATTTGAAAGGAGCTTTGCAGACATGATGGAAGGTCCCCAAGGACCGAATGATAAAGCGGAGTCATGGCTTTCAGCATCGCAAACTGATTCCGTTGCTAACAGGGAGGGGTGTGTGGGCGGGGGCCGTTTCATTTAATGCAATTTCATGTGTGTTATTTGTGATGTCTGTAAAAGACATATTTGTGAGAGAAATATAAATCACTTGTCTGTTGCCTACTGTGTATTACCAAAGCGTTACTTTGCACTTCTTTTTCGTCTTCTTTTTTTAATTTTTTTTATTTATTTTAATTTTGTCTTTTTCGCGTTGTTTTGTTTTGTTTCGTTCTGTCTGTTACCTTGTATTTTGTTTTCACCGTCGCTGCCGTCTGGCTGGGGCCCCTCTCCACAGTGACTGTGGGTGGCACTGTGCTGGCGTCGGACCGGTGAGGTCACCAGACACTTGTAGTGACGTCGTCGGCATATTGCTAAACCGCCGAGCCACCGGGGCTCTCAACGTCAACAGGGATCAGCGCGGATCCGTTACCAGGCATTTTGACCTAAAACTGACGATGAATGTACTCGTGGATAACAGAAATTCAATGCAACGACGTAAAACTCGCGACGAATAATCATGCATCCAATCAAATCACCACATCTACTACCTTTTCTCTCTCTCTCTCTCTCTCTCTCTCTCCTCTCTCCCTCCTGAAAATAAAATGAACTGAACAGCAGCGGCTAGAATCGTGTCCAATCTTCCCCCATGGCAACTGAATAAAACGCTAGACCGGGAACCCATTTTTATGTCTGGGAGGAAAAAAAAAAAGAAAGAAAGAAA
>CM031602.1:53217312-53219812 GCA_018398815.1 Conus ventricosus | reverse complement strand
AGACGTAGACAATGGATAGGTTTCTCAAAACAACCCACTTCTGTATCATTAACAAAAAAATTAAAAAACAGAAAAAAGGAACGAAAGAAAAAAAGAAGGGGGTGGGATGGGAGTCTAGGCCAACGCCTTTCTAAAAATGGCCAGGTCAACAACAAAAAAAATGACGCGGGTCAAAACTCTTTCAAGTTTTCGTCCCCTCTCTCTCTCTCTCTCTCTCTCTCTCTCTCTCTCTCTCTCTCTCTCTCTTGCTTGTTTCTGTGCTTGTGTGTTTTGGATTTTAACAAACAGCATATACCCTTTGAGAACTGGTTCACCCATGTATGATCCCAGTCGAAGCCAAACAATCAAACGGCTGATCACAGCTGAAGCTGTGATTAAGTCCCTGCCAAACAATCGTACAACTGTTCAAAGACACTCTCAATTTCAGTATGACTTAGGACTTCATTTTCATACGTGTTTTTTTGTTTTTGTTTGCTTGTTTTCAATGCCCCGCAAACCGCAAAACCTTGCTGGGCTGGCTTCATCTAACAATGGTCACGTCAAAGCCAAACAATTCAACTCCATCTAATGGAACAAAGCCAACCCCATTCCAGCAATGGTCAGGTCCAGGCTAGATAAACCCTCACTGAACAAGTAAAGAATGCTCAAGTCCAAGCCAAGTAATCAAACGGCCAAAGCCAATTCCAGTCATGGTCTGGTCCAGGTCAAGAAAAACCACCTCTCAACTTCCATTTGAATCATGGCGAATTTCTAGCCCAATAATCACAGCCGGTCAAAATCGCTTGTTAGTCATAAACAAGCCCTGACATTGAAGCACAACCGACGGAAGCCCATTTAAGTCAATGCCAAACCCTTGCCTACCGATCATACTGAACAAGCCAAACCCTATCTAAGAAACAAACAGATCTCAGCCCATCCGACACAGCCGGCAGAAGCCCACCTAAGAAATAAGAAATCACCAAGTTCTGTTCCAACAGTCACAGATGGTCAAAGCCCACATGTCAGGAACAAGTTCCAGCCCAACAATCAGTGAAATCATCTCATTATGAAGTCCTAGCGTAACAATCACAGCGAGAAGAACCCCATGTCATCATAATCAACTCCTAGCCCCAAAATCACAGCAAGCAGAATCCAATGTTGTCTTAATCCACTCCTAGGCCAACAATCACAACAAGCAGAACCCTATGTTGTCATAATCCACTCCTAAGATAACAACCACAACAAGCAGAACCCGATGTTGTCATAATCCACTCCTAGGCAAACAATCACAGCAAGCAGAACCCGATATTATCATAATCAACTCCAAGCCTGACAATAACAACAAGCAGAAGCCCATCCTGACATAATTAATTCCTAGCCGAACAGTAACAGTAAACAGAAGCCCATGTTGTTATAAACAACTCCTAGCACAACAGTCACAGCCAGCAGAAGCCGTGTTGTCATAAACAACTCCTAGCCCAACAGTCACAGCCAACAGAAGCCCATGTTGTTATAAACAACTCCTAGCCCAACAGTCACAGCCAACAGAAGCCCATGTTGTTATAAACAACTCCTAGCTCAACAGTCACAGCCAACAGAAGCCCACGTTGTCATAAACAACTCCTAGCCCAACAGTCACAGCCAACAGAAGCCCATGTTGTCATGAACAACTCCTAGCCCAACAGACACAACCAGCAGAAGCCCATGTTGTCATAAACAACTCCTAGCCCAACAGTCACAGCCAACAGAAGCCCACGTTGTCATAAACAACTCCTAGCCCAACAGTCACAACCAGCAGAAGTCCACGTTGTCATAAACAACTCCTAGCACAACAGTCACAGCCAATAGAAGCCCATGTTGTCATGAACAACTCCTAGCCCAACAGTCACAGCCAGCAAAAGCCCACGTTGTCAGAAACAACTCCTAGCCCAACAGTCACAGCCAGCAGAAGTCAGAACCAAATCCTTGCCCGGTAATCACAGCTGGCAGAAAGAAGTCTTTTGGAGACGAGACAGTGGTTACAACAAACCCAAGCCAAACAAGTCCTACAGTTGGTCACAATCCAGCTGAAGAACGGCCTGGCCCGAGCCAAACAACCATACAGCCAGTCAAACCCTATCAAGTCATCCTGGCCAAATCACTAAATAAACTCCGTTAGCTTGGGTAGTACCAGTCAAAAAGAATCTGTACGTTGGAATTTGCAACCCATCCAGCCTTGGGGGGGGGGGGGGGGGGGGGGGGAAGAAGAAAAGTGAGAGGAAAAGCGCTAATGGTTCCATCAATCAATGGGTTGATGTGAAGGACGTCCCCAGAGAACAATGGTGCTGTCGGCGTCAGACGACCAAACCAGAATGAAAACCCGCAGCTATCGATAAGGCTGTCACAATCCACACAGACCATCAGACAGAAAGGAGGAGACAGGAGAGAGAGAGAGAGAGAGAGAGAGAGAGAGAGAGAGAGAGAGAGAGAGAGAGAGAGAGAGAGAGAGAGAGAGAGAGAGAGAGGAGAGAGAAGAGAGAGA
>CM031602.1:53212312-53214812 GCA_018398815.1 Conus ventricosus | reverse complement strand
CAAGTTCTGGTCCAAAATAGTAAAATTTCTCTCATTAAAAAAAATGTTTACTTGGGATAGCAACAACAACAGCAACTACAACAACAACAACGATAATAATAATAATAATGACTACGACGATGAAAATTCATGTTGCCTATAGCCCTGCCGACCGCAAAAGTCCACATCAAGGTTGTCATGTCTTCGAAGTCAACTCTAAAACTAAATTATTCACACACACACACACACACACACACACACACACACACACACACCACACACACACACACACGCACGCACGCACGCACGCACGCACACACACCGCATTAAAATATATTTTTCTTTAAATGCCCGAATTTCGTTACAATTTTCCCCCCGTAAAGTCTGCGATCAGATGATTTTTTTTTTAAATTTTTACGTCGAGTCTTAGATCAGATGTAAAGTCTTTATCTCTTTTTAAAAAAAAATACAATAAAACAAAATAAAATAACACAACAACAACAAAAAACTCACATCAGGCGGAGCATCCCTGAACAGGATTTTCATGGAGTCTGCTGTAAAGTACTGACATCATGTATGTTCCAACAGTTTATTACAACATGTTTCACAGTAAGTAGGCACATCACATGGAAGGCCCCACGGAGCGTCTTCACCTTTCACAAGATAAGTTGGTGTGAAAGGAGTAGCCATGTGTGAACGGCACACGACTGTCCCTTCCTTGCAGCGCCCCTGTGGCACACGGTAAAAACTGTAAGATTTGGACGGATTTGGAGGTTTTGTTGTTGTTGTTGTTGTTGCTGTTGTTTTTTTTTTTTTTTAAATCGTCTGCAAGTTCCAGTCTTCTTGCCAGAGGTCTTCGCCACGAACCTGAGCTTTGAGCTTTCAGATCGATCTGTTGGATACTGGATAGGCATGAATCTGCTCAGCTTCTCTTTTTCTTTTTCTTTTTTCTTTTCTTTTTTCTTCCTTTTTTTTTTTTTTTTTTTTTTTTTTTGCATTCTGGGCAAGTGGATCAACCATGAACCTACGCTAAAACTAAGACTGTAACCATCAGTATTTCAGAGAGGTGTTACACAGTTCAAACGAATTCAGGACAATGATAAAGGCGGATAATCATGATCATTATAATAATTGTTAGCACTAGTAGTAAGTGTTGGTTGGCAGCCGTCGCAGTAGTTCGTAGCAGCATAGCAAAATAGGTAGCGAGTATATACGACAGGTGGTAACTACAGTTTCTCATTGGGATTTCCAGACAGTGGTAAACGGATACAGCAGGCGGTGGTGCCTTTTTCACAGCTAAACACATGTTGACAATCCAATGTTCCCGTGCGAAAACTAAAGTAAACACAGAGTTCTTTTGACCTGAAAGACGCACCATATACCAGACCGATTCATTAACGCTGCCACGTAACGCTTAATTATGACAGCTTAGGTGTGCTGGAGGCTACAGCCATTGCGCTGTATTTAACACCTCCTAATTGGAAAGAAAGAAAGAAAGAACGGAATAAAGACAGAAACAAAAGAAAAGAGAGAAAGAAAGACAGAAACTTAGAGAGAAAAACGATGAACTACATTACCTACACAAACGATAGGGCGAGACAGAGAGAGAGAGAGAGAGAGAGAGAGAGAGAGAGAGAGAGAGAGAGAGAGAGAGAGAGAGAGAGAGAGAGAGAGAGGGGCAGGAGTGGGTGTAAGGAGACAGAATTAGGAGGTAAGTGAATTAACGCGGCAATGTGTTTTTGGGTATAATGTGTGTGGAGAGAGAGAGAGAGAGAGAGAGAGAGAAGAGGAGAGAGAGAGAGAGAGGGGGGGGGGGGGGTAGCAGAAGGCGGAGGAGGAAGACGGGGACAGTGAAGAGGAGAGGAAGATAGGGAGAAGTAGGGAGAAAAAGGGAAAAAATGGACAGAGGGAAGGGGGGGGGGGGGGGGGAGATGAAGGAAAATGGACAGGGTGGAAGGGGGGGGGGGGAGATGAAGGAAAATTGGACAGGGTGGAAGGGGGGGGGGGAGATGAAGGAAAATGGCCCGGGGGGAAAGGGGGGGGGGGGGAGTAAAGGAAAATGGACAGGGTGGAAAGGGGGGGGGGGAGATGAAGGAAAATGGACAGGGTGGAAGGGGGGGGGGGGGGAGAATGAAGGAAAATGGACAGGGTGGAAGGGGGGGGGGGGGGGGAGAAGAAGGAAAATGGACGAGTGGAAGGGGGGGGGGGGGATGAAGGAAAATGGACAGGGTGGAAGGGGGGGGGGGGGGAGATGAAGGAAAATGGACAGGGTGGAAGGGGGGGGGGGGGAGATGAAGGAAAATGGACAGGGTGGAAGGGGGGGGGGGGAGATGAAGGAAAATGGACGGGGTGGAAGGGGGGAGAGATGAAGGAAAATGGACAGAGTGGAAGGGGGGGGGGGGAGTTTGAAGGAAAATGGACAGGGTGGAAGGGGGGGGGGAGATGAAGGAAAATGGACAGGTGGAAGGGGGGGGGGGAGATGAAGGAAATGGACAGAGTGGAAGGGGGGGGGGGATGAAGG
>CM031602.1:53202312-53207312 GCA_018398815.1 Conus ventricosus | reverse complement strand
TGCCGCTGAAAGGTTCAAAATTAGAACGGAAATCTGGTCTGATGGAGAGAAAGACTATGAAATTGTTCAAACTGCATCTATGGAACACTTTTTGTACTGGGCTCAGTCCGATAAGCTGACTGACGGACACGGAGAAGACTGCGAGAGGTCAGATGAGAGAAAACTTGAAGGATCTATTATTCAACTAGATATGAGACTAATGGAAGGTTTGATATAACTCTGTTTCTTTCTTTTTAAATTACATTTATTCATTTATTTGCTATTTTAAAAACTTATATATCATTCATTTATTTGTCTGGTTATTTGTGTATCTATGTATCTCTATCTATGTGCTTATCTTTTTTTTTACGCATTTATTCATTTACTTTCATTTTTCAATTTTTGTTTACATTGTGTATGGGAGGGGAGTGGGGCGGGTGGGGTCGTATGGATCAAACTGACTCTCTCTACGATCCATTTTACCGGTAGCAGATTCGATTTCTGTAGGAAAAATCACAGCAATGATGTAGACAGAAAGAGATAAAAGGACAAGAGATCAGAAAAATCACAGCAATGATGTAGACAGAAAGAGATAAAGGACAAGAGATCAGATCAATCTGGGAAAACAAACGAATGAAAACAGGAGAAGTTGTATAAATGGAAATCAGTCAACTGGGGCGAGGAGGATTCACGTTGAGTAGACAGCAGACTGAAACAAGTTGTCATGAGCAGACAGAGAATAATAACACCACAACGGCACTCCCCTGGCCCATGCCAAGTCGTTCGTCCGTCGGCTCGCAATCGGCAGGCCGCTCAACCTCAATCCCGGCCCCCTGAACTCGATCTCCCAGAGACACCACTTCCCAAAACTTGTGTCTGACTGGGTCAATCTACAGCAGAGGGAGGGAGGGAGGAGACAGGGAAGGTGGGGGTACGAGTGTGTGTGTGTGTGTGTGTGTGTGTGTGTGTGTGAGGGGAAAGGGTGTGGAGAGAGGGGGTAAGGAGGGCAAATGGGGGAGGAGGTTTAGACGTGGGTGGAAAAAAAAAGGGGGGGGGGGGCGCAAGGTGACACGACAGCGGCAGCTAGACTAGCGAGCCAACAACAAGGACGACACTGGAGGCTGTGGACAGCATGATGACAGAGAGGAGCCGACTCTTCCTGGCTGCACGCGCTGCTCTCTGGATGGCGGTTGACAGTGGTCCCGACGTTGAACGGGGTGGGGTGGGAGGGTTTAGGCGGGGGGGGGGGGGGGGGGGGGGGAGGAGAAAAGACAGGGAGGAAGCGCGGCTACAGTGTAGGGTAATGTGTGTGTGTGTGTGTGTGTGTGTGTGTGAGTGCGTGGCAAGGCGGGCGGGCGAGCAGTGGCGTGGTGGTCGAGGCCAGGAGTGGTTGGGTAGGCTTCGGAAAGGGAAACAAGCAGGCCAGCTGCGACACGAGCGCTGCCTTCCAGCCAGCTACTGGCTGCATCCAGTGCGTATCACTCACTGTGCGTGTGTGTGAGTGTGTGTGTGTGGTGGTGGTGGTGGTAGTGGTGGTGGTGGTGGCGGGACTGTTTCTGTGATGTGATGTGATTCTATCATCTGTGATTGTAGGCTGATTCATTTCACGTTTCCACACAGCCATCCTTGTCAAGGTGATCAACCCAAGAATGGATGGACGGTGGTGTTGGCGTGTTTTCCTCTGTTTGGAAAGAGGGGACATTAACAAGCAGGTGCGGACGGGACTACTATGATCGCTATGTTAACCCTTTCGCGGGTTAAAACTTTGAAGACACAAACGGAACACTTCATTATTGACTGTTTCGCGGTTAAAACATGTCACAAAAAAACTGTTAATTTCGCGGTTTAAAGTATGTCACAAACTTTTGTTGACGTGAAATCCCCCGTATGACTGTTTCAATGTTAAGAAAAAATATTTGACAGAGAATCGCTGTAAATAAATCCGCTACAATAAAAAAAAAAACAACATTTTTTTTTTTAAAGACGTATTCGAGAAAGATCGTTACATAGAAGTTTCACTGTTAATCGATTTTAATTCATAAGTACCGATTAATCACATTATGTGGTATATATGTTTCGCTGCTAAAATATCTAACAAACTGCTGAAAGGAGATAGCTATACAACTGTGTTACTGTTAAGATAATTATAGTGTACACCATAAAACCCCAGTGTAATTGTTTGGCCGTTAAAACGTTCCGAATGCTGATACTACGGGAAAACACTATTTCTGGTTGTCACACTGCCATTTAGCGACAAACTGCTCGCTGACAACAGCTGTTATTTTTAAGCTCATAACACAAAAAATGGAATTTCGAATTAAGAGATTCATTATATTGACGAGCAGTCTTTAACATTTCAACAAACCGCTTTGAAATGTCAGTATATTTAAAGATAAAAAGATAAGAAAAAAAAACTGCAAGAGTGTGCAAGACGAACGCGCTGCGCGCGCGCACGCACTTACGCACCACACACACACACACCACCACACCACACCTACACACACACACCACACACACACACACACACAGAGGGAGGTGGGGCAAGTTTTACACGCTAACTTGACTACGATATGATATCAAGGGCTGGTATTTGTAAATTCGCTTTCTTTCTCTTCTTTCCCCATGCTTTATGACCTCTTTCTCTACAACGGTGACGAGAATGCGTACATTTTACAAAACAGTAATCGACAAACGCTCCTTTGTCCGTGGGCATACATCGACCGAGTTAGCAACAATCTCTTTAGCCGAAGAATGCATGAATCTAACATAAAAATGAGCGGTTGCGGTTTGAAGTTAGTAGCTTTTCTTCATTTTGCAGATTTCTCTGGCGAGACACAGAGTAGTCAACATAAAGCCTATTCTGGAACAGTAAACCAGTGGGGTAATGTTTGCTCCCATAAGAAAACCTAACACAGAGTAACTTTTATTCAAGACTGGCACAGCCTTTTAAACTTGAATAAAGTCAGACAAATACATAGACGAACAATCTAATAGTAGGGGGAAAAAAACAAGCGAGGCCAACAGTCTTGAATAAAAGTTACTCTGTGTTGGGTTTTTCTTATGGGAGCAAACATTACCCCACTGGTTTACTGTTTATTGTTTACTGTTCCCTGCCTCATTTCTTTTCATTTCCTATTCTTCAACGCTTTTCTGCCTGCAGTAAAAAGTTTGTTTACTTCTCTTTTTTTACCCATCAACTGTCCCCTCTTCCAACCCCCTGTCCATGGCGTTATATCCATGCCGTTCTTCGCGGATGGCTCACATCCAGAGTTGTGTCTTCGCAGCCCCAGCGCCAAAGACCACAAGGAGCGATCACCATTAGGTCACCATGAGGCAAGCCGTCAGAGAAAGCAGTGCATTGTTGACCAGTCACTTTGGTCCGTGATGGTTAGAGGAGGTACCTGTTCTTATCCAGCACACGCACGACACCTCCCTCCCTAGGCTGTTCCTGAGCGCTTTACAACCTACAATGACACCTCTGCCTTGGCTTAAGGCTGCGTCAGACCAACTGACATAGGCTAGAACACCAAGGTTACATTAAAATGTTGTTATGCTCTGCATAGTTATGCGGGGATTGTCTTCAGTCGTGACAAGCTCCTAACATAACATGATCAGTCTCCAAAATCCCTCGAAGTCGGAGTGTGGCTGCCCACGTGGCGGGGTAATCAAAAACGGTCACACATGTAATGTTCTCATCCCTGCCTGATGCATTTGTACCAAAGTGTTCAAGTACTTCGGCTGTTCGGATGATCCCTGGAGTCTTTTAGCCAGGGTACGACAACAACAACAACAACAACAACAACGACAACAACAATACCGCCTCTCCTCTTTTAGCCAGGGTACGACAACAACAATACCGCCTCTCCTCTTTTAGCCAGGGTACGACAACAACAATACCGCCTCTCCTCTTTTAGCCAGGGTACGACAACAACAATACCGCCTCTCCCAACGGCCAGGCGGTGGTGGTGTTTTTTTGTTGATGTTGTGGTTGTTGTTGTTGTTTTTTTGTCCCACGTTCTGCGCCACCTCAACGATATTGCACCACGCCGCTCATTCCGACCCTCCCGTCCACAGCCACAGCCCGGCCCCTTGCCCGCCACAGCCCCAGCACCAGCAATCCACAGGGAGCAGTCAATGCCCAGTTGTCAAGAGGCGACCCATGGAGGAGACACTGCACTGCCGCCGAGTCTCTTCGGTGGTGTTGAGTGGCGCCTGTTCTGATTTAACATACGCTGGAAGCCAGATGGATTGTTACTATGTCCTAAAGAAGTGTGAGGACAGGACGAGGGATTTTTGAGTAAAACAGTCGGTGTCCCAGCACTTTAGTGGGTTTTTGTTTTCATTCTTTTTCTTCTTCTTTTTTTTCGTCAACAAGCATGAATAACAGAGTTGGATATAAACACTGGCTTCTCTAGACCTGACAGGGACACTGGCTTCTTTAATCCTGACAGGGACATTGGCTTCTCTCAACCTGAGAGGGACACTGACTCCTCTAAACCTGACTGGGACACTGGCTCCTCTAAACCTGACTGGGACACTGGCTCCTCTAAACCTGACTGGGACACTGGCTTCTCTAAACCTGACAGTGACATTGGCTTCTCTAAACCTGACAGGGATACTGGCTTCTTTAAACCTCACAGGGACACTGGCTTCTCTAAATCTGACAGGGACACTGGCTTCTCTAATCCTGACAGGGACACTGGCTTCTCTAAACCTGACAGGGACACTGGCTTCTCTAATAATCCTGACAGGGACACTGACTTCTCTGAACCTGACAGGGACACTGGCTTCTCGGAACCTGACAGGGACACTGGCTTCTCTAACAAACCTGGCAGGGACATTAACTTCTCCTGGCAGGCTGACAAGGGACACTGGCTTCTCTAACAAACCTAACAGAGACACTGGCTTTTCTAGCAAACCTGGCAGGGACACTGGCTTCTCTTACAAACCTAACAGGGACACTGGCTTTTCTAGCAAACCTGGCAGGTACACTGGCTTCTCTTACAAACCTAACAGGGACA
>CM031602.1:53144812-53197312 GCA_018398815.1 Conus ventricosus | reverse complement strand
TTTAGACATCCCCAGTGGACAATCACTGCCATTTAGACACTCCAATGGACAATCGCCATTTAGATGCCCCAGGGATAATCACTGCCATTTAGACACCCCTGGTGGACAATCACTGCCATTTAGACAATCCAATAGACAATCACTGCCATTCAGATGCCCCCAGCGACAAACACTACCATTTAGACACTCCAATAGACAATCACTACCATTCAGATGCCCCCAGGGACAATCACTGCCATTTAGACACCCCCAGTGGACAACCACTGCCATGTAGACACTCCAATGGACAATCACTGCCATTTAGACACTACAATAGACAATCACTACCATTCAGATGCCCCCAGGGACAATCACTGCCATTGAGACACCCCCAGTGAACAACCACTGCCATTTAGACACTCCCAGTGGACAACCACTCCAATTGACAATTACTACCATTTAGACATCACCGGTGAAAAATCACTGTCATTAAGACACTCCAATGGACAATTACTGCCATTCAGACATCCCAGTGGACAATCGCTGCCATTTAGACACCCCCAGGGACAATCACTGCCATTTAGACTCCCCTGTGGACAATCACTGTCATTTAGACACCCCCAGGGACAATCACTGCCATTTAGACTCCCCCGGGGACAATCACTGCCAATTATACACCCCCCATGGACAATCACTGACATTTAGACACCCCCAGGGACAATCACTGCCATTTAGACACCCCCAGTGAATAATCACTGCCATTTACACACTCCAATGGACAATCACTGCCATTCAGATACCACCGGTGAACAATCACTAACAATCACTGCAATTTAGACTACTGAACGTTCACATACCAAACTAAAGTCAAAGCCCTCCCGCCCCACTCTCTCTCTCTCTCTCTCTCTCTCTCTCTCTCTCTCTCTCTCTCTCTCACGCGCACAAACACACACACACACACACGAACACACATGGTTATTTCCACAAGGGACAGTTCAGTTCACAATAAAATGATGCGGACATGGAAGGGCTTTTTCCCCCTTCTCTGTGACAGAGCTGTATGTAAAGTCATTTCCATAATGACACAAGCTCTCTTATGTCTCTAATTGCTTTGTTTCCTCCCCCGGCGCAGCTGTCTGGGCTGCAACAACAGCCTTCACTGTGATCCACACAGAGCGATAGGGTCCCCTGCCGTCCCACAAATCATCCCAGCACACAATTATGGCGCGTGGGCGAGCCGCACTGAAGAACAAACGCTGGGAAAATAACCATTTTGTCATTCCGAAAACGACATAATTATACAACCGGGCCAGATTATTATGTGGTGTGGATGAGAGGGGGCCGGGGGGGGGGGGAGGGAGTGAGGGCGGGGTGGTTGGGTGAGGTAGGGGTTAGGTGGGTGGCAGACCTTTACAGGGAGCAGGCGGGAAAGACATACAACGAGAACATTGTTCAATGACAGGAAATGAGGTCGACTGCAAGAAGACAAGGACTTAAAGTGTGTGTGTGTGTGTGTGTGTGTGTGTATTATACCTGCAGGTATATGCATGCTTACAGCAGATGTTCGAACGAGTCACGTTTATGCGAACAAGACCCGCATGCGGCGTAAATCCGCGTGCATGTCTGGTTTGGGTGTGTGCACGCTTGAAGTGTGGCTTGCCTGGCCCGGTGCGGCTCGGTCAGCATGATCAGTGCATCGTGTTTGACCGGATGTGACGAACATCAGCATGCTTCACAGTGTGACGTACCTGTGATGTCACCAACGTCAGCATGGTTCGCAGTGTGACGTGTCTGACGTGATGTCACCAACGTTAGCATGTTTCACAGTGTGACAATCTGACCTGGCGTGACTTACGTCAGCATGTTTCGCAGTGTGATATTCTGACCTGATGTCACCAACGTCAGCAAGGTTCACAGTGTGACGTGTCTGACGTGATGTCACCAACGTTAGCATGTTTCACAGTGTGACAATCTGACCTGACGTGACTGACGTCAGCATGTTTCGCAGTGTAATATTCTGACCTGATGTCACCAACGTCACCATGTTTCAGTGTGACGCGTCTGACGTGATGTCACCAACGGCATCATGTTTCAGTGTGACATTCTGACCTGATGTGACCAACATCATTATGTTTCTCACTGTAACGTGTCTGTGATGTCGCCAACGTCAGCATGTTTAACACTGTAAAGTATCTGTGATGTCACCAACGTCAGCATGGTTCACAGTGTGACGTGTCTGACGTGATGTCACCAACCGCAGCATATTTCACAGTGTGACAATCTGACCTGATGTAACCCACGTCATTATGTTTCACTGTAACGTGTCTGTGATGTCATCAACGTCAGCATGTTTCACACTGTAACGTGTCTGTGATGTAACCAACGTCATTATGTTTCACACTGTAACGTGTCTGTGACGTCATCAACGTCAGCATGTTTCACACTGTAACGTCTGTGATGTGACCAACGTCAGTATGTTTCACACTGTAACGTGTCTGTGATGTGACCAACGTCTATGTTTCACACTGTAACGTGTCTGTGATGTGACCAAAGTCAGTATGTTTCACACTGTGACGTGTGTCTGTGATGTCACCAACGTCGGCATGTTTCACACCGTAACGTGTCTGTGATGTCACCAACGTCAGCATGTTTCACACCGTAATGTGTCTGTGATGTCACCAACGTCAGCATGTTTTACACTGTAACGTGTCTGATGTCACCAAAGTCAGCATGTCACTGTGCCGTGTGTCTGTGATGTCAACAACGTCAGGATACTTCACACTGTAACGTGTGTCTGTGATGTCACCAACGTCAGCATGTTTCACACTGTAACATCTCTGTGATGTCATCAATCTCAGCATGTTTCACACTGTAGCGTGTGTCTGTGATGTCACCAACGTCAGCATGTTTCACACCGTAACGTGTCTGTGATGTCACCAACGCCAGCATGTTTCACACTGTAACGTGTGTCTGTGATGTCAACAACGTCAGCATACTTCACACTGTAATGTGTGTCTGTGATGTCACCAACATCAGCATGTTTCACACTGTAACGTGTGTCTGTGGTGTCACCAACGCCAGCATGTTCACACTGTAACGTGTGTCTGTGATGTCACCAACGTCAGCATGTTTCACACTGTAACGTGTGTCTGTGATGTCACCAACGTCAGCATGTTTCACACTGTGCCGTGTGTCTGTGATGTCACCAACGTCAGCATGTTTCACACTGTAACGTGTGTCTGTGATGTCAACAACGTCAGCATGCCTCACACTGTCGCGTATCTGACCTGACGTGACACCGTCCGATGTGTCCGACCGATGTGACCAATGTCCTCGGCGAGTTGCACAATGTCTTGTCACTCGTCGGGTCTGACATGACCAGCACTGCGGTGCACGGCAAGCCAGCTAGTAGGAGCAGTTGACAGCAACGGATTTTGCAGACGAGCTGCCGTCAACATGAACTATCACACGATGAGGGCACAGTGCCCCTGCCTCCCCCCTCCTCTACCGCCCTTCATCCTTCCCTGGCTGCAGAGTTTCCTGTCCCCTGAGGCACGTAGAGAGCCAAAAGCCTCCACCTCTTGTCAACAACGCCAGAAATAGCCATGAACGTCATAACAGACGTTCGACCTCATTTGAACTCTGTTCGGCAGCGAATCCGCCACCTCACTTGCGCTTAAAACAACACCTACAAAGCCAGGACAATTGTCAGACATCTCCATTGTGGCTAAGACTTGAGCGGGTAACGTCACTATAAGCAAGCATTGAGAACCTAGCTGAGAAACAAACCAAAAAAAAAAACACCCGAAGTCAGGCGTTATGGCCGAAACCAGAATACATCAATATATCCAGGAATAGTGAAGAAAGCCAGGACACACCACTCTAACCAGGCGCTATAAGGGCAAGCCATGAATCACTAGCGAGGCGTTATGAGCCAAGCGACGACACGTCATTATTGCAAATAAACATCATTTTAACCACAGATTATGAATGAGGTCTGGAAATATTCTCGCTTGGAAATGTCACTACAGCCAGACATTGCGATCATAGCCAGGAAACGTCAACAGAGTCAGGAAATGTCACCACAGCAAGGCATTGTGAGCAATGCCAGGAAACCTCCCTACAGCCAGGCACCGAGAACCTGTTAAGGAACGACTACTCAATCAGGCATCGTGAGCAATGCCAGGAAACCTCCCCACAACCAGGCACCAAGAACCTGTTAAGGAAAGACTACTCAATCAGGCATCGTGAGCAATGCCAGGAAACCTCCCCACAGCCAGGCACCGAGAACCTGTTAAGGAAAGACTGCTCAATCAGGCATTGTGAACACCGCCAGGAAACAGCCAGGCATTAACAGTACACCCAGAAAAGATCAACAACGCCAGACATTATCAAGACACTCTGAAACTTCGCTACAGCAAGCATAATGAACTTAGTCGGGAATTATCACTACAGCCAGGCACTGAAAACATATAAGTAAACATCACTACAGCCAGACAGTATGAATAGAGCTAGGAAACATCACTACAGCCAGACAGTATGAATAGAGCTAGGAAACATCACTACAGCCAGACATTATGAATAGAGCCAGGAAACATCACTACAGCCAGACAGTATGAACAGAGCTAGGAAACATCACTACAGCCAGACATTATGAATAGAGCTAGGAAACATCACTACAGCCAGACATTATGAATAGAGCTAGGAAACATCACTACAGCCAGACATTATGAATAGAGCTAGGAAACATCACTACAGCCAGACATTATGAATAGAGCTAGGGAAACAACACTACAGCCAGACACTGTGAATAGAGCTAGGAAACAACACTACAGCCAGACATTGTGAATAGAGCTAGGAAACAACACTACAGCCAGACACTGTGAATAGAGCTAGAAAACATCACTACAGCCAGATACTGTGAACAGAGCTAGGAAACAACACTACAGCCAGACATTGTGAATAGAGCTAGGAAACAACACTACAGCCAGACATTATAAACAGAGCTAGGAAACAACACTACAGTCAGACATTATGAGTACAGCCAGGAAACAACACTACAGCCAGACATTATGAATAGAGCTAGGAGACAACACTACAGCCAGACATTATGAATAGAGCCAGGAAACATCCCTATAGACAGGCAGCATGAACATAGCCCGGGAACAGGGCTATAGCCAGACATTATGACAATAGCCAGTAAACAGCACTGTGACCAGGTATTATGAAAACAGCAAGGAAACATCACCATAGTCAAGCTACATGAAAAAAGCCAAGAAACACCATAATAGTCAAAGATAATCAACACAACCAGAAAACATCACTACAGCCCGGCATTACGAACGTAGCTATGAATCATAACATCAGGCGTTATGGGCATAGCCAGGAAACATCGCAACAACCAGGCATCATGAACATAGCCAGGAGGAATCACTATAAGGGATTATGGACATAGCCAGGAAATATCGCAATAGCCAGGCATCATGAACATAGCCAGGAGGAAGCACTATCAGGGGTTATGGACAAAGCCAGGAAACACTCCTGTAGCCAGGCATCATGAACATAGCCAGGAATCACTATATCGGGCATCATGACCATAGCCAGGAATCACTATATCAGGCATCATGACCATAGCCAGGAATCACTATATCAGGCATCATGACCATAGCCAGGAATCACTATATCACTATTCAGGCATCATGACCATAGCCAGGAATCACTATATCAGGCGTTATGGGCATAGCCAGAAAACATGACTGTAGCCAGGCATCATGAACATAGCCAGGAATCACTATATCGGGCATCATGACCATAGCCAGGAATCACTATATCAGGCATCATGACCATAGCCAGGAATCACTATATCAGGCATCATGACCATAGCCAGGAATCACTATATCAGGCGTTATGGGCATAGCCAGAAAACACGACGGTAGCCAGGCATTGTGACCATAGCCAGGAATCACTATATCAGGCATCATGACCATAGCCAGGAATCACTATATCAGGTGTTATGGGCATAGCCAGAAAATATGACTGTAGCCAGGCATCATGAACATAGCCAGGAATCACTCGCTGTATCAGGCGTTATGGGCATTGCCAGAAAACATCACTGCTGCCAGGCATTATGAACACAATCAGGAATCACCATATCAGGCGTTATGGGCATAGCCAGGAAACATCACTGTAGCCGGGCATTGTGAACATAGGCAGAAACACTATAGTCAGGCATTTTGACCTTAGCCAGGAATCACCATAGCCAGGCATTTTGAAAATAGCCAGGACACATCACTACAGCCAGGCATTATGGGAGCACACACACACACACACACACACACACACACACACACCACAGTGACATTTTGAGCTGCTTTTCGTGCAAGTTGATCTACACGCTCGTTGGGTACTATACCACAATGAGAGGGGATCCAACAAAAAGTGACAGTAATGCCTTGCATAGATAAAAGGTGAATAATGTGATGAATTTCAAATATCATATCAAGTCGGACTGAAGGACATGCAGACTTAATCGAGTAGACTGCTGATTTAGAATCAACACCTATTAAGATTTGTGAACTTTTTATTGGAAAATTTAGAATAAAATCTAACGATTTAAGTATAACAAGTAATTCGGCACTGAATATTGACAACTGTTTACCAAGATAGAAGAGCTTTTGTACTTTGAGGCTAGGGATTATGAAGGCTGCTCCCGTGTTATTATTTTCTAGCACTGAGCCATCTGTAAAAATTTTCAAATGATGATTGTGCTTAGTTTCTAAATGAGTGTAAACAGATGTTCTTAAGATATGTGGACAATCATTTTTTGAAACATCTGTATAATCAATATCAAAGGAGGCTTTACAGTGTTTCCCATTTTGGAATAGGTGAATACGTGGGCTTTTGGGCTGTTATTTTTATCTATTTTGGTATCCTTTAGAAGATCAGAGGAAAATGAGTAAATAGACCTTGCTGACTGTATGTTTTTGGCACGTTTTCCAAAATCCTTCTCTGTTTTTAAACATACTTCTGAGGAGCAAAAATTGTTTGTGAGAAGCTCTTTGAGACAAATTTTGAAGTAGAAGCTTTCCGAAGTTCTGAAAGGGGCAAGATCCCTGCTTCATTATAGGTCCCTAAGTTAGATGTATGTGTGGGAACCCCAAGGGCAGTTTTATACACTTTGCAGTCAGTGCTCTGACAGTAAGTCAGTTACGCAATACCACTCAAAGTTCCCTTAGATTTGAATGAATGTTTTTCAATTATAAATTCAACGTTAAGAGAAAAAGTTAAAACCTCATTGATGAACTCAGACATTCAATATTATCACAATTGTATAAAATTTAGTGATGGGTACAATGGGAAAACGTTCAAACAAGTGTCCTCCTCGTCTAGGGAGATTGAAAGCCATAGATTCCGTTTGAACGCATTGAAAACAAAACATTGTCATAATGTTAAATGTATGTGTGGAAAATCCTTAAATGTCATTCATTTGCTGATTCAATGCCCAAGAGAGCTCCTAAGACATTCGTGTATTGATGGTTACACTGATGGATCGACTTCATTGCCTTTACCATATATTTTAAACAATTACTCTGTTCTTGACTCAGTTTGTAAGTGTTTGTTAAATAGTTCAATTGACCCTTATCTGTAGATTTTATCATTTCTCACTTAAAATTGTCAAGGTGGAAGAGGGATGGGGGATAGGGCGGGGGGGGGGGGGAGGGGGCGTCATATTCTATTGTTAATGGAATAACACACTTCATACACTTGACTTGCATACGTCATTCACCCACACATAAACTGTCTGAATCACTATAGTGGAAGGACATTAAACCGACGACGACGACACACATACACACACACACGCGCGCGTGCGCGCGCGCACACACACACACACACACACACACACACACACACACACACACACACAAACCAAAGTAAACACAAACAAAAATCAAGTCCTGCGTTAATTGCTCCAGCCTTCTGAGCCACTGCCCTCCCAAGAGACCAAAATCCTTCCATCACCTTACCATTGATGTGTACCCCCACCTCCACCTTACCCCACCCCTCCCTCTCACTCACCCTCCCGTGGTTCTATCACTGACTCCCTCTTCTATGGCCGTGCCCTAATCCCTCCATCAAGTGGCCTATTGATGTGCCCCCCCCCCCCCCCCCCCCCCCACCGCTGACTCCCTGCCACTTGGCCCCCATCCATCCCTGGCCTCGGCGACAAGTTTTCTCTTCCGGCCCTACCGGGAACCGGGGTGGGGGTGGGGGAGGAGGGGGTGGGGGTGCGGGGGCAAGCGGCGGTCTATAGGACAAGGGCAGTTAATCAGGAACAGCGACAGAATCGATGGGGGGACGTCAGGCAAGGCAAAAGGCGGGCAGGCCAAAGTAAGGGGGAACCGTCCTTGGAGACACGCCGTTTTCACACCACCCCACGCTCCCAAGCCGTTGTCAGGCTCCGCTGAACATCGCCAGGGGACGATCGGAACGGGAGGTTGAGGGTTCAAATCCTAACCAGATGACACAATGCTGGCGTAATTCGGTTAGCTTAAGGTTAGCTCCAGCTCACAGCTGAACGTGCTTTAGCGCCCAAAACGGGGGAAGCGCGGGTTCCTATGCAGCTGATGCCCGAGGCTTCTTCGAATGCTCCCTCAAGTTGTCCCAGCCCGCACGTGCCTCTATCTCTCAGGCCTGCTTCCTGATGCCGACATCAAGTACGGAACGATGGGTACACTAAAGCGCCGTTCAGTAGTCTCTTAACCTAAATGGAATTTCACGGCATCATTTCTCACTGGACGCATCCAAATGTAGTGTAGCGTAGTGTAGTGTAGTGTAGTGTAGTGTAGTGTTGTAGAGCGGAATGTAGTGTAGTGTGGTGCAGTGCAGTGCAATGTAGTGCAGTGCAGTGTACTGTAGTGTATGTAGTGTAGTGCAGTGTAGTGTACTGGGTTGTAGTGCAGAACAATTCAGTGCAATGTAGTGTAGTGTAGTGCTGTGCAGTGCAGTGCAGTGTACTGTAGTGTAATGTAGTGCAATGCTGTGCAACTATAGTGTAATGTAGTGTAGTCCCATGCCGTGCAGTGCAATGTAGTGTAGTGTAGTGCTGTGCAGTGCAGTGTAATGTACTGTAGTGTAATGTAGTGCAATGCTGTGCAATGTAGTGTAATTAGTAGTGCCGTGCAGTGCAATGTAGTGTAATGTAGAGTGTGCAGTGCAGTGCAATGTAATGTAGTGTAATGTAGTGCAATGCTGTGCAATTAGTGTACTGTAGTGCCGTGCATGCAATGTAGTGTAATGTAGAGTAGTGCCGTGCAGTGCAATTGTAGTGTAATGTAGTGAATGCTGTGCAATATAGTGTAATGTAGTGTAGTGCCGTGCAGTGCAATGTAGTTATGTTTATCTTAAATGTGATGTAGTGGCCGTGCAGTGCAATGTAGTGTAGTGTAGTGTAATGCTGTGCAATATAGTGTAATGTAGTGTAGTGCCGTGCAGTGCAATGTATGTAATGTAGTGTAATGCTGTGCAATATAGTGTAATGTAGTGTAGTGCCGTGCAGTGCAATGTAAGTGTAATGTATTTGTAATGCTGTGCAATATAGTGTAATGTAGTGTAGTGCCGTGCCGTGCAATGTAGTGTAGTTAATGTAGTGCCTAATATGTGAAATATTATAGTGTAATGTAGTGTAGTGCCGTGCCGTGCAATGTAGTGTAGTGAATGTAGTGTAATGCTGTGCATATAGTGTAATGTAGTGTAGTGCCGTGCAGTGTAATGTAGTGTAGTGCCGTGCAGTGAATGTAGTGTAGGTTGCCAAATTATGTAGTGTAATGCTGTGCAATAATAGTGTAATGTAGTGTAGTGCCGTGCAGTGCAATGTAGTGTAGTCCCTGCTGTGCAATGTAGTGTAATGTAGTGTAGTGCCAGTGCTGTGCAATGTAGTGTAATGAAAGTGTAGTGCAATGCGTGCAAGTATATTTGGTAATGTAGTGTAGTGTATTTCACTGCAGTGTAATGTAGTGTAGTGCCGTGCAGTGCAATGTAGTGTAGTGTAGTGTAGTGCAATGCTGTGCAATATAGTGTAATGTAGTGTAGTGCCGTGCAGTGCAATGTAGTGTAGTGCCGTGCAGGCAATGTTGTGTAGTGTAATGTAGTGTAATGCTGTGCAATATAGTGTAATGTAGTGTAGTGCCGTGCAGTGCAATGAGTGTAGTGTAATGTAGTGCAATGCTGTGCAATATAGTGTAATGTAGTGTAGTGCCGTGCAGTGCAATGTAGTGTGTGTAATGTAAGAAAGTGCCGTGCAGTGAAATGTAGTGTAGTTTGATGTAGAGTAGTGCCACGCAGTGAAATGTTTGTGTAGTATAATGTAGTGCAGTGCTGTGCAGTGCAATTTAGAGTAGTGTAATGTAGTGCAGTGCTGTGTGCAGTGCAATGCAGTGTATTGTAATGTATTTGTTGTGCAGTGCAATGTAGTTTAGAGTAATGTAGTGCAGTGCAGTGCAGTGCAGTGCAGTGCCAGTGTAAGTATGTAAGTGTAGTGTAGTGTATGTAGTGTAGTTGTAGTTATGTAGTGTGGTAGTGCAATGTAGTGGTAGTGTAGTGCAGTGCAGTGGAGTGCAATGTATGTAGTGTAGTGCAGTGCAGTGGAGGCAATGTAGTGTAGTGCAGTGCAGTGCAGTGGAGTGCAATGTAGTGTAGTGCAGTGCAGTGCAGTGGAGTGCAATGTAGTGTAGTGTAGTAGTGCAGTGCAGTGGAGTGCAATGTAGTGTAGTGTATTTGTAGTGTATGCAGTGGAGTGGAGTGCAATGTAGTGTAGTGCAGATGTAGTGTAGTGTAGTGCAATGCAGTGCAGTGGAGTGCAATGAAAGTGTAGTGTAGTGCAGTGCAGTGCAGTGGAGTGCAATGTAGTGTAGTGTAGTGTAGTGTAGTGTAGTGTAGTGTAGTGCAGTGCAGTGTAGTGGAGTGTAGTGTAAGTGTAGTGTAGAGTAGTGTAGTGTAGTGTAAGTGCCAGTGCAGTGGAGTGGAGTGCAATGTGTAGTGTAGTGTAGTGAGGGTGTAGTGTAGTGCAGTGCAGTGCAGTGGAGTGCAATGTAGTGTATGATAGTGCAGTGGCAGTGGACTGCAATGTAGTGTAGTGTAGTGCAGTGCAGTGGAGTGCAATGTAGTGTAGTGTAGTGCAGTGCAGAGCAGTGGAGTGCAATGTAGTGTAGTGCAGTGCAGTGCAGTGGAGTGGCAATGTAGTGTAGTGTAGTGCAGTGGAGTGCAATGTAGTGTAGTGTAGTGCAGTGCAGTGCAGTGGTGCAATGTAGTGTAGTGCAGTGCAGTGCAGTGGAGTGCAATGCAGTGTAGTGTAGTGCAGTGCTGTGGAGTGCAATGTAGTGTAGTGTAGTGCAGTGCAAGCAGTGCACGCAGTTTAGTGCAGTGCAGTACTGTGGTGCAGTGTACTGCAATACAATGCAGCATAGCATTTCTATCCGAACACAAGTGTAGTGTAGTGTAGTGTAGTGTAGTGTAGGTATTTAGTGCAAAAGGGACACAGAGGTCTTCTACCCTGAGGGAAAGACATTCATTAAAACACTCTGCAGGAGGAATGTTAACAGCAACACCCAAAATTCCAACCAGGCTGACTGCTACTTACCACCTAAGCAGAGAAGATCAAGTGCTAGTGTTCAGACGAAGGGCTGGACATAACAGACTGAATGCACACATGTACAAAAACTACAGGACTGGCGAGTCTGCAAATGTGCCCATGCAGAGAGACCTAAATGGACACTGACCACATACTGCAGGACTGTCACCTCCATGCTACTGCCAGGCAGGACACATGGCCGGAGCCAGTAGCTCTGAGGGCCAAGCTCTACGAGGACCTGGTGGACCTTTCGGAGCACAGCCAACTTCGTGAGACCACTGGCATCACCATCTGAGTGTTCGAAAAGAAGACGAACACTGAACACTGTAATTATCTCCTACGTCTGCAGGACGCCTTAGTGAAAGGCACAGCAAAAATGAAGTGAAGACTGTCTTTCAGAATGCACTGGATCTCTGTAAAACACTCCCCAGCACAGCACCCACACACACAGACCTGATCCTCTGACAGTGACGAATGATGCCCTCCGACATGGACACGAGCGGTCCGAGGAAAAGCCGAGGGTTACGTGGGGTTTTCAATGCAAGCTAAGAGCAACACACTCTCTGCATCCCCCGGGGGTAAGAAGCTTTCCTTGTCGCCGCTAATGAGACAGCTGAGGAAGAGAACAAGAGGACAAAAAAGAAAGGGGAAAAAATCAATATCCAAAAAACGTAATACGCTCATATCGCGAAAGCGTCGGCAGCTGTGCTGCTTCCAATTGTCTCCTACCCCCCCCCCCCCCCCTCCTCTCTCTCCCTCTCTCTCTCTCTCTCTCTCTCTCTCTCTGTCGCCCTTCCCCATCTCTCTCTCTCTCTCCCCCCCCCCACCCTCTCTCTCTCTCTCTCTGTCCTTCTCTCACCCCCACCTCATCCTATCCTCCGGCAGTCTCCACCTTGTCTGAATCATTTTCAATCGAGCCCTTCCACCACCCAATCCTATCTCACTCCACTTACTAATCCCCGCCCTTTTCCGCGCATCCAATTGTTTGCTGTTGTTGTTGGCTGTTGTTTGTTTGTTCCCCCCCCCCCTTTTTTTTTTCCTCCCTCGGTTATCTTTTTGTCCCCACCAAAATGTATGAGATGTGGCAGGCGGTCACAGCTGTAGTGTTGTGCCGGACAATAACGAAGCTTAGAGGAGATAAAGAGCAGTGCATTGCTGTGATAGAAGGTGCGGAATGAAGGGAGGACAATGTATTGCTGTGGGGAGGGACAGAAAAAAAGCGGTGTATTGCTGTGGAGAGACAGACAGACAGAGACAGACAGACAGACAGACAGAGACACAGACACAGACAGACAGAGGGCAATACTTTACTCATAAGGAGAGAAACACAAGTGCTTTGCTGTGATGATGAGGGAGAGAAGTCCAGTTTCCTCAAAGAGGTGTCACTGCGTGCGGACTAGTCCACATAACGTACGCTACACCACATCCGCTAAGTTTCGAGACCACACTGCGCATGATTTAAAGCTGATGGCTAAACGAATTAATCACTGAGATGAGAGAATTTCAGATGAGGGTCTCGTGGCTACGACGACTTAGCAGATGTCTGACCTACGCATTAATCTAACGCACTGGTCAGACCTGCCAGTGACAGGAGAGAAAGAGCAGAGTAACACTGTGAAGAAGGGGGAGAAACACAGAACTGTCACCAGACAGTTACATGGTGTCAAACTCCTTCACTGTAAATCGTGCTGAACCGCAACGAGTGCTCACGATGTTTGCAGCTGTCGGACGACCAATTCTTATTTTCAAACACCACTACCACCACCATTATCATCACTAACACCCCCCCCCCCCTTTTTTTTTTCTTCTCCCCCTCCATTCGTGTTTTTATTTCAATCCGCCAGCCTCTTTCATGCCTGTATTAGGATCCTCTACAGTGACACCTTGATTCTCCCCAGACCTTTCAGACCCATCGCCATTCTTCCATGACTTTCCGTTTGGAAAAAAAAGGGGGCTTCCAGTCTTCCCATGCATTCCCAACCAGTACGAACCTTGCTAAACCTTGTTAAAACCAAACACAACGAGCTAACAGTGAATGGCTGTAGTGATTTCCTGTCGTTTTAGGAAGGAGCAACGAACTTTCGCCCTCAGATTTTTACCGTATTTGTACACAAAGAAAGCAACCATCTGTTGCAGTGTAGCGAGTCTTTTTTATTCTCCTTGTCACCCCATCCTCACTCCTTCCTCCCCCCCCCCCCCCTTGTGTGTGTGTGTGTGTGTGTGTGTGTGTGTGTGTGTGTGTGTGTGTGTGTGTGTGTGAGCGCGTGCCTGCGTGTTTGTCTGCACGAAAGCAAGTCTGCATGTATAAATGCCTACACACATGCTCATCATAGCATATACTCTAAAGCGGCAACAGAAATAAAAGCAGTATAAAAGCGCATGACAGCAAGTCCATGTTATCACTGAAAAGGAATACCATTTTAAGGATATAATTTCAACCATTACAGCCGACCAAGCAGACAGGGCTTCAGAGCAGAGCTTCACACTTCAGGCGAAAAGGTCACATCTGCAGGGGGGGTGGGGGTGGGGGGGGGAGGGGGGTTGGGGGAAGGGAGTGAGGAGGACAGGGTAGGATGGGGGGTGGGGGTGGGGGAAGAAGGCCATATCCTCAAGAAGCAACAAACAACATGACAATGATCACATGACAGTTGATGTACTAGAGCATTTTGTAGGTGGATAAGACCTGGCCCTGCTAACAACGCCGCCGGCCAGTCCGCTTCATTTATCGCTCTCAGATTTAACACACACAAAAACAGGAAAAACTCTCAAGATAGCTAAAAAAATAATAATAATAAAATCAAAATTTAAAAATAGAAAAAAAAGGCTACGTGGGCAAATAGACACTATAGAACGGACAGCTAGTGTCCATTCTGAACATCCTGGGAATAAAACACCACACTGACACAATGTCTTCCCTGCATTCTTTATGGTTCGTCCCAAGTGGAAAGTCAGCAGGACCTGTCACAACTGTTTCGCTCTGTACGGAGCTCAGCAGGCGTGCTTCTGGACTCCGCGCTATCTGCCGATGAGCGCTTACATAGATACAGAGAGCAAACTCTCCGGAACCAAGCAGATCCTGCTGGCTACAGGAAAAGTCTGTCCAAACAGCAAAGATGAGCAGTCAGTGAGTTGGAGGAGAAAATTTTTTGTCTTGATTAAAGTGATTGACTGAAACTGGTCCAGAAGTCAGAGATGGAAATGCAAAACATACGGCTTGCGGGGCCAGCAGCCGGAGATACTAAGATCTAAACGGTATTTTTCTTCCCTTCATCGACGTTTTAGCCAGGAAGTGAAGCGAGAACGTGACACAGTATGATAACGAACATAACGGTAATTCACTCCAAAAGGCAGGTGCCAAACCAGATATGAAAACTATTATTCTTTTTTTAATTCTGAAGATATTTAGCATGGCTTTGTACGTACTGTCTGAGAAAAACATCAAGCAGATGAAGAATGTATCAGAGGTGCAGACAAATAAGCTGGAGCTGTGCTAACCCTGACACTGTAGCTAACCATACAGATCTGGAATCCCCCCCCCCCCCCCCCCCCCCCCCCCCCCCCCCCCCCCCCCCCCCCCCTATACACCCACACACCCGTATTCTCGAGATGATTCTGAATTCAGACTTCCCAACAGGCAAACCATGTGGAGACAGTCACGCCATAACCCAACCCAGTAGAACTGGAGCAAGTACACTGAACTGGGTCTGTATGGCACATCATCGGGTAGGCAGTCAGATGTTTGGAGGTCGAACGCCGCAGGTGTCCAACATCCATTGTTGCTGCTCATCTGAAGGTGTTGTCGTTCTGGCGGTGTCATTGTATAGAGACTGAAAGGTCCGCTTCCTCCTCTCTCCGGGGACGGTGATCGCTGTTACCTTGTAATGAGTGGGGACGTCGAATGAAGCTCCACTCCACATTCTTCCAGTTCACCTGCCGCACACACGGACAACACCGACAGCCTGCCCACCATAGGACGTCCACTGCGCAGTGTGCGGCAGCAAGTCGCCGTCCCGAGGTTAATCCCTTTCCCCATTCATTTCCCCCCCCCCCCCCCCCCCCCCCCCGCCCCGTCCCACCCCTTTCCCCGGGAAAGCCCACGACCTTGGCTGGCAGTCAAGGGTAGTGGGTAAGGGAAGAGTGATAATCCCTCGTTAGCGGACTTGCATTTTAGTGGAGTCCAGAAATGTAAAATAAGTCTCAAACATAGGATTAATTGCAAAAGTTTTGAATTTATGTTCAATAGTTTGAGTACTAGCACTGAAACAACATATGAAAAAAGTACATTGATAGGAATATCGGAAGGGGGTCTAATAAACAAAATGACGTCATCACAATGGAACGAAACACTAACATTTCTGATATTAACGCAAATACCATCATGTAGCATGTGGTTCGAAAGGTCTTGACGAGATACATTCAAAGTCATTAAGCAAATAAAGGTATTTATAATAGTATGATAAAAAATGATAAATGTGTTGTCCCGGTAATGTTTTTGAGGGTGGAGCCATAGCGCTTTTGACATCGTTCTTGGAAGCACTATTATCCAACATAATTCGGCGTGTAATTACCGAACTAGAGCTTGTGAATCTCTAAATAGAGTTCCTTTGTCCATATCAAACTATGTAATTACATAGATATGTCAAAGGGCCACGAACAGGCCTAGCGCCTTCTTCTTGCAGATCACGAATGTCATTATCGCTCAGCAGCATGTTGAGAGAGGGGGAGTTAGAGCAGCCAATTCCTTTGCACTCTCCACAGGCCAGAGAACATTCCAGTCCATGTTTTCTGCATGTACAACGCTTTGACTGGCAATCTGTCTTGCAGTTGCACCGGATCATTTTCAGCAGAAGCTCTGGAGCAGGGGGAGATCAGTTGTACAGGGATCCATTCTGCCAGATGACAAGCGCCATCAGCACAACTCAGGCTGGAGGTCGCAGCTACTGTACATCCAGTTCTAGAAAACAAGAAACAAAAGCATTTTCAGTCAGTCTCTGAGACTTTACACAAATTCATAACACACACACACACACGCGCGCGCGCGCACACACACACACACACACACACACACACACACACACACACACACACACACACACACACGCACACACACGCACACACACACACATATACATAGCGTGCCCACAAACCAAAATATGGGAACTATGTTTGCCGAAGGAATTTTGAACAACAGAGATGCATTTGAGACACACAGAGAGAAAGAGAGGCAGCCAGACAGACAGATGGACAGACACACAGATATGGAGAGAGAGATAATTACCTGCACTTGATGGTACACGCTGAGACTGTGGTACGTGGCTGCTGCTGAAGTTGGAGGCAGGGAACGTACTTGGACAGTTGTGACGCTGGATGTCACCTTCTCCCAGAATGGTAAGGCAGTGTGTCCAGATTGTCTTCTGCTCCTCCCCCATAGAGAGAAATCAGTGCTTTTTCCCCTGCCGAGATGATGTCTGTAGCACTTTTTCCACAGGTGCAGAAAGTCTCAGCGGCCATTCTGAAGCTTGCGTTTGTTTTGATTTTCTTCAAAGGCAATCCTTTACCCAGTCCAAACAATCTGGATGTGGTGTCGCATCCGTTTATAGCATGAAGAAAGGGGATAAAGTGGCATATTTCTGGACCTAGATGAGTTTTCATCCACAGAATGTATATTTCTTTGTGCTTTTTGGTCTTCAGTTCAGATTTCAGCAGAACAGGCTTGTGTAGATCTGCATGAAGCAACAACAACACAAGCAAATCAGTGTCTTCTCCAATGACAACTGTAGTTTTGTTGACCGCACTGGAAACTGCATTACCGACGATGAGTGTATCTGCATCCCCTTTTGCATGCAGAACTTGACACCCGATCCTTCGTAACACTTCGCCCAGATACTGTACAAATGCATGCTTGTTCTGGAAATTGGCTAGAAAATGTTCCCTCCTGCCATTGCAAACCATTTCTGGGGCGAATCTGATCTAAGATTTTCTCTGCTGTCATGCGGAATGTGACAACATTTGCTTTACCTTGAATGTTGGTAATAATGATGTCACTCCCCAAAGTTTTCAACAGCTTTTTTTTCATGTGGTCTTTGGAGTAAGGCTCTTCATCTCCGAGAAAGTCGCGCATTTTCTGGCACAGGTCACCGACTGTTAATTTCTCGTCATCATTTTCTTGTAAATATGTGACTACTCTGGAAAAGGCTGCGAGTCGCATTTCATCCGCTGGCCGCCCTTTTTTGTTTTCTGCCTCTGCTGTAGTAGGCTGATAAGCTTGTGGAATGTTTCTTCCAGTTCTGAAATAAACATTGCATTGTTGATGGTAAACAGCATCAGCAGCATGCAAGTCCTGTGCGTACCCAATCCGCCCCTTTACTGCTTGAGCCCATTTGTCTCCAGGTCCTCGTTGCAAACATGCAAGCTCCAAATTAGCTTGACAGCTGGCTGTACGGATTTGATACACACAGACATCGCCTTTCTTTGTGTGATTCTTCACAGGTGTCCCACAGAGGAGACAGTTGCTGGAGAAGTCAAATTTTGTTTGTGAAGAGCGAAGAGTGGGTGTCTCTAAAGTGGATGACACTGCTTTTTGTGCTTTTAAATCGCGCTGAATGATCAATTCATTGCAGAACTTGTGTCGACAGATTTTGCGTAGGATCTGGCCAGGTTAAAAAAACAGTCTAGTCTCCCCTCGCTTACGACTTGCTTTCCGAAGATCAGCAACACCTTTTTCTGTCTGGGTGACTGTTTCTTGACTGTTTCTCAGGGACTGATTACATAAAATGCAAACGTCTGACTGTTCTGAAAAAATATGAAAAAAGGTTAATAAAAGGAGAAGAAGCATGCCGCTTTAGTTAAATAAAAAGAAATAAACAAAGAAAAAAAGAGCTGACCACAAAACGAAAACAAACAAGAAAAAAAGGCAATCGAAAGACAGAACAAGAAAAAAGATAGAAAAGACATCATACAAAAAGGGCATCATCCATGCAATTTAAGAACAAAACCATACGCTCTAACGAATTTCAATATTAAAAAAGGAAGAGACCGAGAAAAAAATGGTGTTAAAAGCAAAACAAAAGGCACACACAAAACAAAACAAAACAAAACAAAACCGACCCTGCTGAGACTCGAGCATGTGCCCAAAGTGATTCCAATGTAAAAAGAGACTGTTTTACGTCACCACCAAACCGACATACTACGTAATAAATGTAAATAAATCTTTGTACAGAGAAACATACGTCGAAGAAGAAAAGCGAAGCTGCAGTGATCGATTCATGTTGTATTTGTGTGAAATTTAACTAAGTTTTGAAATACACATACATTTTTCAATAGTCTAATTTTCTGAGAGTAAAAATACTTTACAGAATCAGCAGAGAAACGCACACACCACACACACACAACACACACACAAACAAAAACACGTGCCGCTGAGTCACGCCGGCTCTGAAAAAAAAGTCCCAGTTTGTCAACGATCGCGTTAATAATTTATAATCTCAAGGAAAAAGAAATGAAGACACAGGTGGATAAAATACTAAGAATTGAATTTTTTTTAATACGATAGAAGTTAGAGTACTTACCACGAACGTTTTCACGAGTTGTTGGAATTTTTTCCTCGTGTTTTATGAGGGACGCCGTTGTCTGTTGATACGGAAATCAATGCGCAGCCTCATCACCAAGCGAAAAAGTGCGAATGCGCTGACGCGAACGATTCCGCTATAATAAACGTATTTTTAAACATCTCGCGAAACTTACTTTTCCCTACTTTTCAAATATGTTGTAAAGAATAGTGTAAGAAAATAAATGAATTGATTTTTATTTCTTTTGCAATTAATCCTATGTTAAAACATTTCTGGACTCCACTATTTCATCAAGTGCGACCAAAGATAGTTCGCCCTACGGCGTAGGGCGTACAGTCTTTGGTGCGACCAACTCATCTCCCCGTCTACAACGCAGACAGGGTGAAGTCGAGGTCAGCAACGGTTAGTACCTCCTCGTTTTGGGCCTAAAGAGAAATACAATCCTCGGGTGCTCCTCTTTTACATCTCAGTTTTAACAGAGTTATCTAGACAGTAAAAACATTAAAACGGTAAAAGAAATGCCAAGAAAAAAAAACTGGACTCAAAACAAAGAGAATCCATTTATCGTCGGAGATGAGTTATAGCTATTGGTGTGAGGGAGGGGGTGAGAGGGAGGGAATGACAGAGAGAGAGAGAGAGAGAGAGAGAGAGAGAGAGAGTAGATTTCCCACATGTTTTCATTTGACAAAGTAGTCTCGCTTGTACTCACTCATGCACACACACACACACACACACACACACACACACACACACACACATTCCCAAGGACTAAGCAGACTACGTATGCAATATTCCATTTCTGAAGTATGCTGGCATAACGATCTAAACATAGCATTGTGTAGATATGAACAAGACCATACCTGATAAAACCATCGTTATCCGTCGCTGATAAAGTTGAATGCACATTGCTTGGCGTGGTGTGGTGCGGTGTGGTGTGGTGCGGTGTGGTGTGATGCGATGTACTGTAGTGTGGTGTACTGTGTGGTGTGGTGTGATGCGATGTAGTGTAGTGTGGTGTAGTGTGGTGCGGTGTGGTGTGCATGTGGTGTGGTGCGGTGTGGTATAGTGTAGTGTGGTGTACTGTGGTGCGGTGTGGTGTACATGTGTGTGGTGCGGTGTAGTATAGTGTAGTGTGGTGTACTGTGGTGTGGTGTGGTGTGGTGTGGTTGGGTGTGTATGCGGTGTGGTGTGGTGCAGTGTGGTGTGGTGCAGTGTGGTGTGGGCAGTGTGGTGCGTGCAGTGTGATGCGGTGCAGTGTGACGTAGTGTGGTGCGGTGTGGTGTGGTGTGGTGTGGTGCACTGTGGTGTGGTATAGTGTGGTGTGTGAAGAATAAACAGGCAGCACATATCTGGGTCCACTGATCTCTTGTTCATGTAGAATTTCCGTGGGGAGCTCAGTTCGCTGCGCTTGTGCAATTCCTCCATCCTAGATGCCAGCCAACCCCAATCATCCCCCCTCCACTTCTCTACCCCTGAACCCTTTCTCCCCGCCGACCTCAACTTCCCCTGTCTCAACTTCTCCATCCCCCTCCCCCCCCCCCCCCCAACACCTCTCTCTCCCCCCCCCTATATATATATATATATATATATATATATATATATATATATATATATATATATATATGTGTGTGTGTGTGTGTGTGTGTGTGTGTGTGTGTGTGTGTTGTGTGTGTTTTTTGCGCGCGCATATGTGTGTGGCTTGTTGGTGTTCTCTTTTCTAACAGGTTTACAGATATCTATTTGTCTGCCTGTCTGTCTTCTGTCTGTCTGTCTGTCTGTCTCTCTCTCTCTCTCTCTCTCTCTCTCTCTCTCACTCACACACACACACACACACACACACACACACACACCACACGCACACACACACACGCGCGCGAATCTGCCGTCACACTTTTTCTGTTGACAGCTCCATGCATGATTTTTTTCTTCTTCTTTCTTTCTTCTTCTTTGTTTCAATTTCAGACGTTGTCCATGCATCATTTCATTTCCCCTCATCTGCATATTAAAATATATCAGCCTGACATCTTTTCACCCATCACAGCAGATCCCTCATTCAGCATGTGTAAGTATTGCACGAAGTCCTACATCCGTCAGTCCGTACACCCAACCCATGCACCAACTGAATATAAAAAAATGAAATAATAATAAAATAAAAATAATCACAAAAAAGCTGCTGAATGCACGTCACAACGGTATGCAGCAAACGTTTGATTAATCAGGCTTGCCACAGGCGTTAAAAAAGGGGCGGGAGATGGGGGGGGGGGGGGGGGGGGACAAAACAACGAACACTTGGCAACGTTTAATAGGTGCGGCAGTTGGCGGCTCCATGCTCCTATTGGATTTCCCGTGGTGACGGTGATGAAGTAGTAGGGGACCCCTACAGCGCGATAAACCGTGACGCCCTCAGGCTGACTGACACACCTGGCTGTGGGGCCAGTCAGGAGAGACTGAGGCTGAACCCGGTTTGAGAGACATGTAAGCTGCTATTGATGTAGTGACGGGCGTAGCACTTCTGCCTGCTATCCTTTCTTTGTCACACCACTGAAACACGCACCAGCTATGTTCTATACACACGCACGCACGCACGCGCCCACACACACACACCACCACACACACACACACACACACACACACACACACACGTACGCGCACGTACGCACACATGTGTGCGTGCGTATACTAACACAATATATCAGCATCGTCATCCGTTTGTAAATATTCGATTCAGCACGCGTTCTTTACACCTATGCCAAATGCGGAGACCAAGTCAGAGCTAAATTCGAATTAAAGAAGAAAAAAAAATTAATTAAACAATGTAGACATAAGGCAACTTTTTATCATCTTGATTTTAGTCCATGATCAATCTTAGCATGAAAAAGCTGCTTCCTTTTAAAAAAAAATTTTAATCACATGAAAAAAATCGCTCCCAAGCTATCGAAATAGCTTCAACGTGACACCGTTCAAAGGCCTGTCTTGTAGTTTCATTGGTCTGTTTTATTATCGGTGTTACAGTGTGCAGGCGAGTCCATATACGCTGCAACGCATACCCTAAGCCTCGGCAAGACCACAACGTGCAGAGGTTGCTGACTTCATGACTAAGTATGTGAATAAGTGAACACAAACATCTGCTTGTGTGCAACTAACATCAATCAACGTCAGTTTCCCTTACCACACCCCACCTTCCCTTCTAACCCCTCCGACACACAGAGAGACAGAGAGGGAGAGGGAGACAGAGAGAGAGAGAGAGAGAGAGAGAGACAAGAGAGAGTGTTATCCTATAACCCCTTTGGAGACATAGAGGACATTAAGAAAAAAAAACCCACTGAAAACCATGAAAAATACATACTACTTACACGTGTAAACAACGAGCTGTTTGCTATAACCACAACGACCGAATGGTAAAAGTTAACAAAGTTAAACGATGTTACTTAATTTCATATTTTTCTTTCTATCAGAAGATAATCCGCAACAAAATAATCAATCATAAGCCGATTAATCAGCAGTGCATCTTCTAATAATGAATTTTGCTCTTTAATCTGCTCATCTGGAGCACTGCAAAACGAAATGAAAGTCGTCTCCTATGTCTTCTTTATCACATTCTCTACAAGTGCAAGTGCAAATTCATCTTCGCCCAACCTCAATCATAAGTTGATGTCTGCCGTATCCAAATTTGACCGATGGATAAATTAGAGATTTCATTTTCATGTGCATCGATGCGCGTGTGTGCGTGTGCGTGTGTGTGTGTGTGTGTGTGTGTGTGTGTGTGTTTGCGCGCGCGTGCGTGCGTGAGTGTGTGTAAGTGTGCATGTGCGAGAGCGGTCGCACGTGCGCAAGCGTGCATTTTTGTGTGCGTGTGCGTGTGTGTGTGCGCGCGGGCTCCTCGTGTGTGTGTGTGGTGTGTGTGTGTGTGTGTGTGTGTGTGTGTGTGTGTGTGCGTATGTGTGCACGCACGCGCACGCGCGCGCGCCCGTGCGGAGACCTTCGTAAGCACTTAGCACAATCTTTACCTCAGAGCCATAACCATCCATACTAATCATCGTCATTATCATTAACTATTTTTATCACAGTCATCATCGTCATCCTCATCTTGTTCACTCATCCATCACTACAGAGGTCGCCTCCCCTACGCCACAGCGACAGACGTGTGATTCACTTCTGTCGTTTGTGAGGTCATCAGATGCTGTCAATAGACGCTTGAAAATTCACTCGTCCGTAGTGTATGGTGTAATCAAAGCAGTGAGCGTTACTTCACACTCTGTTTTGTGTGTTTATTTTGTCTTTGGCCTGTACATTGTAGGTTGCAGCCTCATCTTTTTGTGCTTTGTAATCAGGTGTACACTGTACACACCTTATTCATTACAGAGACCAAAACACTTTTTTGTAATGAAAATAAAAATAAATAAATAAATAAATAACATAAAATCATTTTAAAAATAAAAAAAGGAAAGAAAAAAAGAAAAAAAAGAAAAAAGAAAAACCCTCCACACTCAACTTATCATCCATGTTAGTACTTTCAAACACACATCTGATATATGCATATATACATAAGTGTAATACCCTAGTGGTACACAAAATTGTTGATCTCTATAAGAAAAAAATGCAACCTGTGACTGCGAAATAATCATGGCAATTTCAGCAACATATGAATCATATAAGGCAGTACTGTTCATCTCTCCTGGTAGAGTGAGGTCAACACTGGGCATTCAAACAAAAGATGACGCACAGAAACGTTTTCTCTGCAGACACAAGTAATACCATGAGAATATTTAGTGTTCCAAGTATTCAGCCTTAATTTATGAATTAATCTAACAATGTGACTTGGGCACGATCGTAAAGTACCCCTTTTTTTGACTAAAATTTTGCTCATGTATATACTTTTCCATAATTTGGATTAACTCACAAGAGGACAAACCTAAGGGATTTTTTTAATAAACTTTTAGCGTTTCTATTTGCTCCTTCTTTTGCAAGACAGTCTGCTATTTCATTCCACTTTATACCACAGTGAGATGGGACCCAACAAAAATCAATTCTTATGCCTAGAGTTATGAAACAATGCAGTAAATGTTTTATTTCAAAAAGCAAATCTGTTCTAGCTTTACAGTCCTAATGCTCTAGTGATTGTAAAACAGATTTGGAATCAACACACAGTAAAATTTCATAGAAGCAATTGGTGTATCATATATTATGTAAGTCAAAGCCTTCAGTATTGCATATAATTCTGAGGTATAGATTGAAAACCCATTCCTAAATAATGTGATTTCCTGACATTTAAAGTTGGAATTATAAAGCCAGAACCACTGTAAGAGGATTCCATTTCCGACTCATCTGTAAACACTTTTAAATGTTTTGGATAGCTGTTTTCTAAATGTTCACAAACTTCAGTTGTTGAAATATCTACATTATCACTTATCTTTGACATACTGAATTTGTAATCAAAAGAAGCATTTAGGTGCTCCCAAGGAGGCAATGGAGGTATCGCAGGAAATTCTGGTATATCAGTAATATAAATATGACATCATGTGTGTGTGTGTGTGTGTGTGTGTGTGTGTGTGTGTGTGTCTGTCTGTCTGTCTGTCTGTCTGTCTGTCTGTCTGTCTGTCTGTCTGTCTTCTCTCTCTCTCTCTCTCTCTCCTCTCTCTCTCTCTCTCTCACTCTCTCTCCTCTCATACCCTTACTCTCAGTCACACCCCACACAATGAACTCACACACACACACACACACACACACACACACTGAGCGAGCGAGCGAGCGAGCGAGAGAGAGAGGAAGGAAGAGAACACACACCACACACACACACACACACACACACACACACACACACACTGCGCGAGCGAGCGAGACACACGCGCACGCACGCACGCACACACACACACACACACACACACCACACACACACACACACACACACACACACACAGAGTTCTCACAACAACGACAGACAAGAGTGAGTGGGACGACAATGACCGGCCGGTAACAAAGCAGAACCCCATCACATTGGCCGGCCAGTCGTGATGCTACTAGGCAGTGGCGGTCGGTTATCACGACAACATCCAGCTGTGAGCGTGTCAGCATGAGAATAATACTCTCCCCGCACGCATGCATGCATGTCTTGATGAATCACTGATGAATCACTATATCCCTATCTGTCGATGGCGGGATGTATCCTGTTTTTAATAACATACACGCCAACCCACGCACGCGAGTGCGCACACAAAGAAAGAGAGTGAGAGAGGGAGAGAGAGAAAGAGAGGGGGGGGGGGGGAGCAGGGAAGGGGGCAGTTTGAGAAATGAATGGTGTATGTCGTCTGCATGTCTATCTATCTAGATATGAATGAAATGAAACGTACAGGTTATTGTCCACGATCTGGACAAAAAGGTTTTATATGCCTCGATATGGACATGTTATAGAGTTACTGTTTCCCTTTTTTCGGTTTACTGTAAAATCAATCTCTCTCTCTCTCTCTCTCTCTCTCTCTCTCTCTCTCTCTCCTCTCCTCTTCTATACGTCTTTAGTAACAAATCAAAATATAAGAGAAGATGTGCTAAAGTTTAGGTCAAGAGTGCATGGTCTAGGTCCTGCAAAACACTGGTTTATGACCAAGGAACATTGGTACTGAGTGTCCAAAGTGCGGAAGACGTGAGGGACCTTTTTTTTTTTTCTTTCTTCTTTTTCTGCGTACGCTGGCTGATGCGGAGTTTTGTGTGTATGACCATTTTCTATCCCGCCATTAAGGCAGCCATACTCCAGCTTCGGGGGAAATGCATGCTACGTGCAACGTGTCATCCATACCGACGGCCAAACTGGCCTTCTCTTCCGAAAGTTGGTGAGATTTTACGTGTATGCAAGATGTCATGCGTGCGTTCACAAACAGAACCTCTATTTATAGTCTCATTCGAACTGTATGGGAAATGGAGTCAGAACCAATGTTAACTCCGAGGGAAAAATCCCCCTGTACCGAAACGACCCGGCGGAGATTCGAACCCGCAACCCCAGGATCACCAAGATTACGAGTCCGGCGCTCTACCACTGAGCTGTTCCGGCCCCCACGTGAAGAAGACGACCTACACTATCTTTAGGACATTCGCCGATAATATTCATTTTTTCTTTTCTTTCCTCCCCCCCCCCCCCCCCCCCCCCCCCCCTCCCCTCAATATGACTCATCTTGAGCCTACGGTAGTAAGCAACGTGAGAAATCTTTTTTGTCAACAGATAACGATACAGCTATCACTGCACTTTGTAAGTACTTGACTGAAGCTACCAATGACAGAAAAAAGACATTTGAATTTAATGACAGCAGTTTTATCATCTGATTTTCCTTGGTTTTACCTTATTATCATGCACTTTCGCAATATGTGGATGGCCATGCAGTCTCAGTGTGTGCGCGCGCGCGCGTGCGTGTATGCGTGAGTGCGTGCGAGTGTGTGTGTGTGTGTGTTGTGTCTGTCTGTCTGTGCGTGCGTGCGTGCTGGTACGCGCGTGCTCGCGCGAGTGTGTGTGTGTGTGTGTGTGTGTGTGTGTGTGTGTGTGTGTGTGTGTGTGTGTGTGTGGTGTGCGTGCGTGCTTGCGTGCACATGTGCGGGCGTGCATATGGGATAGCCAGGAGGAGGAGCGGCGGGAGAGAGGTAAGAGGGGGGGGGGGGGGGGGGGGGGGGGGGGAAGGTGGCGAAGAGTCGGGGATCTCTTGGAGTGAAGGGTGAGGCTGGGAGCGAGGGGGGAATGGATGAACGTCAGCTGGTGTTTCCTGTTTGTTTGTGTTGACGGCGTGTACGTTGTGTGTGAAGGGAATAGGCGCGATGTGTCGGGACTGTGAGGGGGGTGGCAATGGGCGGGTGGGGAAGGGCAGGTTGAAGGTAAGTCTCCTCACTGGGTTAGATCGCTCACGGTGTGTGAGCTAGTTTATGTTGTAAAATATCTGTACCTTGCTTTAGAATGTGAGCGATATTTTCATCCCAATAACGTTCTTGTTGGTTTGGGGCGTTAATCTCATCATTATTTGTTTCCCCTTATACTTCAAATGATGTGCAACACGTCAAGTCGTATGTGTACCCCCCGTGCCTTAATGGTTGGTCAAGCTGAAGGCAAAAGAACGTGCAAGCGTGTCTCTCTCTCACTCTGTGTGTGTGTGTGTGTGTGTGTGTGTGTGTGTGTGTGTGTGTGTGTGTGTGTGTGTGTGTGTGTGAACACACGCGCACACGCACGCACGCACGCGCACACACACACACACACACACATACACAATGGTGGAGGAGGGTGTGTGCTAGTGGTGTGGACGAGCAAAAGGAGGAGGGGATGGAGGAGACCGATACAGGCCGGACAGGAGAGAGACAGAGAGAGACAGACACACTCACTCACACAGACATAGAGAAAGCGAGTAAAAGCTGGGGAACAGGCACAGAGAGAGAAGGGAGACAAACGAGGGCTCAAATCCCAGAGAGCAAAGGGAGATAAGAAAGACGGCAGTCAGCCCTCATCAATCCACCGCACCCGGGATCTTACCACGATGAAAGTGTGTGGTGTGGGGGGGGGGGGGGGGGGGGGGGGGGGGAGGGGGGGGGAGGAGGGGGGAACGAAGATCTGCAGGGAAGTGGTAGAAGGGGGGATGGGGGCGATTTTTTTTCCAGGTTGGTGTGGAGTAGGGGAGGGGAGGTGGAGGCGGGAGGGGAGGAGGGGGGGGGGGGGGGGGTCTACACCCCTTGCTCTGTCCCCTCTGTCCATAAATCAGGATGATCAAGGGTGGGTGATGCCATCAATAATTCAGGGTCATCAACATCACGTGGGGGAGGGGAGGGGGGCCCATTATTAACGAGTTCTCAAGAGCCAGCTAGCCAACATTCGTATTCACTCCCCTCCTCATTCCGCCTCCCTCTCTCTCTCTCTCTCTCTCTCTCTTCTCTCTCTCTCTCTCTCTCTCTCCCTTTCACTGCTCCCCTTTTATCTTTTGTTGATTTTTTTTTGTTCAAATGTTTCATCTAATTTTGCGAAACAATGCCTGTCATGATTACGACAAAGTGTGTGTGTGTGTGTGTGTGTGTGTGTGTGTGTGTGTGTGTGTGTGTGTGTGTGTGTGTGTGTGTGTGTTTTCATTTTTTTTTTTTTTTTAAATCACAGATTCCGAAGGGACGCTGTTTTTTTTTTATCCAAAAATCTGGATTTTTTTTCCAATAAATGTTTCACGAATGAAAAGTGCGAGGTTTTTTGTGTGGGGGGATTTTCTTCTTTTTTTTTTTTCCAAATTTGTTTTCATCCCGTTGTTCCATTCTACAGAAGAACATGTCTCGTTAACTCTTTATCATCGTTTGATTTTGGCGAGGTAGTCAGCAGCAGCGGGCGGAGATTTGGATCAGGGATGATCAAGACATTACTAGTTAGAGACGGCCGATGGATGGCACAGGCATCAATAATGCATGGCGAGCATTGAACGGCCACTGGCATCAATCACAGAAAGAAAGAAAGAAAGAAAAAAAAAAAACACTGCTCTGACACACACAAAAAAAAAGCCAGGACGACAGCAGACAAGGGATCGGGAGGCTGTGAAGAGCTCCAATCAGACAACAGGAGACATGATCGTCGCCAACCCCCCCCCCCCCCCCCCATCCCCTCCCCCCTTCCCTCTCTATCTGTCCGTCTCTCTCTCTCTCCTCTCTCTCTCTCTCTCTCTCTCTCTCTCTCTCTCTCTCTCTCTCTCTTTTTTTCTCTCTCCCCTCTTCTCTCTCTCCCTCTCTCCTTCCTCTCTCCATCTCTCGCTCCTCTCTTCCTTTCTCCCTCCCTCCTCCCTCTTCTCTCTCTCCTTTTCTCTTCTCCCTCCTCTCCCCCCTTTCTCCCTCCCTCTCTCTTTCCCTCCCTCCCTCCGCCCCCCAGCAGTCTACTCGGCCACCCCCATCGTTCCATTATGTGAGAAGCTCTAAAGGTCAGCTCGCCTGTCGTTTGTATCTGCACAGCTTGCTGCAGACAGGAAGTGGGGGGGGGGGGGGGGGGGGGGGGGGGGGGGGGGGGGGAGAGAAGGTGGACCAGTGTGCAGTGCTCCTACAGAGAAACAAAGGGTGGGTTCAGGTTGGGGGAAGGGGGTCGATGGGAAAGGAGAGAGAGAGAAAGAGAGAGAGACAGAGACAGAGACAGAGATAAAGAGAGAGAGAGAGGGACAGAGACAGAGATACAGATAGACAGAGGTTTCGAAAAAAAAAAAAATTAAAAGAGTTTCTTTCAGTCTGCCAGCATTGGAACTTTAGTGAACCTCGTCTTAAGACAGCCAGTATGTCAACACTGGAACCTCGGAAAGCCTCGTTAACACGACGCTAAGACAGCCACGACATCAACACAAGGTGACTGTCAGAAAGTCATGTTCTGACGTTAAGACAGCTTACATGATTACATTAGACCCTTCGGGAATCATATCAATCTGTTTCAGGACAGCCAGTATGTTAACACTGGAGCTTAAAAATTTTTTTAAAAAACAAAAAAAAAAACTTTGCAAACCTGACGTGAAGATGTCAGCATACTGACATCGTCCACGCTCAAAGCTGTGTAACTTAATACGACGGCACCTCCTCCCTTTTCTTCTGTGAGCAATGGGAAACGAAACACCCGAATTTGTACAATCCCAGACAATGACCACATCTTACCCATTACTTTAAGAGTGCATAGGAAGGTGAATATCCGCAAAAAGATTTACATACACATCCTACCCTTCACTTTTAGCGTGCAGAAGGTGAATCACAGCAAATCGACGTACATGCCGGTAAAAGTGTTTCATCTTCGCGAGTTCAAGAACCTGCTCATCTCAAAGCCAGCAAAATGGTGTTTGTAACATCCCGACATTATTTTGTCTGTGTGCAGAAGCAGAGCAGCAGCACCGTCACTGGCACCTCCGACCCGCACAGTCTTCCATTTCGGGTGCAGAATCCACCGGCCTGTGCGGTCTTGGCCTCCCAGGGGAGGATCTAGCTGCCACGCCCTCTGCCATCAGGACGGATGGCACCACGAGCCTTTTTTCCTGCCTTCAGGACGCCGTTCCACTATGACCGTTATGACGCCACCACAGCCCTGTCGTCACGACGCCGTCACTGTCCTGTTCTGTAATGACGTCACCGCAGACCTGTCTTCTGCTTTCTGGATGCCCCACTGGTTTTCATGGCGTCCTCCCACCAACGTCGGTTTCCATGACGTCGCATGTTTTCCGTGGCATCAGCTTCGATCTTTGTGATAGTGTCACGTTTCTTCATGACGCCATCCCAACTGTGTCTTTATGACGTCAGCCTGTCGTCGTCTATGTGCCCTCCAAGTGCACTTCATCTTCAGACATCTTTCTTGACTGGGATGTTGAGCCCTTGCTTGCTGCCTGAAGGAACCAAACTGTGCCAGTCCTTGAGTCAGGTGGGCTATCCCCCTTTCTTGCGTGAACCAAGTTTGGAGTGCCGTCTATTCCGGTCCAGCACGCCTGATTTATCGCCATTAGTGCGGCCATGTGTGGACCATCATAACTCAAAACGTGAACTTTGGTCATACCAGGCCAATGCAGTGGTGAACTCCTGAACATGTTCTATGTGAACAATGAAAAGTCAGAGGTCTCTATCACTACTGCTCGTAACCTGAATTTGGAGACTGCTCAAGCATCTATCTACACAAACCATCATTTGCCCACTACCACAGCCAGACAGAATGATTAACCCGCTGCTATCAGCAGCTACAGCAAAAAGTCAGTCCCAGCCGGCGATGCAAAGTCATGTAAGCTCCGTGCCAATCAAGAACACAACAGCACGTGCACAGGACAACAGCACTAAGTGACCTTCCACCACCGCAGTAGCATGTAGTAAGAGGCACAATCGTTGAGTCACGAAGTACGATTTAGCATTCGATCACATATAGGAGGCTCATGTTAGTTTTATGTGGTCTTTTTTTCTGCCACCATGACATATGATTGACTAATGACTGAGCTGAGAAGTCACCAACAGAAACCTTGTGAGCGCAAAAATATGATCGTCTATCTGTCAAACTAGAGAAACCTGAAGTCCAGTGGATTACACTTCCTACTTGTCTCTTAAAAAGAAAAAGAAAGGAAAAGACAGAAAGAAAGACGTAAAGGAAAGGAAGCAAGAAAGAAAGACAGAAAAAGAGAAGCAAATAGAGGGGAAAAAAGGAACGAAAAAAAAGAAAGCAGCAGCAAATGATGCTGCGCCGAGTGTCAAGCTCAGAAATGTTCATGGCTAGGAACCAGAACTAATACATACTGCACACAGCACCGGGATCTTCTCCGCACACACAGTCTTCACAGACCTCTCCCGTTCCACCATGACTCTCAACAGCAGCAACCTCAGCATCCCCAGCAGTGATGATGGTGAAGCGCTGGAGGGCGTGGTGGTGGAAGCCTACTCCTGGTGCTGTCGGCAGCAGCGTTGGTGCTGGCCATGGTGCTAGGGGGAGGCGGCAGCCTCACCATCCTCCTGGCCATCTTCCAGAGCCAGCGCGTGCGCAAGTACAGCTACACCCTGCTCCTGGTACTCTTCTTCCTATGCTGCGGCCTGGACCTGCTGTGGTCGCCCATGGAGCTGGCCCACCTGCTCAGCTACCACTACCACCTGCACAACCCCACCCTGGACTTCGCCGTGGCCACCTTCGCCATATACGTGTTCATGGTGGCGGGCGTGGCTATCCTCGTCACGGCCTACTGCGCGGAAAACGTGCTGAGGATCTTCGGGGTGTTGAGCCCCGTGCTGCGCAATGCCTGGCCACTGTCCGTCTGCCTGTCCATGCTCATCCTCTGCCTCCTCATGGCGCTGGCCTTTGTCTCTACCTCCGTCAACCAGGTGCACCCCACCCCGCTCAGCTACCTCATTCTGCACGCCGCCTCCTCCGCCACGCGGCTCACCATCCTGGCCCTGCTGCTGTTGGTGGTGATGCTGGGGGCGGCGGCCGTGGTGCTGGCCGTGGTCTTGGCCGTGAGGAGGGGAGTCATGAACCCTTCGGAGAGCTTTCTGTCCGCGCAGTCCAACGAGTCCAACAACGGCAACACCGTGCCCCGATTCCTGGTCAACCAGACAGAGGCAGCGGCTTGCACTGAAGACATTGACAAGATGTCCATGTCGGCTTCCTCCTCCAAGCTTCCGGACCCCGTGGGGCCTGAGGTGACTCCGGCCACGCCAGTGAAGAGCCCTGCCAAACTGGGCGCCCAGCACGCACCCTCCTCACGGGGACCCACCATGCTGGGAGTCAACATGGCTCAGGTACGGCAGGCAGCACAATTGTATCACACCTCGCACCGAACTTCTCTGTCTGTGTCTGTCTGTCTGTCTGTCTGTCTGTCTCTCTCTCTCTCTCTCTCTCTCTCTCTCTCTCTCTCTCTCTCTCTCTCTCTCTCTCAAGAAAGAAAGAAAGAAAGAAAGAAAGAAGAAGAAACAAAGAAAAAAATGTAAAGAAAAAAGACCCCACAGACTACGGGAAAAACGGACGATGTTTTACATTTTTTTTCTTTAATTCCTGCACAATGCTACAAGAAACCTTTTTTCAGCTCATAGACGAAACTAACATGGGGGGGGGGGGGGGGGGGGGGGCAATGAAAGTAGGTCTTTTCGGAAAAAGAAGTAGGTCTTTTCCGGAAAAAAAATGCCCTAACTGATTGTCCATAAGTTGACAATCTTCACGATCATTGCCTTTATTCTAATCACAGCCCAGGACCCAACACTTGAATGGCCTTTCTTAAAGCCACCGGCTCGCTTGCCTGATCAAGACTCAACCACGCCAGCATCAAGATTTTCATCAAAGCCTTTCTCTTTTGCTCATACTCCTTTTACTCTTTGGTTATAAGCCAGGAGCTGAACTTGGGTTTGCACCTCAGTATTATAGTTAGTGTGTACCTGTGTGCGTATGTGTGTGAGGGAGGGAGGAGGGTTGACGTATCTATGCAAATGTGAGTGCAAACATCTAAGCATTTGCGAAGGTGTCTATGACCAATGTACTTTGAAGTCGCCCCTTTTACATATATTGTCTGTGACCTCGGTAGTGTGAAATCCCCAGTATCATGTATGACTATCGGAAGGTAAAAATCCCTTGTACAGACATCATCTGTGACCACTGTACAGTGAAATCCCCTGTATCGTGTATGACTATCGGAGGGTAAAAATCCCTTGTACAGAAATCGTCTGTGACCACTGTAGTGTGAAATCCCCTGTATCATGCACGACTATCGGAGGGTAAAAATCTTTTGTACACTGGTACAGACATCATCTGTGACCACTGTAGTGTGAAATCCCCTGTATCATGTATGACTATCGGAAGGTAAAAATCCCTTGTACAGACATCATCTGTGACTACTGTACAGTGAAATCCCCTGTATCGTGTATGACTATCGGAGGGTAAAAATCCCTTGTACAGACATCGTCCGTGACAATTGATTTGATTGATTGATTTAATTTAGAGTCTGTTCACAACAATGGTGTGAGTGTGAGTGCGTGTGTACGTGTGCGTGTGTGCATGCATGCCCGCCTGCACGCGCCGTGTGTGTGTGTGTGTGTGTGTGTGTGTGTGTGTGTGTGTGTGTGTGAGTGTGAGTGAGAGAGAGAGAGAGAGAGAGAGAGAGAGAGCGTGTGTGTGTGTGTGTGTGTGTGTGTGTGTGTGTGGGGTGTGTGTGCGTGCGTGCGTGCGTGCGTGCGTGCGTGCGTGCGCGTGCGCGCGCGCGGACACAAATACATGAAAGTTTGCCTATTAACGACCATAACAATAATTATAAAATGATAAATCAATTACAACAAATGAATATTAACAGAACTCGATATAGCCTGCCTGCCATCCGTGACAACTGTAGGATGAAATCCCTTGACATACATTGTCTGTGACCACTGTACAGTGGTCCGTGACCTGTAGGATGAAATCCCTTGTACATACATTGTCTGTGACCACTGTACAGTGGTCCGTGACCTGTAGGATGAAATCCCTTGTACATACATTGTCTGTGACCACTGTACAGTGAAATCCCATGTACAGACATCGTCTGTGACCACTGTAGGATGAAATCCCTTGTATAGACATCGTCTGTGACCACTGTCGACTGAAGTCACCACTGATGATATATCGATGGTTTCTTACCACTGCAGAGCGAAATCCATGCAAATCCTCTGCAAAGACATCGTCTTTGACCACTGCGAAGTAAAGTCATCATTGATGATATTGATGGTCTCTGACCACTGTCAATTCAATTCATTCTTTAAGCAGATGTCGTGAATCTGTGACCCTGCTGACTGAGTGATGGAGGTGATTCTGTTGGGCAGGCAGATGTCGTGACTTTGTGACCCTGCTGATTGATTGATTGCGGTGATTCTGTTGGGCAGGTGCTGGGACGTCGCCGCCACACCATCTGTCAGATCGGGGACTCCAGCGCCCCGTCAGACCCTATCTCCAAAGCCAAGCAGTACAACTACGTGCGCAAGTTCTCCGTGGACATCTCCGCCCTGCAGGCTCAGCTGGAGAACCCCAAGCTCTTCAAGGACATTCTGCCCTTCGCCTCCCACCAGGACCTCACGCAGAAGCAGCAGCAGGACGCCAGCCAGCCTCAGCCCCCCGAGTCCAAAGCTTCTCTCCCGCCTCTGTCGGATCTCAAACTCCGCCCAGAAACGATAGAGACTGCGGGAGGCATCACCCTGCCTGTGCCTCCCCGGCCTCCGGTCATAACTGTGTCGGAGGACGTGCGCGAGGACGTGGAAGGGGAAATCAAGGAGGAGTGTGTGAAGGAGGGAACCCAGTTGAACGCAGCTAGCCCGGAGCACACGCCCACCGTGGACAGAGTGAACCTGACGGAAGTTCCGTGTCTGCCTGTCACAGCGCCCATGGATGAAGAGGACGAGGAAGAAGAAGAGGACGGCAACAAAACGGCAGAAGATCCCTGCGGTGACGATGCAGAAAACAGCAGCTATAAAGTCAACAACCGACTGAGCGACAGGGACCAGGACTTCATCAAAATGACCTTGCTCATGGCTCTGACGTTCTTTCTCTGCACGTTCCCGCTCTTCTTGATCGAGGCCATGAAGAGCAGCGTCCATCTGCACACTTACATCAACATCTGCACGTGTGCGCGCGCCCTGTCCGTCATCCAGACTATCATCTACCCGCACATTGTCATCTGTATGGACAGGGTGGTGCACAGGGCAGTCAACAGGCTGAAGCAGAGGGTCGGTCACCTCTGTAGACTGGTGGACAGGGAGGGGGCAGACCTACCTCCTGAACACAGTTCTAACACCAGTCAGATGTGAACACACAGGGGGAAAAGAGGACCATTCCTATATTCCAGTCCTTTGGGACATCCGCGAGACTGAAACTTGCCTGGTGAGGTGGGCACGATGCTGGATCTTCGTGTTCTCTGTTCACTTCACACGTCAAATAAGGCAACAGCTCCATCCTCAGTTATCAGTACCAGAACGAAGTCACCTGGTAAGTAACACAGAACTGGGATCACCACCACATGCAGTGACATGTGAGCTGGAAACATAGCGCACATGGCTCAATTGAAAAAAAAAAAAGATTCAGCATTTCATTTACAAAACACCGAATGGCACTAAACATCCAGGGTACAAGACTATATGCACATGCAGCATTTTGTCAAAAGCAAAGCCAAGGAATACGGGAACACAAAGAGGACCACAGAAGGGAGCCACTGCTCCCATACAAAAGGGGAGCTATGCTACATTGCATTGGCCAAGCTCTACTCTGCATTCTAAGAGGAGCTATGTGTTACACTCCATTGGCTCTGAGTTCTACTGTACATACACAGGGAAGCTATGTGTTACATTGCAATTGCTGAATTATGCTCTGCATATAAACAGATCTGTGTTCTATTGCTATGTACGAAATCTGCACTGAACACAAAGTAAAGCAATGAGTTACATTGCACTGGTTGGTTTCTGCTCTACATTCAGAAAGATGCGTTGTATTGCAATGGATGGGTTCTGCCCTGCATACAGTGAGATGTGTTATGCACTGGATGGGTTTTGCTCTGCATCAGAAAGATGTGTCATATGGCACTGGATGGCTTTTGCTCTGCATACAGAAAGATGTGTCATATGGCACTGGATGGCTTTTGCTCTGCATACAGAATGATGTGTCATATGGCAATGGATGGGTTCTGCTCTACATACAGAAAGATGTGTCATATGGCACTGGATGGCTTTTGCTCTGCATACAGAATGATGTGTCATATGGCAATGGATGGTTCTGCTCTACATACAGAAAGATGTGTCATATGGCACTGGATGGCTTTTGCTCTGCATACAGAAAGATGTGTCATATGGCAATGGATGGGGTTTGCTCTACATACAGAAAGATGTCACATGGCAATGGATGGGTTTTGCTCTACATACAGAAAGATGTGTCATATGGCAATGGACGGGTTTTGCTCTGCATACAGAATGATGTGTCATATGGCAATGGATGGGTTTTGCTCTACATACAAAAAGACGTGTCATATTGCAATGGATGGGTTCTGCTCTGCATACAGAAAGATTGAGCATATTGCAATGGATGGGTTTTGCTCTGCACACAGAAAGATGTGTCATATGGCAATGGATGGGTTTTGCTTTGCATACAGAGAGATGGGTTATATTGCAATGGATGGATTCTGCTCTGCATACAGAAAGATGGAGTATACTGCAATGGATGGGTTTTGCTCTGCATACAGAAAGATGGGTTATATTGCAATGGATGGATTCTGCTCTGCAGACAGAGAGGTGTTAAACTGCAATGGATGGACTCTGCACTGGATACAGAGAGGTGTTAAACTGCACTGGATTGGTCGTTTTGCTCTGCATACAGAGAGCTGATGCGTTATATTGCAATAGATGGGTTTTGTTCTGCATACAGAGGTGTGTTTTATTGCAATGGATGGGTTCTGCTTTGAACACAGAGAGGAGATGTGTTAAATTGAAAACAATGGGTTTTGCTGTAAGTACAAACAGGAGCAAAGTATTAGACTGCAATGGCCAATTTGCTCTACAGACACAAAGGATCTATCTATAAGTTACACTGCAATGAACGGATTCTGCTTTACATATAAAGTGTTGTGTGGTGTCTTACGTGGATGTGCTGTGTGTGGAAGCACAGACGATTCTACTGACAGACTGACTGACTGATTGATCCGACTATGTCCCCTTGCATTGCTCAGTTCGAGAAACGTCAGTATGGAAGTCATCAGGCGTTTGAGGACATCATTAACTTAATTAAACGCGCTGCTTTCGCTGCATTCCCAAAGAACACTTACCCCCAAAAATCTCTTTCTCTCACTCTATCTCTTATTTGTATGTGCATTCCTTCATTCAAAGATGAGCTCACATATGTACATCGTGTGCCCACACACACACACGCGTGCGCAGCACGCACGCACGGCCACCACACACACACACACACACACACACACACACACACACACACACAACCAAATGCACAAAACATACTTGAGCATGCGTGCGCCATCTTGTGTAACTCTTGTGCATACGTAAGTGGTGTGTGATGGCAGCGTTGTGTGGTGTGGTGTGGTGTGGTGTGGTGTGGTGTGGTGTGGTGTGGGTGTGGCGTGGAGTGGTGAGGTGAGGTGTGGTGTGGTGTGGTGTGGTGTGGTGTGGTGTGGTGTGGTGTGGGCTAACGTGGTGTGGTGTGGTGTGGACTGATGTGGTGTGATGTGGTGTGGTCTAGTATGGTGCTGCGTAATATCTGAAATGTTTGTATAAGCCTACTTGAGTGCGAAAACATGCAGATAGACAGAGAGAGAAAGACAGACAGACAGACTGACTGACAGACGAACAGAGAGAGAGAGAGAGAGAGAGAGAGAGAGAGAGAGAGGAGAGAGAGAGAGAGAGAGAGAGAGAGAGAAACCCCCCAGCGCAGTGAATACCTACCATCGCTGAAGCTATCTGGCGGAGCGATACGATCACACTACATCTGGACACGCGGTTTGCGACAGCAAGAGCATGGGAAGACTTCTGAAGCCAGAAGTCGATACAATCACCGCTTTAATTGATCTCCCCCCCCCCCCCCCCCCACCCCCCACACCCCTACCCCCTTAGAGTACGGTTTCCTACCAATGCAGCTTCCCCTCGAGCAAAAGAGGTTCTCTGCATCAGAGCAATAAGCAAGTACGGACATTCAAACAGTCACATGTGACAGGCTGCCACTTTTGTCATTGATGTTGTCCAATGTATGGTGAAATGTTCGCCTGCCTGTTTTACTGAACGTGCGGTTCTAGATCTTGTGCAACAGTGATCACGTGTATTATATTTCTACTAACATCTTGGACATGTCTGTAGATGTAGTGTTTCATGCAGTTGACTTTTCTTAATAACTGAATGGGGGAGAAGAAGACATGCTTGGTGTATTATTACATTAAAGAAACCAGAGAAAGGGATATGTTTCATTTGTGTGCGAGTGTGGTGTGTGTGTGTGTGTGTGTGTGTGTGTGTGTGTGTGTGTGTGTGTGTGTGTGTGTGTGTGAATGTGTGTGTGTGTGTGTGTGTGTGTGTGTGTGTGTGTGTGTGTGTGTGTGTGGTGAGAGAGAGAGAGAGAGGGGGGGGGGGAGGGAGGGGTAGCCTGTGTGCGCTCTGCAGTGATAAAGGTCTTGGTCTCATAATCCTTTGTTCATCCAGCTATACTCCCTACAATGACGAGGGTTTTGGTCTCCCAATCCTTTGTTCATCAAGCTACACTCTGCCTCTGCAATGAAAAGCGTACCGGTACAAGGTTCCCCAATCCTGAATGTATCCAGCTACACTCTCCAACAACAGAACGGTCTCTCAATCTTTTCTTTCTTTTATTTTCATCCAGCTACATCCTGTAGTGACAAGGCTATATTAGTCTCCCAATCCGTTGCTCTCCCGATACACTTTGCAATGAGAAGGATACTGGTCTCCCAATCCTTTGTGCATCCATGTACATTCTGCAGTGACAAGGGCATTGGGTCTCCCAATCTTTTGTTCATCCATCTACTCTCTGCAGTGACAAGGGTATTGGGTATACTAATCCTTTGTTCATCCAACTACACTGGACTGTAACAAAGGTACTGGTCCTCCAATCCTTTGTTCAACCAGCTTCACTCTACAACAGTACTGGTACACGGTTCCCAATCTTTGATACATCCAAATGCACTCTCCAACAAAAGAACAGTCTCTCAGTCCGTTGATCATCCTAGTGCACTCTGTGGAATACAAGTCTTCCAATCCTTTGTTCATCCAGACGTAGTCCGCAGTTACAAAGGTATTGGTTATGCCATTTCTTTGTTCATCCAGATACAGTCTGCTGTAACAATGATGTTGGTCTCCGAATCCCTTTTTTTTTTAAATCAGCCACGCTCTAATAACAAGGGTACTGGTCTTCCAATCCTTTTTCTTTTATCCAGGTACACTTTAACAAGGTACTGTCTTGCGATCCTTTGTTTATCAGGTCACTCTAATAACAAGGGTACTGGTCTTGCAATCCTTTTTTCATCCAGATACACTGAAATGACAAATTTTTTGGGACACCCCCCCCCCTCCCAATCCTTTGTTTATCGAATACACTCTGCATTAACAAGTTTATTGGTCTCCCTCGTCCTTTGTTCATTCGGATACACTCTGAGACGACAAAGCTATTTGGTCCAAATCCTCACATACCCAACTCACTCTGCAGTAACTGGATAGTTGGTCCTTAATGCAAAGTTGCATCGACTAACTTGCACAATGATTCAGCCAGCCGTGCCAATCGGCTGAGGATGGAGACTTTTTCAAGTCAGGTCACCACAAAAAGCATCATCTGGCATAGATCATCGTAACACGCCACATCTGTTACGGTGTTTTAGTCTTAAGAGTAACGATCTTCCACTTCACCATAACAAGCACATCTGTTAGAGAGCTTTGAGAGTAACGACCTTCGCTTCACTATAACAAGACACATCTGTTAGAGAGCTTTGAGAGTACGATCTTCACTTCACTATAACAAGACACATGTTACAAGTTTTAACAGTTACGATCTTCAGTCACACACAGCCACATCTGCAGTGTTTTAAGAGTAGCCATCTTCACTTCACATAAAGGTCACATCTATTACAGAGCTTTAAGTGTGGCGATCTTCCAGTTCTACAAACAAGCCACATCTATTACAGAGCTTTAAGAGTAACGATCTTCCTGTCCAACGAAACAAGTCACATCTATTACAGAGCTTTAAGTGTAGCGATCTTCCTGTCCAACGAAACAAGTCACATCTATTACAAGCTTTGAGAGTAGCGATCTTCCTGTCAACGAAACAAGTCACATCTTTACAGAGCTTTAAGAGTAGCGATCTTCCTGTCCAACGAAACAAGTCACATCTATTACAGAGCTTTAAGAGTAGCGATCTTCCTGTCCAACAAAACAAGTCACATCTATTACAGAGCTTTAAGAGTAACGATCTTCCTGTCCAACGAAACAAGTCACATCTATTACAGAGCTTTAAGTGTACGATCTTCCTGTCCAACGAAACAAGTCACATCTATTACAGAGCTTTAAGTGTAGCGATCTTCCTGTCCAACGAAACAAGTCACATCTATTACAGAGCTTTGAGGTAGCGATCTTCCTGTCAACGAAACAAGTCACATCTATTACAGAGCTTTAAGAGTAGCGATCTTCCTGTCCAACGAAACAAGTCACATCTATTACAGAGCTTTAAGAGTAGCGATCTTCCTGTCCAACGAAACAAGTCACATCTATTACAGAGCTTTAAGGGTAGCGATCTTCCTGTCCAACGAAACAAGTCACATCTATTACAGAGCTTTAATTGTAGCGATCTTCCTGTCCAACGAAACAAGTCACATCTATTACAGAGCTTTAAGAGTAGCGATCTTCCTGTCCAACGAAACAAGTCACATCTATCACATAGCTTTAAGAATAGCGATCTTCCTGTCCAATGAAACAAGTCACATCTATTACAGAGCTTTAAGAGTAGCGATCTTCTGTCCAACGAAACAAGTCACATCTATTACAGAGCTTTAAGAGTAGCGATCTTCCTGTCCAACGAAACAAGCCACATCTATTACAGAGCTTTAAGGGTAGCGATCTTCCTGTCCAACGAAACAAGTCACATCTATTACAGAGCTTTGAGAGTAGCGATCTTCCTGTCCAACGAAACAAGCCACATCTATTACAGAGCTTTAAGGGTAGCGATCTTCCTGTCCAACGAAACAAGTCACATCTATTACAGAGCTTTGAGAGTAGCGATCTTCCTGTCCAACAAAACAAGCCACATCTATTACAGAGCTTTAAGGGTAGCGATCTTCCTGTCCAACGAAACAAGTCACATCTGTTACTGAGCTTTAAGTGTAGCGACCTTCCAGTTCGCCACAAAGTCTGTGAAAATGCTTTAACTTAAATGATCTTCCAGTTAACCGTAGCAAGCCACGTCTGTTACAATGCTTTAATGGTGAAGATCGCCCTTGTCGCCATATGCTGACTGGTGCTGTAACAGTGTAATGATGTCCCATGTCACCCATAACAAGACGACCTGTTACAACGCTGACTGATGCTGTAACAGTGTAATGATGTCATATGTCACCATAACAAGACAGACCTGTTACAATGCTGACTGGTGCTGTAACAGCATAATATTGCCCCACATCATCATAACAAGACGACCTGTTACAGTGCTGATGGTGCTGTAACAGTGTAATGATGTCCCATGTCACCCATAACAAGACAGACCTGTTACAATGCTGACTGGTGCTGTAACAGCATAATATTGCCCCATATCATCATAACAAGACGACCTGTTACAGTGCTGACTGGTGCTGTAACAGTGTAATGATGTCCCATGTCACCCATAACAAGACAGACCTGTTACAATGCTGACTGGTGTAGCAGTATAATGATGTCTCATGTCACCCATAACAAGACAGACCTGTTACAATGCTGACTGGTGTAGCAGTATAATGATGTATATGTCACCATAACAAGACAAGACTGTTACAAGCTGACGGTGTAGCGTATAATGATGTCATGTCACCCTAACAAGACAGACCTGTTACAATGCTGACTGATCTTGTAACAGCTCATTCCTACAGTTAATTATGATATCCGCCACCAATCGATCCACGTACCCAGTGGTTGCCTGTGGTTTACGGTAAGGTTCACTTTTAGACAAAATTAGATTCCCCTGCCGTACACTCCGCATCCTCAGTTTACTATCTAGTCGACCATTCCAGCCAGAATGCGGCTGTACTGCTCGGATGCAAAACCCCTGTCTGGACAATGGATAGGTATCATCACTGAGAAAGATTTACGACCGTTGCATTGCTGTTGACCATGCAGAATTTAGACCTGAAAACCCGTTGCTAGTGTACACCTACCGAGTAGTAGTTCTACATCTTGACTAAGGCAAGGGAGTTCATAGCAAACGCAACGCATCTGGTTGAAGCATACAGCATCGGTGGACCTTCTTTCCTCTCAGTTAAAAATAACAATTAGGCAATAAAGAACGGCACCTCCGATCTGTACTATGTAAGCGTGGTCATGTTCCGGGAGAATTCCATTAAAAAAAAAAAGAAAAGAAACTCACTATCATATAACTCCTGGTAAGATACCGGTATTTCGAAACCTGATTGTTTCTCCTCAGTGACCGCGGAAAGTGGTAACTTGACCCCTCTGCCTTTTCTGTTTTAAGCAGGATGCTACCCCAGAAAAAGGCTGGTGTGCAATACCGCTAGTATGGTTGTTGAGTTTTCAACAACAAAAAAAACACACCAAAGGTGCCACCTAAGAGCAAAAGAAAACCCATGGTCACTGAGGAGAAACAATCAGGTTTCAAAATACCGGCATCTGACCAGGAGTTATATGATAGTGAGTTTCCTCCTCATTGGAGATAGTCTCCCCTTAAAGACTATCAGCTTGCTGAAGGCTCATTTTGAGAAGCATTTATTATTCCCCATTCACCCAATCAAGCACATACTGTTAGTTAGGCAGAATTATCTACCACTGCAGATATGAATGCTTATCTCCCCCAATTTCTTCAATCTAAGACATAAGAGCAAGCTTTGTTTACAATTGAATATTTCTTGCAGTCATTGCAACACCAGGCTGCTCTGCAACTTGCTGGAATGGTGCTCGGTTACTTATCCTTGGAATTTATTAGTTTATTGTAATTCAGTCCCTTGCGGATTCATTCCAAGAACTGGCCCTCGGCACTTGTGTCTTAAGAGGTTATCTTTTGATATTTCTACTTTTCACAAGAAAATATAGCTTGTTTTGCTCTTTTATGATTTTCTTTTGCTTCTTAGGTGGCACGGGGAAAACTCAACAACCATACTACGGTATTGCACACCAGCCTTTTTCTGGGATAGCATTTTTGCTTTAAAACAAAGAGGCAGAGACTCAAGTTACCACTTTCCGCGGACACCGAGGGAAAACAATCAGGTTTCGAAATACCGGCATCTTACCAGGAGTTATATCATAGCGAGTTTCCTCCTCATTGGAGATTGTCTCCCCCTTGGAGACTATAAGCTTGCTGAAGGCTCATTTTGAGAAGCATTTATTATTTCCCATTCACCAACTCAAGCACATACTGTTAGTTAGGCAGAATTATCTACCACTGCAGATATTAATGCTTATCTTCCCCTATTTCTTCAATCTAAGACAGAAGAGCAAGCTTTGTTTATAACTGAATATTTCTTGCAGTCATTGCAACACCAAGGCAGCTCTGTAAGTTGCTGGAATGGTGCTCGGTTACTTATCCTTGGAATTTATTAGTTTTTTGTGTGTGTGCATATATATATATATTATATATATATATATAATTCTTTTTTTATATACCAACTGAAATGAGTGTCAGGCACATATTATGGCAATCACTCCATCGATGTGCTGCTGGCGAATGTGACATCACGATAATCACGATCATCCCAGCGTGCTTGAGATACCCTGTTTGTGTTTGTTCAAACTATGAACCTGCTCCAGGTTGTGTCATAACCGGGGATCCCTTCATTCAATAATCCAACATAATCAAGCTAGTAACTATTCTCCCTACCAACAACATAGATTAGTGGCCTAACCAATCCTGGCAACAACAGCTCTGCTGTATCAATGGTATAGCTGCACCCCAGCAATGCAACCGGGCCAGAAATGTCCCATGGTTTATTGTTTAGTTCATCAGTCATTCCCGTACATACCATCATTAGCAATTCAGTCTACGATTTTTTTCTTACAAATGGTAAGATATCAGCTCGAATGGGTCTTCTTGACTTGAGGTCAGGAAAATCATTGTCAGTTACAATGGTCACATTTATGGAGGAGGGAGGGGGTAGGGGGCAAAACAATGAGACAGTCCGGAGAACAATTTCGCTGACCCCAATGTCATGTTGTCAGTTACGAAGTAAAGCTGTTGGCACTGGGACTCTGAGTTATCGAACTGTTCATAGTTCCAGGGCATTCCATGCAGTCAATCCAGTGAATGTCTTTTTTTCGTGTTCTTAATGCTGTAATCATTACCATTTTTGTTGCTGTTAACCTCGCCGCTGTTCATACCTTGCTGTTGCTGCTGTAATCATTACCATTCTTGTTGCTGTTAACCTCGCCGCTGTTCATACCTTGCTGTTGCTGCTGTAATCATTACCATTCTTGTTGCTGTTAACCTCGCCGCTGTTCATACCTTGCTGTTGCTGCTGTAATCATTACCATTCTTGTTGCTGTTAACCTCGCTGCTGTTCATACGTTGCTGTTGCTGCTGTAATCATTACATTCTTGTTGCTGTTAACCTCGCCGCTGTTATACGTTGCTATTGCTGCTGTAATCATTACCATTTTTGTTGCTGTCAGTCTCGCCGCTGTTCATACCTTGCTTTGCTGCTGTAATCATTACATTCTTGTTGCTGTTAACCTCGCCGCTGTTGATACGTTGCTATTGCTGCTGTAATCATTACCATTCTTGTTGCTGTTAACCTCGCCGCTGTTGATACGTTGCTGTTGCTGCTGTAATCATTACCATTCTTGTTGCTGTTAACCTCGCTGCTGTTCATACGTTGCTGTTGCTGCTGTAATCATTATCATTCTTGTTGCTGTTAACCTCGCCGCTCTTGATACGTTGCTATTGCTGCTGTAATCATTACCATTCTTGTTGCTGTTAACCTCGCTGCTGTTCATACGTTGCTGTTGCTGCTGTTTTCGTTATAATTCTTGTTGCATTTATGATTTAATCTCGCCACTGTTCATATGTTGCTGTTGCTGCTGTAATCATTACATTCTTGTTGCTGAAAGTCTCGCCACTGTTCATGTTGCTATTGCTGCTGTAATCATATTCGTAGCTGTCAGTCGCTACTGTTCACATTTGTGTTACTGCTGTAATTACCATTCTTATTGCTGTCAGCCTCTTCACTGTTCACATGTTGCTGTTACAGCTGTAATCATTACCGCTTTCAGCCTCGCCACTGCTGCCAAACACTGCCCTCTGTAAGTGTAAGTGTAAGTCCTAATGCCTCAGCCGCAAACTTCAAACTCCATTAAACGTGCTAAAACAAACATACCAAGAGTTTGCCCAGGTTTAATGCGACCAGACCTCACCTTACACTTACCTACTACACGACACTACAAGTACAACCATTTCTATTGACGCTGTGATTAAAAATAAATAAATAAATAAATATAAATAATATCATTTAGGGTGTGGGCAGAGCAATGGGAGGTAAACGTGTACTTGACAGGGAAAAAGGTCGGTCTGCACATATCCCCTTCCCTCTCCACACAGCCCCCCCCCCCCCCCCCCCCCTCCTCTCTCTCTCTCCCCCAGCCTGACCCCAACTCTTCCTACACTCGGCTGGCAGCAGCTTATTGTTAGGGAGTAAAATACACAATGATGCCCATTAATTATGGATGTCACAAACTTTATGCGATGTGCCGATGGTAGAAGAAAAAGAAAAAGAAACACCGAAGGTGCTGGGGAGGACCCAGAGAAGCACTGTCTTCACCTGCCTTTAGAGCAGTCCTGTACCACCCTTGGAGGCCTGCGCTGTGTTGACGATGGGTACAGGCACGCACAGGACACTCCATTAAGATATCAAGGAACATAACTGCTCCTGAACAGAGGTAAATTAGACTACAGGATGCAGCTCATAACAGCCTTAAAGTAGCATCCCCATGGGTGTACCAGCCCGTATTTCATGACTGCAGAGCCCACCGCGAAAAACACCACCCTCCAGCTGCCGAGCACACCCCACAGACCCAACCACCCCTGCCCCCGGACAGATGAAGACAGTGCCACTCCAGACACAGCCAAGCTTTCGCCATATGGTCTTATGTGCCCTCAAGAGAGAATCCAAAGTTGTAGTCTTTCCCACTGTCAACAGGACTTTCCCTGTGGTCAGTGGGTCTTTCCTCACCGTCACTGGACCTTTCTCCAGGGTCAGCCTAGTTAAGGCAAAGAAGAAAAAGAAACACCCGAAGGTGCTGGGGAGGACCCAGAGAAGCACTGTCTTCACCTGCCTTTAGAGCAGTCCTGTACCACCCTTGGAGGCCTGCGCTGTGTTGACGATGGGTACAGGCACGCACAGGACACTCCATTAAGATATCAAGGGACATAACTGCTCCTGAACAGAGGTAAATTAGACTACAGGATGCAGCTCATAACAGCCTTAAAGTAGCATCCCCATGGGTGTACCAGCCCGTATTTCATGACTGCAGAGCCCACCGCGAAAAACACCACCCTCCAGCTGCCGAGCACACCCCACAGACCCAACCACCCCTGCCCCCCGACAGATGAAGACAGTGCCACTCCAGACACAGCCAAGCTTTCGCCATACGGTCTTATGTGCCCTCAAGAGAGCACACATATATAAACCCTCTCTCTCACACACATATATAAATATAAGCATATATATAAACTCTCTCTCTCTCTCTCTCTCTCTCTCTCTCTCTCTCTCTCACACACACACACACGCACGCACCACAGCACGCACGCACGCACAGCCACCACGCGCGCGCACATGCACCACACAACACACACACACACACAGCACTACACACACACATGCACGTACACACACACATGCACGTACACACACACACACACACACACACACGCGCGCGCGCGCGCGCGCCAAGCTGACGCGCATGGCCATTGAAAATCAGGCTGATGAAGCTGAAAATTAACCGTCCATCACGTGGGGAAAGCTGTGAACGAGGTGGCATGAGGAGGAGGGATTCGAAAGGGGTGGGGGTGGAGAAAAAAAGGGAGGGGAGGTGGGAGGGGGGGGGAGAGGGGGCGGAGAGCTAGGAGCCAAAAGAGATTGGTCCTAAAGGCAGAGAGTGCAATGAAGGGACTACAGGCCAAACGGCCCCGTCCTCCCCCACCCCTCCACACCCTCCTCACGTCTTGATAGTATTGCGAAATCGGCTGTTACGCCGAGACTGGCCAATAATTTCAGGTCCACCCTATCTACCCCACCCACCCCCTGCCCCGGGCCTCCATCGCACTCTTCTTCCTCGCTTCCCCCTCTTTTCTTAACCCTTGACACCCCCCCCCCCCCCCCAACCCCTCCCTAGGCTCCAAGTTCCACTGGCTGACAGCCTCTCTCTCACTCTTTCTGTGTGTGTGTGCGTGTGTGTGTGTGTGTGTGTGTGTGTGTGTGTGTGTGTGTGTGTGTGTGTGTGTGTGTGTGTGTGTGTGCGCGTGTGTGTTTCTCAGACAGAGAGGGAGGGAGGTAGAGAGAGAGAGTTTCGTGTGCGCTCTCTCTCTCTCTCTCTCTCTCTCTCTCTCTCTCTCTCTCTCTCTCTCTCTCTCTCTCTCTCGCTCGCTCGCTCTCCTTTTCTCCTCCCCCCACCGCCGTCCCACACAACACATCCACCTCATCCCCAACTGTCTTCACACACACACACCACACCACACACACTTTGTTATTGCTGCTAAAAGCATCGATACCTTTATGACTGCGTATATGCGCATGCTTTTGTCAAGCCTTCGCATATAAATGTGTGTGTGTGTGTGTGTGTGTGTGTGTGTGTGTGTGTGTGTGTGTGTGTGTGTGTGTGTGTGTGTGTGTATCATGTGCTCCATGATCCCGTGTGCGTTATAATATTCTATTATTTTTTTCTTTCTCTCTCCCTTTTTTTTATATCTCATCGCATAATTTAGCTTAGGAAGGACAGATTGGGAGAATAGGCTCTGCCTAAAATCTCAATTATTGATCGAATAAAGATTTTCTGAGTTCTGATCTCTCTCTCTCTCTCTCTCTCTCTCTCTCTCTCTCTCTCTCTCTCTCTCTCTCTAAATACACACACACACCCACACACAAGCAAGCGCGCGTGTACGACCACAGATGCCTTTTCTTCTCACGCAGATTCAACACTGTAGGCAGAAAAAACAAAAGGCAAACTATATAGAGGACAGACAGCAGTAAATAGGATTAATCAGGCACCAGCGCCCACAAACGGTTTTGCTATGACAAGCGTGTCACACAGAGCAGTGCAGTGTGCGTGTGCGTGTGTGTGTGTGTGTGTGTGTGTGTGAGTGAGTGTGTGAGAGTGTGAGTGTGTGGTGTGTGTGTGTGTGTGTGTGTGTGTGTGTGTGTGTGTGGTTACGTGTGTGCATGCGCACTAGCACGTGCGCGTGCATGTGTGTGCGTGCGTGCGTGCGAGCGTACGTGCGTGCTGGTGTGTGTGTGTGTGTGTGTGTGTGTGTGTGTGTGTGTGTGTGTGTGTGTGTGTGTGTGTGTGTGTTGTGTGTGTGTGTGTGTGCGTGCGCTCGCGCTACATAAACGATGACAGAAAATGGAGAGAGCGGGGTGTGGCGGCAGTGGGGGGGGGGGGGGGGTAGACAGCAGGAGAGGAGGAAGAGGAGGTGAAGGGGGAAGCGGGGGGGGGGGGGGGGGGGGGGGGGGGAGGAACCTGCAGTGGAGGGGAGAAGGGAGAGGAAGCTGCAGTGGAGGGGGGGGGGGGGGGGGGGAGGTTGCTATCGTTGCCACCGAAAAGCAGAGGCTGAGTAAGCCACGACTCTCCGCTCGTCATAGGCGTTTCCCCAACAACTATGTGCCAGGTTCCATCTTCGATTCCATCTTAACTTTCAGCAAAACCTCATGAATTTCAATCTGAACATATCTCTCCCATCATCCACTAAGGTTTCTCAATTTAAGCCACAACAACGAAAAAAAAAAAAGGAGAAAACAAGAAGAAAAAAAAAAAAAAAAAAGGAAGAGAGCTGGAGGATGGAGTTCGGGGGGGGGGGGGGGGGGGACCGATCTCCATCTTATCCCCCTCTCCCACATGGTCTGGCGAAGTTACGATAGTGGGAAAGAAAGGACACTGAATGATAGAAAGGCCTGGATCCCTCCGTTGCCCACATCTTCTTCCAGGTCTGTGAAGATGCTTTGTGTTCCCTCAAAGCCAGCATCCACCTTCTATTCCCTACTCGGCGTGGGGTTTGGTCTTCCCAAGGAGGAGAGAGGGAGGAGGCAAGACACCGCTGTCCACACGACGATAATGGTCTGCGTCTCTTGGAACTGTTGTTTTCAGGAGGGGTCGTGATCTAGCGCTGTTATATCTAGCGCTGTTATATCGTCTGTGTCTATACTAAGTGATCCTTTCAGAACTAGCCGCTATCCTATGCCATACTATTGTCTATACTTCTTGGTCCTTCCAGGAGACAATGATATACTATTGTCTATACTTCGTGGTCCTTCCAGGAGACAATTGTATACTGCTGTGATAATGACTCCAGTCTGTCCTTTGTGGTCCTCTCAACAGACAATGATATACTGCTGTGATAATGACTCCAGTCTGTACTTTGTGGTCCTCTCAAGAGACAATGATATACTGCTGTGATAATGACTCCAGTCTGTACTTTGTGGTCCTCTCAACAGACAATGATATACTGCTGTGATAATGACTCCAGTCTGTACTTTGTGGTCCTCTCAAGAGACAATGATATACTGCTGGGATTATGACTCCAGTCTGTACTTTGTGGTCCTCTCAACAGACAATGATATACTACTGTGATAATGACTCCAGTCTGTACTTTGTGGTCCTCTCAACAGACAATGATATACTGCTGGGATTATGACTCCAGTCTGTACTTTGTGGTCCCTCAACAGACAATGATATACTGCTGGGATTATGACTCCAGTCTGTACTTTGTGGTCCTCTCAAGAGACAATGATATACTGCTGGGATTATGACTCCAGTCTGTACTTTGTGGTCCTCTAAACAGACAATGATATACTGCTGGGATTATGACTCCAGTCTGTACTTTGTGGTCCTCTCAACAGACAATGATATACTGCTGGGATTATGACTCCAGTCTGTACTTTGCAGTCTTTTTCAGGACAGGCCATAATCATGTGCTGTGACTGACTATAAATGCCATCTATACTTTGTAGTCCTTTCAGAGACAATGATGTAATGCTGTGGCTGTAAATGCCATCTATACTTTGTGATACTTTCAAAGACAATGATATAGTGCTGTGACCACTGCTGTCATACTTTGTGGTCCTTTCAGAGACAACGATATTGTGCTGTGACCACTGATGTCTACACTTTGTGGTCCTTTCAGAAGATAACGATATTGTGCTGTGACCACTGATGTCTACACTTTGTGGTCCTTTCAGAAGATAACGATATTGTGCTGTGACCACTGATGTCTACACTTTGTGGTCCTTTCAGAAGATAACGATATTGTGCTGTGACCACTGATGTCTACACTTTGTGGTCCTTTCAGAAGACAACGATATTGTGCTGTGACCACTGATGTCTACACTTTATGGTCCTTTCAGAAGATAACGATATTGTGCTGTGACCACTGATGTCTACACTTTGTGGTCCTTTCAGAAGATAACGATATTGTGCTGTGACCACTGATGTCTATACTTTGTGGTCCTTTCAGAAGATAACGATATTGTGCTGTGACCACTGATGTCTACACTTTGTGGTCCTTTCAGAAGATAACGATATTGTGCTGTGACCACTGATGTCTATACTTTGTGGTCCTTTCAGAAGACAGCGATATTATGCTGTTGTCACTGCTGTCTATACTTTGTGGTCCTTTCAGAAGACAGCGATATTATGCTGTTGTCACTGATGTCTATGCTTTGTGGTCCTTTACAAAGAGACCATGATTTCTGTGCTGTGATAATAACTGCTGCCAATATTTTGCAGTCCTCTGTGTGTGTGTGTGTGTGTGTGTGTGTGTGTGTGTGTTGTGTGTGTGTGTGTGTGTGTGTGTGTGTGTGTCTGTGTCTGTCTGTCTGTGTCTGTCTGTCTGTGTCTCTGTGTGTCTGTGTGTCTGTGTGTGTGTGTGTTCCCTTCTCTTTTTCTTTCTTTCATGTGTGTGCCAGTGGGGTATAAGCAGTTTGTTACATGTGTGTGTGTGTGTGTGTGTGTGTGTGTGTGTGTGTGTGTGTGTGTGTGTGTGTGTGTGTGTGTTGATTTGATTTAATTTAACGTCTGCTCACAACAATGGTGATATTAGACTAGAAATAAACCAATCCAAAAAAACACACACACACAAAATAGAAGAAAAAAAAGAAAAAATTAAAACGGGCTGCATAAGAGTTTGTGTCTGTGTTTGTGCGCGCGCGCGTGTGTGTGTGTGTGTGTGTGTGTGTGTGTGTGTGTGTTGTGTGTGTGTGTGTGTGTGTGTGTGTGTGCGCGTGTGTTTGTGTACTGTGCGTATGCGTGTATGTGCGTGTGAGTGTAGAGTGGTGTGTGTGTGTGTGTGTGTGTGTGTGTGTGTGTGTGTGTGTGTGTGTGTGTGTGTGTGTGTGTGTGTGGTTAGTGTGAATATGCACTCATGTGTGAAAGGCTACGTATAAACATTCATACAATAACTATATATGATTTAATGTTTACAATAAATTTGCAAGTATAGTGCTGGATAAAACTGATGCAATTTGTATCATTTCTTCGCTGTAGATTATATCATTTAAAGATCTCATTTTTGCTACATCTATCCCAGATATGTTGTATAATAGGGATAGCAATGGGCAATCAAAAAGAATATGTTCAATTGATATTGAATGACCACAAGCACATTCTACATTTTTTGAAAATTTAGTCTTCCATGAATTTAATCGAATTTTGTAAATGAGACTAGACAAGGATCTCGAACACGGTAATATTTTTGACTTTGAAGGAAGCTTTTCTGTCATTATACGACTTTCTAACATCGAATTTATTTCATGTTTTTCTAATTTTAGTGTACTGTCAGGATGTTTTCTAATAGCTCCTTCTTTCGCTGATCTATCAGCCATTTCATTCCCCCAAATACCACAGTGAGATGGAATCCAACAAAATTCTACATTAATACCTTTACATATAATTGAATGTATTAAGTATTTTACGTCAAATATCAAGTCTTTTCGAACTTTTGCATTCCAGTTTT
>CM031602.1:53139812-53142312 GCA_018398815.1 Conus ventricosus | reverse complement strand
ATGTTAGCGAACCGCCCAGAGAACGTGGACAAACGAGTCACAAGACAAAACACAACGCGTTTCGACCTCTTTGGTCTTCCTCAGGTGAGACATAAATGAATAAAACAACGAAAATTCACTTAGCTTTGATCGCTTCAGATTGCTTAGGGTTCAGCGCAAGGGGTTCGCTAACATTTATTTAAGATACATCTGAGAGTAAACAAATTCAGGCTTAACATATTATTACAGTATGTCAACAATTACAGATTCTATGTTATGAAAATACTCGTGATACATTTTGTTGAATCATTTTAGGATTAAACACACAAAAAAAGAAGAGTACAGAGCAAATAACTCAGCACTCCTTCACCTAGCTAGTGAGCCGTTATTTCTCACAATCTCAATCAAACCTAGCTAGTGAGCCGTTATTTCTCACAATCTCAATCAATCAATCTATTTCAAACGTTCTGTCTCTCTCTTCATCTTTGGCTTGCTCTCCTACATGCACACACAAACCAATGCACGACTCTGAAATTAGAAAAAATTGAAAGTTAACTCTTTCATACATAGCAATTTTTATCCCCCCCCCCCCCCCTCCCCACCTGAATTGTCAAATGAGCCTCCCCTGCCTTCCCCATCCCACACCCCCTCCCACCCCCTACCACCCCCCCCCCTTTTTTTTTTAAATAAAGGATCAGAGTGATCATGAGAATCTCCCCTACCACCCCCCCCCCCCCCCTTTTTTTTTAAAATAAAGGATCAGAGTGATCATGAGAATCTGAGGTCTATGGAAAACACTGTAGCAGCAGCGCAGTGTCTTCTCTGGCGAGTTTCCTCACTTAGATCTGATTTTAATTGCTCCATTTGGACTGCAGTCCGTGATTTGGTATAACGAGTGAGCTGGAACGAGCAGCATGGAAATGATGCCATGTGAGAGAGGAAGATAAGACAGAAGTTGGAGAGGGGGGGCAGGGGGGGGGGGGGGTGATGGAGTAAAGGTAGCAGAAGCAGGGAGGGGATGAGGGACGATGACATAGCAACAAACAAAATTGTGAGAAAAAAAAAACAAACTCTGCCAAAACAAACAAAAAATTAATGATCATACAGACAAACCAAGACAAAAAAAAAGCAAAAGCAGAGAGAGAGAGAAAGAGAGAGACAGACAGATAGACAATGAAACTGACAAACAGGCAGACAGACAGACAGACAGACACAGAGATTTAGACAGACAGACAGACAGAGACACAGAGAGAGAGAGAGGACAGACAGACCTCTAGAGACACACACAGAGAGACAGATAGACAGACAGACAGAGACACAGAAAGAGAGAGAGAGACAGAGAGAGAGAGAGAGAGAGAGAACGAGAGAGAGAGACAAGAGCAAGCATGGTGACTTCCAGTTCCATCCTGATGTCTAAACAGCTGAGGTATGATTGACAGTTTTTAACCTCTCCCTGATCAGGGCCAGTAAAAACCTGTTCACAGATGGCCAAGATAAAGGGAAAACAGGACAGGAGGAGGGGAAGAGTGGGGGTGGGGGTGGGGGTGGGAGGGAATTCTAAGTGTTCATTGGTAGGGGATAAAGAGAAATAATGAAGCAGAGAGTGGGGGTCAAACTCTCTTGGCATTCATCATTATCTGCCTCCTTGAACAATCCTGCCCACACCCCTCCCCCCAGGGAGATTTCCTTCCCTCTCCCCCTATCATGGAGATTTAGAGTAGTGTGAAATCCTCTCGGCCTTCATCATTATCTGCTTCGTTAACCGTGCTCAAAGTCTTCAGAACCTGCCCCTCTCTCCCTCATGAGTGTTCCCCTCTCATCTTTTTTCCCCAGCTGGCTGTCTTTCCATCCACCTCTTTGATTCCTCCATTTAACCTTCTGTCTGTCTGTCTGTCTATCTGCATGTCCACTCTGTCTCCGTCTCAGTCTGTCTGTCTCTCTGCATCTCTCCCCCCCCCCCCCCCCCCCCCCTCCTCCCCATTGATTCCTCCATTCCACCTTCTGTCTGTCTGTCTGCATGTCCACTCTGTCTCTGTCTCAGTCTGTCTCTCTCTGCATTCTCTCTCTCTCCCCTCCCCCCCCCCCCCCCCCCCCCCCCCCCCCCTCCCCCCCCCCCCCCCCCCCCCCCTCTCCCCTCTCTCTCCCTCACATCCACTGTTTTATCGCTGTCTGGCAGGGGCAGTTAATCTCATCACACCCACCCCCCCCCCCCCCCCCCCCCAATCATCCACTGCTTCATTAATGCTACCAGTACCACAATCAGGCCATGCAACTGGGCCAGTATGGGCACTGAGCGGTGGGAGGGGGGGGGGGGTGGGGGTCTTCATGCCGATCATCAACACTACCATCTCTTTCCCTCACCCTGCCTTGCTTCCTGAGCACACAACACAGCAACTGTTCAGTGCAACTGAATGTTCAGCTCTACACCAACTGCGTTTCTCACTCCCAGCAACGCTGCAGTATTTTGTTCAGCTACGCAATGTCAACAGCAAACTGTACATCTTTCTAGACATCTTGCATG
>CM031602.1:53064812-53134812 GCA_018398815.1 Conus ventricosus | reverse complement strand
TATGTGTGCGCGCATACGTGTCAGTGTCTCTGATGCATGCCTCAGTATGTGTGTCGACAGGAAAACCGTGCATCCTACTGACCTGTCCGGAGTCAACAACGTAGAGAATCCAGTCAGCTTTCTCCTCCTGGAGGCGCTGTCGGATGCAGGCAATGTCAGAGGTGTCATAGGTGAACCCCCATCTGACTTGGTCATGATGAGGGGCACGGTGAACCCTGGGACATACATGACCCATCGCCCTTCTTCGTCCTTTTCCACCGCTCCTGTGTAAACCAAGAGTCAGTCCATACTGAAGAGATATCTCTGCTTTTCTGAAGATGAAATAAGAGCGCTTTACAACAAACAAATCAAATCAACCTGCTTCACCTGGTTCACTTCAGGCAATTCAAGAACAAATGCTTGTGGCTGACACATCTGAACACAAAGGTTATGGGCCTAAAAGAAATACTGAGAAACAGTGGCTGAGGAATTTTGGCTGATACACTTGAACACACAGATCATGCCCCCAAAGACAGAAGACTAAAAACCCCTTGTGCACATACAGATGCTAGGCCCACAAGGAGAAAGGACAGCATCCCAGTTGTGGTGCCTCTGCCTTTCACAGTTTGGCTGATGCTTTCACCTCACCGATGTTTTAAGATGCCTGTAATCCACTTCTGTAGTGTGTGTGTGTGTGTGTGTGTGTGTGTGTGTGTGGTGTGTGTGTGTGTGTGTGTGTGTGTGTGTGTGAACGTGTCTGTGGGTGTATGCGTGAGTGCGTGTGCACATGCCTGTATACATAGGAAACTGCCTGAGGATATGTATGTAAAAGCACGAACGCATGTTACAAGAGGGGATGAATCTACTTAAGGTATACCCATGTGGTGCACTGTGCGTCTCTTCGACGCAAATGGTACGCCACAGGTAAACTTTCTACTGTGTACACGGGGGGTGCCATGACATAAGTGCTTCTACCACACACAATCTGATCAATAACACAAGCCATTAATACTGGTCAGATATTTAAACTTCACCAATTGACAAATCTACTTTGTTTCATGGTTTTGCTGAGGGGTTATAGGCAGCAGATTTCAAAATTTCCTTTCTTTTCCCACTCACAGCTTGAAAGGAATAGGTAATGCCGTGCACACTGGCTAAATGAAGCGTGATTTGCCTCTGATATGCTGATACAATTTCTGCTAATCATTTGTAAGGTTCCGCCAAAAAATGTAGACACACGAATCACAAAACACAACACATTTTGACCTCTTAGGTCTTCTGCAGGTAAGATACACAATATTCAGGACAACGAAAATGAACGAGCAATCACTTATCTTCATCCAGTCTGGCACAAGATGTGCGGTGAATCATTTTTATTCATCCAATTTGACGCAAGATGGGCGCTGAATCAACATCCATCTTGTGCCGAATTGGATGAAATGATTGCTCGTTCATTTTCTTTGTCCTGACTGTTGTGTTTCTTGCCTGAAGAAGACCTAAGAGGTCGAAAGGCCTTGTGTTTTGTGTTGTGATTCATTTGTCTACGTTTTTCGGAGAAGCCTTAGAAATAATTATAAAAATTTGTTTAAATTTCAGCCTGCAGTCACCTCACTTTACAAGTAGATCTAATGCTGATACAGTGGTGTTGGTTGTGCCTGATAAACAGAACAAGACTGCTGGATAGATGTGGAGAGAGTGGCTACACCACCTGCAACACCATCCACCATCCCCATACTCCATCTACACATGCATGCACACAATGTGTCTTTGGCTGCTTGCATAAGTACACAGCAAGTTAAACAGGAATAAAAGTCCATGATTTTTTTGCAGCAGTGGTACGTCACACTTACAGTGATCACAGCAAAGATTCAAGTACACGTTGAAGCAACTATTATTTCAAACCACTGACCTGTGTTTGGAAAGGACAGGTCATAAACATCCTACAGCTCCTGGAGGTAAAAAGCACTCCTGAAGTACTGTCCTATGGGAAGTAACTGTCTATCCTTCACATAAGAGAACTGAGAGAGGTTACTTCCCCTACTACCTGACCCAGGCTACAACAGGCTGCACACCAAAAATCAATGCGCCAAGGCCTTACTAATGGAACTGAGCATTCATAGACTGGCGCTGGATTGTTTTGTGATTTTTTATTGTGTTTGGAAGTTGATTCTCCTCATTTTCTCTTACATGGCTATCGAGGTATAAGCCAAATGGTTCCAAGCAGACAGATTAAAATTACAGGAATGGGATGGGGGACTACTTGGAGCTCTTAGAGCTGACACAAAGACAGGGTCATGGGTGTGTATCAACTAAGAGGAAGGTCACGCATTTGAAGATAGCTTGTGATTTCATAGGTAAAGATCCCCAAAACAAGGGAAGTAATTGGTGGGGAGTTCTTCGTTTGATCAGTTATCAGTTTAATATTAATGCTGGCTCAAGTTTATGGTAGGCCTCAAATCGCTTTACATGGATTACATAGTGTTTTAGCACAAAATCCTAATTATGGCGTATGTCCACACAAACCACACTATTGCTTGCTCTAATTTTCCTGACAGATTAAAAACTCAACCTCCTTGGAGAGGGCAATGATCTGACTGCACAATGGCCCAATGCACAGAGGTCACCCCTAGTGACAAAGCGTATCAATTAAGGTCCATTCCTCACCGCTGTCAATCAGTTCCTTCATCACCGTTTTCATCCTCTCCTGGTAGAACGACTCCCCACGATCGGTCAGAGTGACCTGCAGCCTGTCATACACCTTGTTGAACTCTGCAACACCCAGTAATGCACTTTGAGGTTCACGAAAATGATTTACTTTCTGCAGCACATACCCACATGCACACACTCAGATAACATGCTCAGCTGTTCGCACATGCACGCATGCACACACACACACACACACACACACACACACATACACACACACACACACACACACACACACACACACACACACATACACACGCACACACACACACACACACACACACACACACACACACACACACACACACACACACATACTAGCACACACATCACACCACTGACCATTCATGGAGAACTGAGAGATCAGGCTTTACAGTAGGATGGCTCACAGAAACACACACGCACACCTCTTACCAATCATTGGGATCTGATAATCGGCCAGGCTTTACAGTATGAGGGCTCACACACACACACACATACACACACCGCACACACACACATACACACACAAAAACACACACACTCACACACACACACACACACACACACCACACACACACACAACACACACACACACACACACACAACTGACCGTTCATAAAGATCTGACTGTTCATAAAGATCTGACAGATCATCTGCCCGGCTTCACAGTGGGAAGGCTCACACACGCACACACACACACACCCTCACCCACACCGCTGACCGTTCATGGAGATCTGATAGATCATCTGCCAGGCTTTGTACTGGGAAGGCTCACACACGCACGCACACACACACACACCTACACCCACAGCACTGACCGTTCATGGAGATCTGATAGATCATCTGCCAGGCTTTGTACTGGGAAGGCTCCACACACGCACGCACACACACACACCTACACCCACAGCACTGACCGTTCATGGAGATCTGATAGATCATCTGCCAGGCCTTGTAGTGGGAAGGCTCACACACGCACGCACGCACACACACACACCTACACCCACAGCACTGACCGTTCATGGAGATCTGATAGATCATCTGCCAGGCCTTGTAGTGGGAAGGCTCATAAGCTTGCAGCTGCACCACACACTGGTACGCTCTTTTCTTGAAGTCTTCCTCCGCGTCGAACCGACCCTTGGACTCCTGACACAACAGTGAACACACTCGCTTTAGAAGACAATAATTCAAAACATAAAAGTCTACAATTGATCAATAAAATCTAACCTAGAAACTGGCAGTATTTTTTTTGCTCTAAACCTTCTGCTGTAGACTGCTTTGATATTGGGGATCTCCAGCTAAAATTCACTTGCACTAGTCTTCATGAACTGTGTGCCTTAATGTTGTGTGATTATACACAATGGATTCTCTTTGATTTCACGAAATACAGTTCTTCCCACAGTTGTTTTTATCAAAATGTTTTCAGTTTGAGCAATGATGTCCTATGCCCACACATTAAATTTGACATAGTTTGAATATTTGTCATGTACAAAAGAGAGAAATGACTGACTATTCCATAAGAAAGCAAGGTGGTTAAAACTGTGAATAATGTGAGCCATTTTCTTTACACTGCTGAAAGCTGATTCTCATAGTGTGTCTAATCATGTCATCTGGAGCAGAAAAGCTTAACATGATAACAACGTACCAAAATAAGACTACCTGTAATTTCATGATGTAACATTTTGAGCTGATTTTTTTTTTTTTTAAATCAACAGATTTGAACAGAATGATGAAAGCATACCATTTATGCACAATCTAAAATTCCATTATGCTTCAGTTTGAAATGTCCAAAGTTTTCATAAGTGCTCTTGTCAATTTCTGCAATTTCTTTAAAGAGATAGAAAAAAAAAGAGAAAAAACACTTTGATTATTTCTACTCTCCATTAGCCAAAGGACTGAAAAGAATTGCATAATTTTGCCATCAAACCAAAGTCCCCTTCATCAAGTAATGATGTTAACTTGCAGATCCTCCACCTGTTGCAAGTGTCACCACCTGTGAAATGAAAACTCCCTTTGTTCCACTACCATCTTCTCTGGGAAAAAAGCAAGTCAAATCCGAAAGAAAACTATTATGTTCACAGTCTTGCAGGGGAAAAGTGCATGTGGTGATGGACGAAACTCACCCTTTCTACTTCAAATCAACTTTTCTAACTTAACGACAGGTAGTGATGATGAACAAGACTCACCCTTTCTACTTCAAGGACAGCCTGAAGGTTAATGAGGGGCAAACTTGCCCACACAAAATATGCAACCCCCTCTCCCCCCTAACCCACCCACCTTTATTTATTAAAAGCTTTGAGGTGAGAGATGGGCTGTAGTTTAATCTTACAGAAAAACTTGAAGTTATTGACAGAAGAGATTTCAGACACCATGCAAAAGGAGACACTCTCATCTTGCAGAAGACCTGTAGGTTGAAGCTGGAACAGTTTCCCACAATAAAACACACATGTCCAGGGATGATTAGGGATCGGGCAAAAAAACATCACACTCCCATTATTAATTTAATTCTACCTGAATGATAATTTTTTGTTCATAGTTCCAGCAGACAGAATTCAAGGTACATCTGTAATAATGAATGTAAGCGGTCCTCTCACACACTGCTATTGAAGTCTGAAGCAAGTGCAAGTGCACCCATACAACCTAACCAGCTTGAAGTGCACCCGTACAGCCTTAACAGCTTCTTGAGCCCCCATTATTCACTCAGCAATGGTTAACTACTACATTCTCCACACTTTCACTCAGCAAAGGTTAACTACTACATTCTCCACACTTTCACTCAGCAATGGTTAACTACTACATTCTCCACACTTTCACTCAGCAATGGTTAACTACTACATTCTCCACACTTTCACTCAGCAAAGGTTAACTACTACATTCTCCACACTTTCACTCAGCAATGGTTAACTACTACATTCTCCACACTTTCACTCAGCAATGGTTAACTACTACATTCTCCACACTTTCACTCAGCAATGGTTAACTACTACATTCTCCACACTGTGTCGAACAGACAGTCAACTGTCACTGTCAAAGTACCACTCAACACAAGCTGAAAACAAATGTTTCTTACTGACAGCCAATCAAAGCGACTTCACAATGGCGGTCACTTAATCCAACATCGCTGTCCTCAAACAGTATGTCTTCATAGTCAAAGCTTCAAATACACCACACGGGAATGAAATTTAGGGTCGTCCTCAAAGAGGTAAAATAGAACGGACAGGTAGTTAAGGCGTGTATAGTGAATGGGCTGAACAGGACAATATGGTAGTTAAAAGAAATTTAAAAGTAATACTAAGTAACTCCGCTGGTTAACATGAACAGACAAATTACAGGACAAAAACCCATACAGCCAAAACAGCTTTTTTAGCCATCATTATTCACTCAGCAAAGGTTGAACTACTACATTCTCCACACTGTGTCAAACAGACAGTCAACTGTCATTCAAAGTCCCACTCAACACAAGCTGAAATCAAATGTTTCTTATTGAGAGGCCAATCAAAGCAATTTCACAATGGCGGCCACTTAATCCAACATCGCTGTCCTCAAACAGTATGTCTTCAATACCCCAAATGGGAATGAAATTTAGGGTTAAAAAAAAAAAGCCTGGAGTTCGGAGATGGGCAGGGTTTCCCTTACCTTGTAAAAAGCCTGCAGGTCAGAGATGGGTGGAGTTTCTCTTACCTTGTAAAAAGCCTGCAGGTCAGAGATGGGTGGAGTTTCCCTTACCTTGTAAAAAGCCTGCAGGTCAGAGATGGGCGGGGTTTCTCTTACCTTGTAAAAAGCCTGCAGGTCAGAGATGGGTGGAGTTTCCCTTACCTTGTAAAAAGCCTGCAGGTCAGAGATGGGCGGGGTTTCTCTTACCTTGTAAAAAGCCTGTAGGTCAGAGATGGGCGGGGTTTCTCTTACCTTGTAAAAAGCCTGCAGGTCAGAGATGGGCGGGGTTTCTCTTACCTTGTAAAAAGCCTGCAGGTCAGAGATGGGCGGAGTTTCAGACAGGAAGTTGGGAAACTTGTCCTGTATGTGGGCGATCAGCATGCCAAACTGTGTGCCCCAGTCGCCCAGGTGGTTGATCCTCAGCACATCGTGTCCCACCCACTCCAACAGGCGGCACACGCTCTCCCCAATGATGGTGGACCTGCAGGGAGTGGACTTCGACTCTTATACCATTCAGTCCTGTCTCTCCTTTGAACTATAATACCACTCTGTCCTGTCTCTCCTTTGAGCTATAGTACTATTCAGTCCTGTCTCTCCTTTGAACTGTACTACCATTCAGTCCTGTCTCTCCTTTGAACTGTACTACCACTCAGTCCTGTTTTCCATAGCCCGAGGACAATTAATCTCTCAATCCTTAATGTATTCAGCTGCAGCAATCTTACCATTTCTCACCTATAACAATGCTTTCCTTTCCATTATTTTTTCAATTTCTTGTGGTTAAATATTATTTCATACAATGAAGGGTCTGTGTTCTGATTACGTTAGCAACTCTGCATTTCCACTTCTCGACCCTGTTCCTCCAGGTAGTCACAGGCCTCACTCCCCAACCCAGTCCACCCCTGATTCAAGTTTCTCAAAAGCATTTAACTGGGATACACTGGAACAAAAAGTCACTCTAATAAATAAATCGCACCTGTGGAAAAACCTTCAGATTTTTGGCTGGGTGGAAAACAGCACTGAGAAAACAACCTCTCAAACAATCCTATAACCCAGTTTACAGAATCTGATGATGTTTCTGACTAAGTACACCAAAAAGCCGTACCGTAGATGGCCAACATGCATTTCTTTGGCGATGTTGGGGGAGGAGAAGTCGACCACCACTCGTTTCTTCTGGGGCAGGGTAGGGGGCCGCACCCCCATGTTCAGGGTGGTCTGGATCTCTTTGGCCACAAAGCGTTTGCTGAGGTAGATGTTGATGAAGCCCGGGCCGGCCACCTCCACCTGAAACAATGCGCAGTTCGTCTCTCCGCTACTCCTTTCGTCCTTTTCTATATCATTTTGCAGCCAGTATAATCCATCTTGATTTACATTCTTTAATCCTCCTTGATATCTTTACCATCATATCGACTCTTAATGGCCTCGCTTCATCAATGTCATTACGTGGATGTGATTGGTGTCTGGCTCCACAAAAGGACAGTCTCTCATGCTCGCTCTACAACCAACAAACATTGTCATCTGTCTTGCTAGCATGATCCTGGATGTGGTTGTTTGCGGGGGGGGGGGGGGGAGGAGGAGGAAGAGCTGAATAATGTGAAAGTGATGCCATTGCAAGAGTACAGAAGCTGAAATAGACAAAAGCGCCTTGCATTATGATTCTTATTCTGGGTATAGATTCTTAGAATCATTCGCTTCTTCAGAATCACTTGCTTCTCACTACAAGCCACCAAACTCTCTTTGACAGTTTGTGATCCTTTCCAGTATCTAAGCATAGAGTGAGTGTGTGTGTGTGTGTGTGTGTGTGTGTGTGTGTGTGTGTGTGTGTGTGTGTGTGTGTGTGTGAGTGAGTGAGTGAGTGAGTGAGTGAGTGTGTGTGAGTGTGTGTGAGTGTGAGTGTGAGTGTGTGTGTGTGTGTGTGTGTGTGTGCGCGCGCGCGTGTGTGTGTTTGACTGTGAATGAAAGGTAAGTACACACATTCGGGATGGTGAGTGAGTAAAATCAAAGTTGGATATTAGATGAATGCAGAACTGGATCATTTTGTATTTGGATCCAGACTTTTTTCTTCTTTCTAGAAACTGACTTTGTAATATATGTCACACAATGTGAACTAACCTTGATCTAAATACGCACACAGTATGAACCAATGAAGTCACTACTAAAGTCACACAATATGAACAAACCTAATAAAAGTCACATTCTCATAAAAGTCAACACAATATGAACAGACCTTGCCATCAATATCTCACAAAGTAAACTAACATTGTCATAACTTTCGTGCACAAAATGTGAACTAACCTTGCCATAAATCTCACCCACAGTATCAACTGACCTTGTCAAAAATATCACACAACTTATCATAAAGTTTACACAAAGTGAACACAACTTATGAAAATTAAACACACACGAACTGATCTTGTCTTGAATATCACACACAATATCAACTACTAACACTGTCATGAATATTACGCACAATATGAATGGTCTGTATCATAAATACCACACAACTGTCATAAATACTACGTAATATGAACTGACCTTGCAATAAATATCACACAAAGTGAACTGAACTGGTCATTAATATCATACACAATATGAACTGACTTCATCATTATCATCATATACAATATGAACTGACTTCATTATTATCATCAAAAACAATACAAACTAACCAAGCCATTAACATCAAACACAATATGAAGCAACCTTGCCATAAATATCACACGTTATGTGAACTGACCTTGACATGATTTTTATCATTACGTGAACTGACCTTGACATAAATATCACACATTATGTGAGCTGACCTTGACATAAATATCACACATTATATGAACTGACCTTGTCATAAATATCACACTTGACGTGAACTGACCTTGACATACATATCACACATGATGTAAACTGACCTTGTCATAGAAATCAGCCTGAGGTAACTTGTCCACAATAGTCTGGGCGACCTCCCTGGGGTTCACCTTCTGCCCCGCCAGGCTGCTCAGTTGCTGAAATCACATGAGATCAGCATCATCACCATCACCATCATCATCATCATTACTATCATCATGATCATCATCATCACCATCATCATCATTACCATCATCATCATCATCGTCATCATCATCATCACCATCTTACCTTGCATGTGCATACAAAAAAAAAAATCTGCGTTCTGTTCAAGTTATGTAACAGTTTGTGGGCTGAATGCTTTAGTTTAAACTTTGGCAGAACATCAGCATTAGCAGACAACTATATCCAAGAGAACAGAGAGTAATACCCCATCCCACCCCCACCATCTCTCCCACACATGTGCACACTGTACAGTCAACAGACAGGAACATCCAATGGAAGAAAGAATAATGATCACCCTTTACAACACTACAAACCTCATTAACATCCAACATAACAAATACCTCATACACATGACACAATCATAAGAAAACTACATCCAATCCAGTTAACAATAAAACCGCTCATACATTCCTTGCTTATTATTATAATAACAATAACAAAAAACACAGCAATGAAAAATAAAATCCCATCCATCAATACATGGCTTTTGCATAACAAAACCACCAAATACATTAAAATACACCAATGAATAATTAAATCCCATCTATCAATACATGGTTAACGCATGACAAAAACCACCCAATATAACCAAGAATAGTGGTATCACACATACTATGGTATAACATATTTGATTGACAACAACATTGACTACAACTTGAGCATGGCTGGAACACTGTAAAAAAAAAATTTTTAAAGCAGCTTACAACAACAAATCATGAAAATCCCATTCTTCATAAGCATTTGACAAACAACTCTACCATGACTTATGACAAGGAATGATCAAATCCCACACAGAACCAATCCGCATTGCATGACTTCAACATAATTCCATTCCACATTTTGACCGTCCATCCCCTCTCCTTCGTCTTGTGATTATGATTTATTCTGTGCCTACCTGAGCCAGGCTCATGGCGCTGTTGCACTGGTAGTCGGCCATCTTGGCGCTGGGGGTGAGGAGGATGGGGGGGTTGTCCAGCTGGGGGAAGGCGGAGGTGATGGTCAGTCGGAAGACATCTTCCAGCATGCTCTGCAGACTGACCGCCCCCGTCCGCTGCTTGGTCTGCTCCTCCATCAGGAACTGCACATGTGATGGTCTGTTGTATGTAGAGTGGTGTGGTGTTTTGTGTTGTGTCGAATTGCGTTGTGTTGTACTGTATTGCACTGCGTTGTGTTGTGTTGTATTACATTGTATTGCATTGTGTTGTGTTGTGTTGTATTATGTTGAGTTATGTTGCATTGGGTTGAGTTGCGTTGCGTTGTGTTGTATTGCACTGCGCCTTTTGTTTCGAGCTGTTTTGTTTGTACAATCTTTTGTTGTATTGTATAGTATTGTTGTCTTATATTGTATTATATTATATTGTATTATATTGTATAACATTGCATTCCATTGTATTGTATTGTATCGTATCATGTTGTGCTATAATAATAATAATGAGGACAATTTCTATAGCGCCCATCCTTACAACATAGGCTACAGGGCACTTTACAAGTTTTAATAATTCAACATCTAAAAAATATAAGTAGAACACACACACACACACACACACACACACAACACACACACACACACACACACACAAAATCTGTGTTCACGAGTCATAAACAGACACACACACACACGCACGCACGCACGCACACAGCACACTCACGCACGTACACACACACATACACACAACACACACACGTATACACAACACACACACACACACACACACACACACACACACACACACACACACACTGGAACATAATGTTGGATACATAAACACACTATATGACATGGTGAACAGCTCATTTGTATACGAGCAAAGTGTGCAAGTGACATGTAGTAATTCAGTAATATTTCAGGTGGTATCCTGCAACTGGCATTTGAACAGATATGTTTTAAGTGCAGACTTGAAAGTCCAGATGGAAGGGGAAGCTTTATTTTTTGGTACTGTGTTGTGTTGCGGTGTTGTGTTGCTTTGTGTTGCACTTTATTTTGTGTTGTTTTGCTTGTGCAGTATTTTCTTGTATAGTATAATATTGTTGTATTGTATTGAGCTGTTGTATTGTGTTGCATTGCTTTGCATTTTATTGCACTGCATTGCATTGCGCTGCACTGACTGCAGTGTGTTTCACTTCCCTGCATTGTGCTGTATAATGTAGTATGGATTTGCGCTGCACACTTACAGTCCATGTTACTGTATCATCCTGCACTGCATTGCATTGCACTGCACCACACTATGTTGTGTATAGTGCAATATACTGCACAGTGGGGTATCGCAGTGCACATCATTGTATAAATTCACCCGCACAACAAATTTTCTCCATCAAAATTCAGACTTCTCTCCTTCCCATACCACCCCAACCAATCAAAGCGAATTTCATGACAAATTTTTACTGCAGACAGCTCCCTCTTTGCTGCCGGTTTTCTTTCATATGTAGCAAGTGCACAGAGAGAAGGTGCTAGCCCTGCATAAGTCTTGAACCAAGGACCAGGGATTCTCTTGATTCCTGGGCGACAGCTCTAAGCGCTGAGCCACTGTTCTATTAGGACAGGACTAGTGTGTGGTCATTCCTTCACCCATCACTGACAGAGCATTGCTGAGCCATCCCGCAAGTTCATACTGTCACTCACTCTAGCGCCCAAACATCATACGATGTTCAACAGTTGTTAAGTCTGAAATTCAGCCATCATGTGACCCAAGAAATGTCACCGAGCTTAAATCGCATCCCATGCAACGACAACATAAACCATATATATATATATATATATATATATATATTGTGTTGTGTGTGTGTGTATGTGTTTGTGTGTGTGTGTGTGTGTGTGTGTGTGTGTGTGTGTGTGTGTGTGTGTGTGTGTGTGGTGTGCGCGCGTGTGTGTGTGTGTGTGAATGTGTATGTGCGTAAGCATGTGCGTGTGCATGATTTATTCATTGTTTTATTTCTGTTTGAGTCAAATCATTCAATTTTGTTGACTAAGACTTTCACAGATACAAAAAAAACTTAATGCATGATGTATGTTGCGTTCTTCATGTTCATGACTCAAATGATCTAACAGATTTACATGCCTTTTCAAATTATTTGATTGTAATACATACCGTTTTCAGATGATTCAACTGATATTTCAATTTGACATTCTCAGTCTGTAGTTTCTCCACCTCAGGGGAAACCACTCCACTGGCCTTCAGTTTGGCAGGATCCTGCAGTATGTCGATCTGGTTTTTCAGCTGGTCAATTTCTGCTTCCTGAGGACACAAAGAAGCCACACTGTAAATAAGAGAAATTGTCATATCACTGATGTGCTTGTGGGATTTTTATCCCCTAGTCTGACTGCCTACAAATTGAAACTTTTCCTGATGTGCATACATATGTATGCGTACACGTGTGGTGTGTGTGTGTGTGTGTGTGTGTGTGTGTGTGTGTGTGTGTGTGTATGTGTGTGTGTGTGTGTGTGTGTGTGTGTGTGTGTGTGTGTGTGTGTGTGTGTGCAAGTGTGTGTGCAAGTGTGTGTGCATGGGCATGCACGTCACTGTGTGTGTGTGTGTGTATGTGTGTGTCAGTTATGCCTGACAAAGCTTCTTTTTTTTTAAACATACCATGTAATGATGTATGACGTATGAATGTTTCTGTTCATTTGGGCGGCTATTCTTTGTGGAAAGTATCTCACTGATGCCAAGAACGCATCTGACACAGTGACAGAATCTGACAGGAGGCATCAGGGGCCATAACGAAGAAAGTTAACAAGGGACAAAAGCTAATAATAGTAGTAATAACCGCTAAGTACCATCAAACAAGTGTACTTCAAAGTGACAAGTGCACTGCTCATGAATACATAGGGTACTATTGCAGAATGGTTCTATACTTCAATCAGATTTCATCAAGGCTACCGTGACCTCCAAGAGATATGGCCTGGAAATGAGCGAGAAGGCCAAGCTGACGGCCGGCCACATCATGATCCCACCATCGATTCTGATGTCACTGTCCTCTGAAAGAAGCTAGAAACTGTTTGAAAATTTTGCTCACCAGGGATCCATCATTAGCACTGAGGACTCCAAAGCAGAAATACTCCCAAGGGAAACAAGTACAATATAAGTAAAAACAAGCAATGTAAGTCTAAAGCAAAATCAAAGTAAGGACAACAGTCCATGAAACATATCAGGCTATTGTGTGCACTGATTCATAAATCTTCCTGCATTTCAGGCTTGGACCCTCACAGAAGATGTGGTAATTCTGATCAGATCACCAACGAACAAGTGCATGATGCCAAGGAGAAGTGCACATCAGACCATGTGAAGAGTTACTGACATTGATCAATTCAAATAATAAAACTGCCTTGGAATGGCCTTGTAAGAAGATCTTTTAAATGGCTCAGCAAAAACTTTAAGGAAATCACACCAAAAAAAAAAAATGACAGAAATGTCTTTACAGAATGGACAAGAGAAGCATTTGCTGAGACTCAAGCCTTAGTACACAACTGACAGAACTGGAAGACCCTTGTTAATTGTGCTTCAGTTTGGAACCCCAATGACTGACTCACCATGGGGTTTTCATTATAAATGACCTGAAGACTTAAAAATCATACTTTCCCACCACTGATAAAGTTACATTACTCAAACAGAGTCAAATTCGGATCAACAACAACAATAAAAAAAAAAAAAAAAGGAACACAAATTGTATCTATGTAATGGTCTGATAATTTCATACATCTGTCGATGAATTAGAACAATATTCTAATTTTACTATCAAATACAACTATTTAAAAACCTCAAAAAGCCATCACAAAAAGTGAAAGTACTTACAATATACATAAACGATATTGACAATTTCACAAGATTGCATCATAAATCTAGTCATCAGGTAAACTTCCTCATTCCCCAGGAGTCTAGTCAATGCAGCAAGTTTCAATGTCATAATGCAAGTGTTACTGCTTACAATGATCTGCTAGGCCTGAAGAGGCCACAATGCACAGGATTTAATTTCTAAAGCTAAATAAGCACAATGAAACCAAAAAAAAACCACTATAACACAACATCACTGAGTGGCAAACTCATCTCTAGCACATTATAACAGCAATCACTAGCGACATGGCCACATGAAGTGAAGCACTACATTCAAAACAATGGCAAATTCCTCACGTACTCCTCATGGTCGTTTTACTTTTAGAATTGAAATTTTGAGGAAGTGTATTTCATTAATAGATTTATATGGACTTTGTAGTGATGACAAATCAGATTTTCTGTGTAAAATTTGTGAATATATAGAACAGCTTGACAATGATTCTGTTAATGTAACATGACTAGAATTGTGCCCCAATAGCAAAATTACATTATAAAACCATGCCAGTATAGAGAGTCACGCCAGGACTCACAGGAAAATAGTTGATATTGTGGCATTATGTAATGTTATTGATGGTTTAAGAGAATTATCCTAAAGAACAAGTGCATACAGGTCAGGGTGCAAATTTAATTCCATAAAACAAACAAGACAACCAAAGTCAGTTTAAAATGCAAGGCATTGCAATTCGATCAAAAGTTCAATGGATTAATCATAATAGGAACAAACAAAAATATACTTTTGTAACTTACAAAATAGCAATTTTGTCAACAAATCAATACCAATTTTGGAAAAGAATGATGACATTCTTATTCTGATCAGAGAGTGGTTCGGAAATGTTCCCATTGTCACAATGTTGGAACAATAAAAAAAGGAACTTGTGCTGTTTGGGTCCATTAAAGAAATATACAGACAGTTTTTTAATTCAATATTTTCTTAGCAAAGTTCTACTGTATATATTCTAAATGTAAATTGCTAAATGCACAACCGTATTTTACATTACAAATCTTTATTAGTTTTACAATGTTAGAAAGTGTTAAAGGCCAGATATAACTTACGACTGTCACATGGCAGTCATACATCATGGAATGTGTCCACACTTTAAACAAAATTGGCTTCTGTACACAATTCCATTCTTGAATCATTTGAACTTCAGTATACAAAAGTGAACATATATCTCTGTGATCTTATATCTCTGTGATCTATCACATTCCTCAAGGCCTGCTCCTACCACATGTTTTTGAAAATTATTGAACATAATTCACAAAATGTGTGAGTATGAATATGATTATGATGTGCATGAGTGTGAAAGAGGACTCTCCCCATCCTCTCCCCTTGCCCTCATCCCCACCCCACCCCTTTTTTGTGTGTGGGTATTTGTCTGGTTAGGTTTGTTGTTTTATTATTCTACTGTCATATAATAAAATGTAATCAGTTTGAAATCATTGTGAGATGCAAATTGATTTGTTAAATAAATTTACATTCATTTGAAAAAAAAGTTACTCAAGTACAATGAACAACAGCTGGAAAACTCTTCCTTCCCTTTTCCTTCCTCCCTTCTCTCCTCCAATCCTATCCCCCTTCTTCCCATTTGCTCTTTCCCTCCCCCCACCCCCACAACATCCTACCACAGTACCAGAACCTTGGCCAAGAATCAGCTGGACAATAACCCTGAATATATATATATATATATATATATATATATATATATATATATATATACATATATATAACAAACCAATAAATTCCAAGGATAAGTACCGAGCACCGTTCCAGCAACTTACAGAGCAGCTTGGTGTTGCAATGACTGCAAGAAATATTGAATTATAAACAAAGCTTGCTCTCATGTCTTAGATTGAAGCAATGACTGCAAGAAATATTGAATTATAAACAAAGCTTGCTCTTATGTCTTAGATTGAAGCAATGACATTGCACTGATTTATTTATATATATTATATATATATATATATATATATATATATATTATATATATATATATATATATATATATATATAAACTGAATTATAAACAAAACTTGCTCTTATGTCTTAGATTGAAGAAATAAGGAGAGATAAGCATTCTTATCTGCAGTGAATGGGGAATAATAAATGCTTCTCAAAATGAGCCTTAAGCAAGCTTATAAGTCTCCAAGGGGGAGACAATCTCCAATGGGGAGGAAACTCACCAACATATAACTCCTTGTCAGATACCGGTATTTCGAAACCTGATCAGGGATTCCACTGACTTTTTAGTTTTTGCGTCAAGAAACGCACGCCTCCGCAAAAATTGCGTCAGCGCTGAAAAAAATGCGTAACAAAGTAAACTGTACTCACTCCCGTCAAAACAGCTCTGAATCACGCGCCTTAAAACACCGCTGAAGTGCAGAGCAGCTCGATGCAGGAAAGCGTTTTCTGTTCCATCGCACCATCGCAGACGCGGGAAAGATTCCATTTTATTTTGAGGGGAGAAAGGATGAGGCGTTTTGGAACATTCTTGATCTAGCAAAAAGTCAGCGAGTGCCACAGAGTAAAATGTGCAGGCACTATCACTAATTGGCGGTGTCAAGCAGTCTGCTGTAGGTCTGTGCCGTGTTTTGCCCCTCTGACATAGGCTAGCGGTTGAGAACAGGGTCCTGGGAAAATTGCGTCGCTAAACGCACGGCCGCGAAAAAAATGCGTAGGAAGGCAGAAAAACGCAATAATTACGCAAAATTTTGCAATAAATGGAACCCCTGCTGATTGTGTCTCCTCTGGATTTGCTGGAATGGTGCTCGGTTACTTATCCTTGGAATTTATTAGTTTATTTTGTATAGATAGATAGACACATAGATAGATAGATATATGGAGAGAGAGAGAGAGGTAGTGTACATGTACACACACAACACACACACATACACACACACACACGCGCGCACGCGTGTGTGTGCGTGTGTGTGCACCTAACATTATCAAATTGGTCAGTGATCAATGGTAAGATTAAGCGGGCTGGTTTGCTGCACACTCCTCCAAGTCATCACTATCGGCAACATGCATTATTGAACTGTGATCAGATGAAATATACTTCCTCCAAGGAGCATTGAACTAGCACCAATTCCAAGAGAAGATCATCTATTTTGACGGGATGAAGCTTCATAATTTTTAAAGCTACTAAAGATCTGTCAATAATACATTGTTTTAGTGTGCTGTAGTAGTTCACTTCACGAGAAGCTAAGAACATCAGTCTCAGTGGACATCATGACTCCAGTTTAATATCCAAGCAGCTCTCGAGTCTATGACGACTGTCTAGAAAAGTAACTCGACTTCAAGTCTTACATTGTGACAATGGCAAGACTGAAGAATTCGAGTCTTACAAATTATTGTGACAGTGACAAGATTGATGATGAAGATGAGAACAAGTGACAGTGGCAAGATAGATGATCAAGATGAGAACTGAGTGTACTTTAGCAGAAATTGAAATTGAAAATTGTTTTTCCCCCACTACTAGATTGTTCGTCTTTGTATTTGTCTGACTTTATTCAAGTTTAAAGGGCTGTGCCAGTCTTGAATAAAAGTTACACTGTGTTACTGTTAGGTTTTCTTGTGGGAGGAAAAGTTACCCTACTTATTTACTACAGCATTAGCAGATGAATATGTCTGCTTAAATCGCTTGGTTGGCAATGGGCAACAAGTTCTTGAAGAAAGGCAACATTTATGCCATTTAAAACAGCACCCTTATCTTTACTCACCGCTTGCTCCAGTCGCGAAAGGTACTGATTCATGTCATCTGCCATTGTAAGTAATGAATGATGTAATATTGTTTTAAAGGTAGGCCTAGCGCAACGTGCTCGAGATAGAAAGTAAATTACAAATTTCGGAACCGGAAATAGATCGAATGTTTGTATGATTAGTTTTAATCGATTTAAGCTTAAATGAGATCGGATACCTTGCATTGCACTTATATGGCTTGTTTCATTTTGTTTTGTTTTATTTTCCCTATTTCTTTAAATGTAATTTTGTTCTTCTTTTGTCCTTACCGGAAGTTGTTTATGGAACTGGTTAAATAAAAATGTGCAACAATATCCTGTTTTGATCGTGACCGAGTTGACTCATGGATGTGTTTACATAGTCTTTTTTTCTCACGTTCAACGAGTGCTTTCAGAGGAATTTAACAAGGTAAATTTATGTAGTGTGAGGAAAGTTCTGTTCTCATGTCGAATAACAATCGAAATAATTAGGCCTTGTTTTACACATCATTTGAAAATTTTCAGTTTCCACTTGACAGTGACTGGTCAGTTATTAAGTTTCCATCTTAAATTGAAGTAGTCTGCTGTCGTGCACTGAAATACATACTCAGTTTCCTAAATTTTCATGTTATTGTAAGGGTCGTGGGCTTACCATATCACATCTTTGCAGAGGCTTAATTCAGCCGTTTGCCAGCTCTACAGATTTTACTTGTATAAAAATTAAAATCAGATTGAGGGTGCGCAGCATTTTATTTCAGTTTGTTATAAATCAAAATTATGTTTCTGTAATCTAGAACCCAAACAAAGACTTTATGCATCACATTGAAATTTGACCAAAGTTTGCGATAGTTTTAGCATACTAAATTATGTCAACCCAGAATCCCTTTTTTCTCTTTTTTTACAATTAAATTTACAAATTGATTTGAATCAGCACAGGTGAAATATCATAAACTCTGTTGCATTATAGATGCTGGATTAGTTTTTTTAGAACTTTTTTGGGAATGATTCTGACATGGTTAGCCCTAAACATTTTCTTTTTTCTGTTATGAGTTTCAGTTCATGCAGCCATCTTCATCCTGACCTTGAAAGTTAACATTGATGATGGCAAATACATCTTTGTGCAATGACACGTCGGAGGCGGTGGAGCTGTGTGAATCTTATAACCTGTACCTCAAGCCAGTGGCCAAAATCAACATTTGTGCACAGCTGCCACCACTTAAGACACCTGGCAAGACCATCTCCAACTGGGAGGTCATGGAGAAGGTCAAGCAGATGATCCGCCCTGAGACCTTTCTTTCCATCAAGGTAAGGAATGATCCATTTCATTTTCAGATTGATCCATCTCTTTTTATCAAAATGAGTAATGATACATTTCATTTTAGACCTTCCTTGGTAATTCATAATAATCCACTTTAAGATTTTTCTCTCCGTCATCGCTGGTAATGATGCATCTTCAGTTCAGACCTTTCACTGCATCAAGGTGATAAATGATCCATTTCATTTTCACTTCAGTCCTTTCTGTCCAGCTAGATGAGTAACTAACCATTTCATTTTAGACCTTTCTGTCCATTGTTGCAGGGCTCGAACTGAATCGTACAGCAGACAAGTGGAAATGCTCTCTCCACTTGTCCATTGGGCAAGTAGTTTCTGACTGCGCAGTCACATCAAAGCAAACAATTCACACTTCCTTTCTCTTTTTTCGATTTTTCACACCTCCAACCCCTGATTCACCTTTCCCTCTTTTTTTTCAGAAAGAACCCCAGCAGAGTGGCGTCTCACTGACTGACTGAGACAAATAACATTTCAGGAGCATTTCTTGGAATCTGTGTGTGGCGAGCAGGGAGAGAGAGAAAACACATTTTTGTATACATGTGCTTGGACAACATGGAGATTTCATCAATGTAAATTAGTCCAGGAATGGGTGAATTGGAGAAGCATGTATTATTATTAGATTGTGGGTTTTTTTTTTTATAAATACAAAGTGGGAAACAGGTTGTTTTTTTTGCATTCATTTTCTACACATACACGTGATGGAAGAACAGATTTTCTCAATATTATCTTTTCGGGCCTCCTGAAAATGTTGAATTATGTCTGCTTGTTTGCCAAATTATCTGTAGTTACTTTTTGTGTAAAGTTCTGTCTTTACTTAAGGAGGGCAAGTGGAAATCTAAGGGGACAAATAAACAATTTTATCTGCATCATCCCAAGGTTTTGTGTACGATCGTTGGTCATTGAATTTGGTTACTAGGAAATATTTCTCCCATAGCCTGAGTATAGGGACATTTACTTTATGAATTTTGACAATGTTTCAGATTGTAAAAAGCACGATGGAGTTCATCCGCTTAGAGGGAGAAATAGAAAACAAGAGCAAGTTGTCACTTCTTATAATAAAACTCGATGGCAAGACTATCAAGCTTAGTGGATTCCCAGAATCCCTCAAAGTTCGAGCAGCTGAAGCCAAAGTTGCATTCCCCGTGCGGCATGACTGGGACTCTTACTTCCGTGACGCCAAAAACATGAATGAACTGCGCCCAGGAGAGAGGCCGGACACCATCCACCTCAAAGACCTGCCCACCCGCTGGTTCTGCAAACGCTCAGAGAAGGATGGGCAGAGCGGCGAGTCAAAGCTGCAGCCCAGCAAAGAGGTCGTGCACCAGGTGTTTGAGACATTCGGTGAGGTGCGCTGTGTGGACATCCCCATGCTGGACCCCTACAGGAAGGAGATCATGGGGCTGCTGGCCAAACCTGGCACCATCCAGACCTTCCACTACGGCCAGGACATCCAGTTTGAGGCCTATGTGCAGTTCATGGAGTACATCGGCTTTGTCAAGGCCATGGACGCCCTGCGTGGGATGAAGCTGATGTACAGAGAGGACCAGGAGAGGGCACACACTGCCAGCATCAAGGTAACCAGAGTTGTGGGAAGGGAAACGGGGGTTGGCTGACTGGGAGGGTTGTAGGATCAGGGAAGGGGAGTGGACTTGAAGTTCATGCATGAAAAGGATCAAGACATGAACCAGATGGCCAACATCTGGGAAACTTGGGGTGGGGAAGAGGGAGAGAAGTTGAGGGGAGGGAAGGGGTTCCATCATGTATTCCTAGTGTAACAACATTGAATTGAACGTCATGATTCATGTTCTCATAAATCAAATATCAGTAGTATGCCAAATCGACACATGTATGACCTGATGATGATTCTGTTTAGTTCCACAGTGGTATGCACGTGCCTGACGTGCCAGATGGACATCATAATTTCATAGCGAATTCTTGGTGTGTTTTTTTCATAAGTGATGTAGTCTGTGCATGTCAAAATAGTACAAACTCAAACTTTTTTCTTTATTCACATCTGTATTCACACAGTTTTTCAGTCTTTTTTATGTAGTTTTTTTTGTTTTGTTTTGTTTTGTTGCCTAACTCAAGTAACCAACATTTCATGTTGCTGTCAGTGTCAATGAGAGGAACTTCACACAGGTGTCACAGTATACCCACCAGAAGTGTCTTTGGTCTTCAAGCAGCCAGTCACTGAATGTCTGTCAAGACTGAGAGTTGCATATAACATACATACACACACACATACATACAGGTGGAATTTTTGACAAGACACGGCACCTTTCATACAAAATGATGATCTACATGTTGTGTATAGGTGGAGTTTGACAAGACACGGCACTGTCGGAGAAGATGATCGCAAGCGACATCTTGGAGCGTGAACGACTTGAGGCACTGGAGGCCCTGCGTCAGGAAGAGGCCCGTCTGGCCAAGGAGGCGGAGAAGAGGAGACAAGAAGAGGAGAGGTAGGAATGGAGGGTCGGGGGGGGGGGGGGGGGGGGGGGGGTAAATCAGGTGAAAGAATGAAGAGCAAATATATATTTAAATGTTTGCCCAGGAATTTTGATATTTTGTTTCATCGTTTTTATCGCAAACAGCCATATCACTCATTTCTAAAATCTAGAAACATCTGTCAGCAACTAGAGTCAAATATATTGAACAAAAGTAACTCTGGTTAAAATTGATTGAACAAATGCCGGAAAGAAACAGCAACTTGAATTTATTTTTGCCAATAGGCAAGTCAGATCAGTTAAATTGACTGAACAAAGACCGGAAAGAAACAGCAGCTTGAATTTATTTTTTGCTAATAGGCAAGTCAGATCAGTTAAAATTGACTGTCAAACAAAGACCAGAAAGAAACAGCAACTTGAATATATTTGCCAATAGGCAAGTCAGATCAGTTAAAATTGACTGAACAAAGACCGGAAAGAAACAGCAACTTGAATTTTATTTTTGCCAAAAAGCAAGTCAGATCAGTTAAAATTGACTGAACAAAGACCGGAAAGAAACAACAACTTGAATTTATTTCTGCCGATAGCAAGTCAGAATCCATGCTGTTAAAAGAAATTTGTATTCTTGGTTGTAACGTTATTTGTTACGATTTTTTACTATCCCAGATTCTGCAAAATGACCAAACGTTTGAATGTACCCAATCCCTTTGCTGATATGTCAAAATAAACATTGAATTTACTGCTTTTGACCTGGTTGAGAAATATCAACCCATAACACAGACAATATTGGGAGGAGAGTGGGGTGGGTAGGAAATCATTTGAAATTGCCAGCAGGGATCTTTGAAGAAAGACTGGGGGTGGGGATGGGCATTGTAGTCAACATTAACTTAAGTAATTCAATGTAGTAATCAATGTTTGTTCACCAGTAATAAACCAAATTTTTTTTTTTAAGAAAAGAGAGAAGGGCAAAATGAACGAATTCTAGTGGTTCCATGCCCCTAAAAGAGTTATAATTATCCCCAACCAGTAAACGATTGTCTCTCCTATTTTTTTCGTGAAAGTTTGGCAGGTCTGTGAAATGAACAAAAAAATCTTCAGAAACGTTTTTGAGATGATCAGAGTGATTTGGTCTCTGAAGTGAGTTTTAAGGATCTTCAGAAAGATAAATTTGACAGGTGATCTAATTTATAAAGACTTGGAATCAATGTTCAGGACCTGTCAAAAAGGATTCTGGTAAAGTTATCAGCACAAAGAAGTAAATTTTAAAGACTGTCAGAAGAAGTTATATGATCATAAAGTACCAGGAATAAGAAGCGAGTTTTGAGGACTTTCAAAAAGGATACTGATATGATTATAACGTTATAAGGATATGAAAAGAACAAACCTTTAAAAAAAAAAGGAGTTGATGAAAGTTATCAGATTCTGAAGTTCATTTGACAGACCTTCAAAAAGACAGATATTTTAAAGCAAAATGTCAGGTGATCAATGTTATTAAGTTGATGAAGTGTGTTGGGAGGTAGGAGGATTGCAGCATGGAGATCTGGATGTGACTGATCATGAATGCTGACTTTCAGACTGCAGAAGTTGGAAGAGGAGAAAGACAGAATAAGGCAGAAGGAAGAGAAACAGCGACTGAAGGAGGAGAGGAGGAAGGAACGAGTGGAAAAGCGCCGACAGAAACAGCTGGAGAAAAAACAGCGGGAGGATGAGGCCCGTATGCAGCACAAGATTGCCGTGGAGGAGCGACGCCTTCTGATTGCCCAGAGGAAACTGGAGTCTCTCCGCTTGCTGTCTGATCTGTTTGAAGGCGTCAAGGTCACCATTTCTTCTTTTACCTTTTCATTTTTTTTTTTTCATGTGCCTGTCAGTCGGCATGTTCTTCTAATGAGACTATAAACTGAGGTTGCATGTGTGAACGCACGCATAACATCTTGCACACATGTCAAATCCCATCACCAGTTTTTCGGAAGAGAAGGCCAGTTTGACCGTTGGTACACAGCATGAGAGGCGATGGCGCGCCACGGGACTGACTGTGCACAGGGAAATTTATCAAACTGCGAGAAATCATGTTACTGACATTGTTCATCAAGCAAAAACTTTGTTCTATTCTTCAAAGATATTGGCCTGTAATACGGCCAAGCAACTATTTAATGTCACAAATAGTCTCCTAGGCAAAGTCAGCTACTCCCCCCTTCCCACCATCTTTGAAACTCAAGAGCTCCCTCAGAAATTCTTAGAGTTTTTCAATGGCAAAATTGACACTATCCGTAAAAAGCTAGATTCTACTGCACCTGTACATTCTCTGAATGACAAAGTTTACTGTGGACCTCCTCTGGCTTGTTTTAGCCCTGTTAGTCAAGACTATGTCAAAAAACTTTGTTTGCGATGCAGCCCTAAATCATGTGAACTTGATGCCATTCCACTAGCTTGCTCTTTCAGTGCATTGATGACGTCCTACCCCATCTTACCCATGTTATCAATACCTCTTTGTCCTCTGGTCACGTTCCTGAAATCTTCCGGTCCGCAGTGGTATGTCCATTGATCAAGAAACCTTCATTAGATAAAAATGTTTTAAAGAATTATCGGCCTGTATCAAATTTGTCATTTCTATCAAAATTATTGGAGAAGATCGTTTTGGAACAAATTCTAGAACATCTCGAAAAGAATCACCTTTTGAATCCTCATCAATCTGCTTACAGACAAGGCCATAGTTGTGAGACAGCACTCCTCCATATAGTCAATGACCTCCTCTGTGGGCTTGACGATGGGAATGTTTCCTTATTAGCGATGTTAGACCTCTCCGCAGCATTTGACACGATTGATCATAATATTTTGTTCTCACGGCTTCAAACTTCCTTTGGATTCAAAGACACAGCTCTGAACTGGATTATTTCTTACCTGACTGGACGGACTCAGACAGTGTGTGTACAGGGCGGATACTCAGACAGTTCTCCTCGTAGGTACGGTGTGCCTCAGGGTTCTGTACTGGGGCCAGTCCTTTTTGTGCTGTATGCTAGTCCTGTGTCTGACGTCATCAGTGGTCACGCCATGTCGCATGAGAGCTTTGCTGACGATACTCAACTTCATCAGTCGGCTCCCATTGCTGAAATTGACTCACTGATTTCTCTGACGCGGGGCTGCATTGCAGACCTGAAGGACTGGATGACAACCAACAAACTACAACTAAACGACGACAAGACGGAACTCATGTTCATGACAAAACAACCTAACCATCCTTCTCTGCCTTCAACTGTCACTATCAATGACTGTACTGTCTCTGTCTCCACCTCTGTCCGCAGTCTAGGGGTCATTCTTGACCATTCCCTCTCCTTTGAGAAACGGGTTTCAAATATTTGCAAGATTGCCTATTTAGAACTAAGAAGAATCAGCTCTATACGTCACCTTCTCTCTACAGATGCTACAAAAACTCTCATTTGTGCATTTGTCTTATCTAGAATAGATTACTGCAGCTCACTTTTGGCCGGCCTTCCAAAATACCTGATAGAAAGATTACAGCGAATCCAAAATCATGCAGCCCGAGTCGTCTGTAGAGCAGGAAAATATGATCACATTTCGCCTCTACTTCACTCTCTTCACTGGCTATCTGTCTCAAACTGTATCTCGTACAAAATCTCAACTCTCACTTCCTCTGCTCTCTTTGAAAATGGACCTTCTTATCTCTCAGATCTCCTTAAAATCTACACCCCCTCTCGACAACTTCGCTCCTGTGCTGACGACCGCCTTCTACGAATGACTCGCTTCAGGACTACTACTGGTGAAAGATCTTTCTCTTTTCAAGCTCCAGCGACGTGGAACAGACTGCCAGACATTCAGATTCTATCTCTTCTTTCAAGTCTAAACTTAAAACCCATCTGTTTTCTCATAATTAGTCAATGCTCTGTGTGTACAACCTATCTCATAGCCGTCTGGGCCTTTTCAAATATGTAGTGTATACATGTGTATGTTCTCTATTATATGTATTTGTTGTATGATTGAACGTTATAGGATTAAGTTTTTGTGGTGATATTTGAAAAATAAGTGAATGTCACATTCGTAGGATAAGGATTTGTTAGTTATTGTAGTAATGGTATTTGTAGCTGGGTGTAAGGTGTATTATTGTATATGAGAAGGGTGAATGTAGTATGGCTTTGTAAAGCGCTTAGAGAAACGGGACAAAGCAGTGGTGACTATTATTTGTAGTACAGAACAAAGAAATGGTAACTATTGTTTGTAATGACAAAGTAATGGTGACAATTGCTTGAAGTGCAAGACAAAGTAATGGTAACTATATTTGAACTATAGGACAAAGTAATAGTGACTATTGTTTGTAGTACCTGACAAATTAATGGTGACAATTGTTTATAGTACAGGACAGAGTAATGGTGACTACTTTTCATTTTTGTAGTACAGGACAAAGTAAAAGTGACCATTGTTTGTAGTACAGGACAAAGTAATAGTGACCATTGTTTGTAGTACAGGACAAAGTAATAGTGACCATTGTTTGTAGTACAGGACAAAGTAAAAGTGACCATTGTTTGTAGTACTGGACAAAGTAATAGTAACTGTTGTTTGTAGTACAGGACAAAGTAATAGTGACCATTGTTTGTAGTACAGGACAAAGTAAAAGTGACCATTGTTTGTAGTACAGGACAAAGTAATAGTAACTGTTGTTTGTAGTACAGGACAAAGTGATGGTGACAATTGTTTATAGTACAGGACAGAGTAACGGTGACTATTTTTGTAGTACAGAACAAAGGAATTGTGACTATTGTTTGTAGTACAGAACAAAGGAATTGTGACTATTGTTTGTAGTACAGAACAAAGGAATTGTGACTATTATTTGTAGTACAGAACAAAGGAATTGTGAGTATTGTTTGTAGCGCAGGACAAAGTAATGGTGACTACTTTTCTTCAGAGTAAAGGTGACTTGTTTGTGCTACAAGACAATGTAACAGTTACTTTTATTTCTACTACCAAACAAAGTAAAGGTGATTTGTTTGTATTACAGGACAAAGTAGATGTGACTGTTGTCTGTATTATAGGACAAAGTAAAGGTGACAACTGACTGTTGTTCATGCTACAGGACAAAGTAAAGGTGACCGTTCTTTGTACTACAGGACAAAGTTAATGTGACCGTTCTTTGTACTACAGGACAAAGTTAATGTGACTGTTCTTTGTACTACAGGACAAAGTAAAGGTGACTGTTATTTGTACTTCAGGACAAAATAAAGGTGACAGTTTGTTTATAATACAGGACAAAGTAAAGGTGACTGTTTTTTGTTATGCAGGACAAAGTAACTGTGACTGTTGTTTGTAATACAGGACAAAGTGAAGGTGACTCTATGTATAACAGGACAAAATAAAGGTGAAGGTGACTGTGGTTTGTGTAACAGGGCAAAGTAAAGGTGACTTTTGTTTGTTCAACAGGAGGATAAAATAAAAGAAGAGTTAGCGCAGCGAGAGGCAGAGCTGGAGGAACAGCGGAAACAGGAAATGCTAGCTGAGCAGCGGCGCCGCCTGGAGGAGGAGCAGAAAAAGGCCGAGGCCAAGATCCAGAAAAAACTGCAGATGAGGCAACAGGAGCAGGACCTGCGGGAAAAGATCCTGAAAAACTTCCGGGTGAGTAAAGGTCCTGAAAAATCTGGTAGGTAAAGTCAAGATCATGAAAAGCTTCCAGACATGTTTTTGTAGAAATTTCTTGAAAAGTAAAGATGATGAAACGTTTGAAGATCCAGAAAAAAATAGATAAGGATCCTGAAAATTTTGTGATAAGTAAAGATCCTGAAAAACTGAAGCTGGGGTTTTATTTCTCTGGCCAGAGTCATCGTAGAGCAGATTAACAATGATGATATTGCAAAAAATCATGGAGTCCTTGTCTGAGGTACATATCACAGCATTTCAAAAACTGGCCCTGTCTGCTGTCATGCAAACTTCTCCAAACACTGATTTTACTTTACACCAGACTTCCTGAATAAATCTGTAATGTTGACTTTTGTTACATTACAAATGTTTAGCAATAATGCCCATAAAAAGATGCATTTCTCTGGATGAAGATCAAACCTTGAATAGATAAAAATCTAAGCTTAATTGTAGTAAAACAATGTTTTTGAAAAAATGTAGTTTTATTTACATGCCATTTTACCCTCTTGTCCTTTCCAGTTCTCTCTCTGACCATCCTTCCCTGCTGCAGAGGAGATGAAAACTGTTTAAATACCAGCCGATGGAATAAGCTGCATCTGTCTGTGGCTTTGTGCATGCTTCATTGCTTTTTTCCCTGACACAATGGAGGCAGTGGGTTCAGTATCTACAAGGGTTAACCATTAAGGCCTTTACATGGGGTGAAAATGTTCCTTGTTTTGGAGGAATTACTTATTTGAAAACTGCTTGAATGATAAAGATTCTGTTTTGATGCTGTCATTGTCATTTTTGTGTCCACCGAGGAGGTAATTTTCATCCGCATGCGTTGGTCGATCGGTCAACAATACCATTTAACTGATTGTAATGGAACTAGGTAGAAAGATGGATTGTGGCCGAAAACAGAGGCTTTGAGTCCAGGTTTTGAATCGGATCAAAAAGGCAGATCCAGGATCTTTTCATCAAAATTGTTACAAATTGTCCACCAAATATCCAGGATCTTTTCATCAAAATTGTTACAAATTGCCCACCTAACATTCAGGGTCTTTTCAACAAAATTGTTGCAAATTGTCCACCAAACATCCAAGATCTTTTCATTAAAATTGTTACAAAATTTTCCACCAGACATCCAGGATCTTTTCATCAAAATTGTGAACAAAATTTTCCACCAAACATGCATGAGTGTAGGTAAGGTCAAAATGACATATGATCTTTTCCTGTGGTCATTTGTCAGTGTCCTGTCAAAACTTTCCGTAAGCGTCCAACATGATGAGATTTCATGAATTAAAGAGGTGCATGCTGCTTCACTCTAAACATAAGACAATGGAGATGAAATGATGAAATCAGTTATATAAGAGATTGATAGACAGACTGGAGACAGACTTTGAAAGAGAAAAAGAAGTATCTTCAGAACTATGAAACAAAAGAAAACGCTTCTCCCTCTGAAAAGGCCGTGTTTGCTGTGCATCTTCTGCAGGCCAAAGAGCAGCAAGAGAAGGAGCGACAGAGGGAAGAGCTGCTCCTTAAGCTGTCAGGCAACGTTCGCCTTAAAAGCGCCGTCATCATGAAGAAAGGTCAGACAGACATTGTGCAGTCCGGTGACACCCCCGCTGCCACAGCAGATGACAGCAAGGAGGAGTCCAAGGATGTGTCCGCTGGAGATGATGTGCCTTCCTCCTCGGTCAAGGACCAGGTGGAAAACAGTAACGATGACAATGACGACGTGGAGATTCTGGAAGACATGCCAGAGAAGGACGTCAGTGTCATCGAAATTCTGTCTTCGTCTGACGAAGGGGGAGGTGGTGGTGAAGAGAAACCTAGCCCTCCCAAACAAAAGTAAGGGTATGGTGTGGTGTGTGTGTGGTATGCTGTGTGTGTGTGTGTGTGTGTTGTGCACACGTGCGCTTGCTTGTTTGTGTACATTTATGAATGTGGATGACTGCATTGTGTATTTATGTCTGTGGATGTGTACAAATATGAGTTCAGATGTATACTCAATGCAGATACTTGTGTGTATGGATTGTGTACCCTTATTTGTGTGAATGTGGCCTTATTGTGTGTATGTATGTGTTTAGATACATGTGTTGATGTATGCGCATGTATGTGAATGCACACGCACACACGTGTGTACGAAAATGTGCACAAGTGTGAATTGCTGGTGAACCCATGTGTGGAAGTGAACACGTGTGTGTGGATGAGCATCGTATGTGTGGCGATGAATATTAGTGTGTGTGCTGGCTTGTGTACACGTGTGTATGGATATGTACTTGTATTTGATTTGTGGTGGTACTGTGGTATGGAGATCATTTGTGATGAATATATCAAATTATGATTGAAATTATGAAAATCCAAAGATTCTGTTTTATTTGTAAGTTGATGTCTGGAGTAAGCATAATCACATGAAGTTGGTTTACTTTTTGCCGAGTAGTATTTTTTTTCTTCTTTTATGTACTAGAATGCTTTTGTGCTATCACAGTTAAAAATTTGGAGTATCAGATGGCACAGTTAGTAATTCTTGTGTTCTGTTTATTGCTTTGTCTTGTAAACATACAAATCTCCCAAAGTTCTGCTTTTTTTTTTTTTTGGTCTGTTTTGCTGGCAACAGATTTTCATTTCTACTTTGTCCAGCAAGAAAAAGTCATTTTAGATGCACACCTGTTGTTTTTCTGCCTGTTCCGACTTCAGTTCATTATTGTGTGACTTTTTTTATCTCTGTTTGTCATAATAAATGTGATCTGATGTTAGTAATGTCAGCTGAGTTATCTTGACCTTTGAACTCATGACTGTTTGACCCCATGATCTGTTTTTCTCTGTGATCTTTTGTTACATAGGTGATCTTGACACATGAACTTGTGATTGTTTGACCGTGATCTGTGTTTTTTCTCTGTGTGATCAGTTGTTACCAAGGTAATCTTGACCTATGAAGTCACGATTGTTTGACCCTGTGATCTATGCTTTTTGTGTGTGTGTGATCTGTTATTACCTGGGTAGTTTGACCCTGTGATCTATGCTTTTTGTGTGTGTGTGTGATCCGTTATTACCTGGGTAATTTCTGACCTATGACTTCATCACTATTTGACCATGTGATCGGCTTTTCCGCATGTGACATATTGCTGCCTGGTTAAACCCTTCCTGTGACCTCATGGTGTTGCTATGTGTTGTCAGGTGCAAGTCCACCCTGGAGAGAGTGTTAAAGTCCAACAGGCTCAGAGCCTGGGGCGCTGCCTCCAAACACCCAGAGGATGATGACCAGCACATCACATCCCGCCCCGCGTCCTGGAAAACGCCCATGAAACGACAGGAGATCCAGGTGCAGGTCAGATACATCGCCAGCAGAAAAAGAGAGAGGAGAGTCTCCAGCAGGAAGAGGGAGAGGAAAGACAGGAAGAGGAAGGAGTGTGACAAGGAGAAGAAAAAGGTGCAGGATTCCGACTCTGACTCCGACGATTCCACCATCACCGTTGTTCCACCGCCACGTTCTTCCTTCGCCCCACCTGACGATCCTAGCAACTTTATGCCTGTGCTGAGACCCATGCCTGCCCCTTGGTGGGGTCCCTACCCCTCTCCCGGCCCTTTCCCCCCTCCCTGGGCCTCCCCCCCACCTCCATCATTCAGACCCCCTCCCTGGGGGAGAGCCCGGCCACAGAGGAGGGAACCCAGACGAAACTCAGGCCCAAGTTTTCACACGTTTAAAGAAACCTACCTGAAGAAATACAACACTGTGTCTCGCAGCCGATCATCCAGGCGTGACAGCCGCGATTCGCCCAAACCTGGCCCCAAGTCTGTTGCCAGCTCAGTTTCATATAACCTGTCTCAGAAACTATCCAGGAAGAAAGACAGCAAAGGGCGGTATATGTACCCACTGTCTTGACAGATGTGGAAAGTGAGTTCAGGTGATGTGATATGGATTGTTTCATGGACGTTGGCTGGAGAATGTGAACAAGGGCAGGTCATCTCAGATGCCGTGATATTGATTATTGGTGGACAGCGTGTGACCAGCTCATTTCCTGTCAGTGAATTGGCGTGTGTCTCATGCACAACTCAATCTCCACAATTAGTCCTTTGATGACATATCAGTACATTGTCATAGCATTATGTTTTGATGGGTGCTTCAACTTCAACTGTCGATTCAGGAATATTATCTGTAATAATGTTTTTTGTTTCTTACAACAATGCATGGAAATACACACTATAAAATAACACATGCACAGAGATGTGCACATTTGTGACCAACTCCCACAAAATGATAGATAAGTCGAATTTGAACTTATTAAGATATGTATATCAACAGAAAGAGGAGGAAAAAAACCTTTCCAATGATATATAAAGAATTTCTGTATGTTAAAAAATGAAAAAGTTATGTCCCTTCAAACTTAATGTGTCCCATTAACACAATAGCCATTTTAAGAAAAATGGCTTTAAAGTTTCCCTACTTTCTCCAACCATTGTTCCTTAGCAACCAAGGTTTAATTTTGCTGTAAACTTATGAAAATGTGGGAAACCATCAAAATAATCATTGCAAACACTTTAATAATTGAATTTTTATCCCCAGTCAGATATATATTGGTGTATCTAATGGCTGTTCAGGGTGCTGAAAAATGAAAAATCTTATCTTTTTTTTATTTAATAGATACTTTTCTTTGTAATGTTGTCATAGCACAGATACACTAATTACAATTGATTGAATTAGTATGTATTTTCTTGTTTCATTTTGCCCAGCGTTTAAAACAAACTGGGTTCTTGGAGGGAAAAAAGGTAGCTCTCTTGCACTGTGTGTTAACACATACCAGATCACAATTCATGACATCCTATGTTAAAAACAGCATATCCTCATAATTAACAAACATACCTTATCAGAAACAAATGAAGTGCGTTATTCTTTCTTCTTCCTTTTCAGTTGCTCGGGTGGAATATCTCTTGTCCTCTCACACACACACACACACACACACACACACGCACACACACACACACACACACACACATGCACACACACACACACACTATAACCCGATGTTCAAAACCTGTGCACCCTCTCCTCTCCACAAACATGCACACACACATAATGTGTTGGCCATCAGCAGCTGGAATGCATTAAATGATCATTTTGATCTGCATGCAGTTACAGGAAAACTGATCTGGCAGACGCTGCCCATTGCAGTTCATACCTGTATCTGTTGCATATGTTGCTGTCACCAAATTTTTGGCATTATCGCGACAGCATTTTACCTGACAGATCTTTACTTTCTTCAGTTCGTACAACTGGCTCCTCATTTTCTTTTTCATCTTCAATTTCGAGCCAAACAGGCTGAGACTGACATGCGCCATTCGAAGTCGATGGAAAAATCCCATCGTCAGCTTCGCTGTCAGTTTCTTCGTTGGAATCTAAATCAAAATATTCCTTTTCATTGCTATTGCTGGTGGCGAAATATTCGTTTAACCCGTTCAGTGCCTAAAAATAGTACAAACAAAGGTGTTCCCAGGTTTGGGAAATCTCATGATTTGGGGGTCATAATTAACAAAAAATTCTAGCTCAGAAACTACAAAAGATAGAAAAATGAAATCTATATCATTTTTGAAGGAAATTGAATGAAGATTTTGAATCTGGGCTTCTTTTGTTTTAATTTTGATAATAAAAAAGTATTTAGATTTGGATAGATTTTTTTGCACGATCAAAAACATATGTATTTACCATGACATCTTCACATCCAAACAAGAACACACAGCAAAAAAGTTGAAAATAAAGTTTGTATTGTCACACTACACCTGTAAATGAAAGTAAAACAGTTTGGAAGTCTATCAAGACGCTCACACTCGATGCAGACTGACCAGTCCACGACCACGCCCCCCCCTCTCCCCACCACACCCCCTTGCTGGACTTCAACCCTCTCTTTCACCTCTCATCTTCCCCTACCTTTCCGTCTGCACCGTGTCACGCCGCGAGCAGGCCACGCTACCCTCTCGCGCTGATTTTCACATCACTGGACACCAGCACGCGGTGCAGAGTACACACTAGCAAGGATGAGAACAGCTCCGCCGTTCCGCCATCTTAAAAAAAAATTTCCGCCGTTTGAAAAAATCTCCGCCGAAAAAAAAAAAAAAAAAGCTATCGCGATTTTCTTTGCTCCCAATCTCGGCGAGATTACTCTAGGCTTATACCCAAATGGGCTGGTTTTTATTCGGTTGACTCGGCCAACCACTGCACATCCGCTTACATTATCGACCGAGTGTCATCTGTGATTCATGGCGTCGAACGAAATCGCAAAAAAAAAAAAAAAAAAAAAAAAAAAAAAATATCCCAACCGTTGGAAAGAAAACTGGCTCGAGGAAGAGGTGTGTGGGAGTAGAGTTAGAGATAGCATATGCAAAAGCAGTGATGAGCAGGCGTTATGTCTAGCTTGCAACAAGAAAATCAGCTTCGGAAGTCGTGGCTTCATTACGATTGCTGACCACATGAAACGCCTGGTTCACAGGCAGCGTGTCGCTGCATTGAAGAACAATTAAACTTTGGAAAGTAAGCTGTTGGTGATTTTGCTCTCTTCTTTGTTATATTTTATCATTCATTTGCAATGGTCAAACTATCTCAGTTAGCTGAAACATTCGTCATTTGACTTTATGTTGTGAAACAAAACCTAGACGTCTAGTTACTAATAATAGAACCAGGGCCAAGGGCAGGTAATTTTCGGAAAAACCCATTTCTTACGTAAATCGACCAGCCACAAACGCAGAGAGCCCTGTATTAAATCCATTTGCATGTTTGACAAAAAAACAAAAACAAAAAAAAAGAAAAGAAAAAAAAACCCTCAGAATTTGAGGTTTGAATTGAAGGCTAGAAACATATTTTGATGGTTTTAAATGTGGATTTTTCTTTATATATTAAAAAAATGCTTCAGCTTTAGACCCCCAACAGAAAAATCTCCTCTGCTTTTTAAAAATCTGTTCTCATCCCTGACTAGGCTGGCTTGTTCGACGCTGTCAGCTGAACACACACTGAGGTCACAGAGCCCTACTCAATAACTGACGAATATGGTCGGCAATTCCACCACTATCATCATCTCACCTTCATGCTCGAGTGAGTCGTTGAATAAAAGATTATTGTCTTTGTCAAAAATCATCAGCAGAGCCTGCTCAGCTGTGTAAATATGTTGATTTGGTCGCTGGGCTTGTCGAAGGTTGCACCGCCATCTTTGCAAGTGAGACGAAGTGCTGGCTGGTCATCCAGTCAGTGATGAGAATAAATGGGCTTTCCCCCTCACGTGTGGTCATTTACATATTATTTTAAGACTACAGACATATAAGGCTTTCTACGCAAACTCTATTTGAGTCCGTTGATAGAAATAGTAACGAATGAAAATTCAAGAAAAATGCATGACGTCAGTGGAATGCCCATAGGCACTGGGAAAGCACTTTTATTTCCGCGTCAGCTGACCGACTAAAGGCAGTCTACGGGTTAAAAGGCCAGTAATTCCCTGGCCTTCATAATCGAAAATATTTCCTGATTTGGATTAATTTAACAGCGTTACAATATGTCGATCCATGATGATGATTTTTCGAGTGAAGCAATGACAAAGGCAAAACGCAATAGATTCCATTGAGCTGTGGCCAATGAAAGGCAGCGTCTCTGCTGTTAAACACCTGAGTTACAAAGGCCATTTCGGTATTTGATTGCTGATTGGTTGGAAGGCTTTCTTTTGTGTACAACTTTGAATGCCTCGTAAAGGCCTTCTGATACGTTTATTTTAGAAAATTGTGTACAGATTCTTAAAATAGACGCACTGAGCTTTCAAATGATGTGCAACATGCCAGGGGCTCTGCGAGGGATGCGCACTCTATTATCTATTGAAAATGAGTAACTTTTCGCAGTCAGTGCTGCTTAAAATCAGTGATATGGAGTGAAAAAATTCAATTAATCACATTTCTAGCGTAATTTAAGTAAAATCCGTGAAACGTAATATGCTTTAATGGTTTTCCTTGTGTTGGTGCAAAAATCTCATTTTACCCCAAAATGACCCTCAACACTCTTTGTTGCCCGCAGTGGCGATCAGCCCTGCGCGACTTATCTATCATTTAGTGGGAGGCCGTCACATATTATCTGTCATAATGTTTTTTGTTTCTTACAACAGTGCATGGAAATACACAATATAAAATTATAACACATGCACAGAGATGTGCACATTTATTTGCACCACATCAAAGCGCATTCTATCTGTGTGAAATTCTGCCCGTCCGTCCCATTTCCCTTCCCCTCCCTTACACATTGGCAATCACTTGCTCTGATCCATTCACACTCTCACACTCGCTCTCACTGAACACATGCAGACTTGGTCACACACACAATCAAACATGTTGTTCAAACACTTGTCAAGAAATTGTCACCCATTCAACAAGATTCCAGTGTGGCAGCATTTGTTATAGTTTGTGTGTGCAAGGTGATTTCAGACTGACCATTTGAGTGAGTTAATTGTGACTCGTACTAATCAACAACGTGGGTGAGATTATCGTCAGATACTGACAATTTGTACAGTTGATCACGATTGGTGATTTGTGCAAGATCATTATGACTGATGATTTGTTCAGGGTGATTGTAATGATTTGTGTGAGATAACTGTGATGATGATTTGTATGAAATGATTTTTATTATGATTTATGCAAGATAAGATGATTGTGACTGATGTTGGCGCCTGCAGGATGTGGGGAGTCATCAGTACAGGTAGTATTCCTGTCTTCTGAACGGTCAGTGCAAACAATCTCCTCTGTTCAGTAACTTCCTCTGATTGTGCCTTTTGAGTCTTTCTTCACTGCCACTTACTGTTTTTTCTGCCTTTGTGGCCCATGTTTTTTTTTTTTTTTTTTTTTTTGAGACAGCATTCCATTTTTTTGTTCTGTGGTCACTATTTATAAGTTAACATGCCTACTTTTTGCTGTAACCTGGCAACCAGGTAAAAATGCACAGTGGACATTAATCCATGCCGCTCTGTTGCCCGTATGGCCCTTTTTTTTATTTTTAGAGTTTTTTGTTACATTAAAGTTTTGGGTGGTGGAGAGGTGTGTTTTTACTATGGCAGTGACTGAGTTACTGGAACGGCCAGGGCTGTCAGCATGGCCTGGGATTGTCCACTAGCTCAGGTGTTGCTAATTGGTCTGTCTTTGTTCCTTGTTTGTAGATATTTTTCAGGGGGGTTTTCTTTTGCTGGATTAGACTTTTCCGCCCTGTGTGTCGACAGACTTAAATTAAAAAAGGTGTTGTGTGGTCGATTGAAAAGTCTTGTGACTTATAATTTGTGAGGAATGATAGTTTGTGCAAGATGACAGTGATGATGATACTCGTGAGATTTGCATCGAATGATTGTAATGATGTGTGTGAGATGATGATTGTGAAGACGAATGATGTTGGATGAATGTGATGATAGTGTGAGTGAGATGAGATGATTGTGCTGATAATTTGTGAGATGATTGTGCTGATAACTTGTGTGACATGATTGTGTTGATAGATGGGTAGCGATGTGACTTTATTGATGAGGTGTCTAAGACTGTCTCCGATAATTTCTGTGAGATAATTTTGATGATAAGATCAAGATGACTTTCACGGCAGATTTGTGTGCGATGATTGTGATTGGTAATCTGCGAGAGATAATTCCGACCAAGGACTAATGGAAAAACAGGTGTTGCAGGTTGTATGCTGTGTGTACATATTGTTAATTTCCAACTATTAAACCTGTTGTTCTATTTGTGCCTTCTTTGTTTGATACAGAATGCCATACATTTGACACTTCACACGCAAGGATGCACGTCTTCCAGAAATAGTGTAAACCAAGAACATTGTTTTCCGGTCGTTTCCTGATCTGCAAAATTTTTTCTCTGTTAGTTTCTTGTTTTTAGATATGCAGGCTTTACCGCACCCCCCCCCCCCCCCCCCACCCAGACAGTACTTTCCACATAAATTGTTTCCCTACAAAGTTCTATTAATTCAAAATGTACCAAATCATCAGACTGATTTTTTCATGGCACTAAATTAGCTGGTATTTCTTCTTCTTTTTTTACAGAAAAACTGAGACAAATATTCTTTTGTTCACTTGCTGCTAATTCTTTCTTTTTTTAAATCACTGGTTGATGTGGTTTGAGCTTGTATCTGTGTGTGTGCCGATGATGTGTATGTCTGACCATTTGGATCACTCGCCTGCACTGCAACGATTCTGCAGATCCATGCCAACTCTACACACTTGTGTCACCTCTGTCAGTGTTATTCACTTATTTCTCATTTAAAGGCTAAAACTATTCCTGTCACGTTTGAATTATTCACACTCATGAGTTGACAGTTAAGTAGTGTTAGGACTGCTAAATTTCCACATTTGCATAGTCCCTGTAACTGTCATTTGATCAGCCACATGTACAAGGTGAAGCAAAAAAAGAAATGCTTGTTCTAGAGGTCATAAATGTCAGCCTCAAGAATTAAAGCTGCTAGGTCAAAATTCTTTCAACTCTTCCCAAGTAGTCAGTAGAGTAAAGCGTACATGCTTCTTTTTGGATGAATCAGCAAGTAAAATGTTAACTTGGTGTGAACATCCCCACACTGAATGAAAGCTGAAAGAGATTCTGCCTGTCCCTTTGTTTTATAAATACGATTCCCACTGACAATCCCACCTCCACCATTCCACACTTACCTTTCTGATGCTGGATCGCAGCCTTTGTACCTCTCCATTGAAGAGGAAACGGTTCTGTGCCGGCTGCACACTGGCCATTCGTATTTTACCCATTCTTACCTTTTAAAGAGTGAAGAAGCTCCGTGGTGCATTCCATGTCATGCGCCACTCACAATGAAACATGTTCTTTTAGAGTGTTGGGACTTGCACGATGTGAGACACAAACATTTTACAGCGGAGTCTATGAAGATCCTGTTCAGGGATGTCCCGCCTGACGTGATCCTTGAGTTTTTGAGAGAGATTAACATTTTTCATCTGATTTAAGATTTTACGGCAGAAAGATTTTTAACAAAGTTTCTGGTGTGTTTGTAGACGATGTCATTTAACGAGATGTGTGAAAGTTGGTTGTTTTTTTTTTTTTTTTTAAATGACTGGTGAGTTGATTTTAACGTGGTGACAGCCCTGATGTGGCCCTTTGCGGTCGGCTGGGCTATAAGCAACATTATCTTGATCTTGACCTCTCCATTGTTCACCCTGTGGTCTTGCTTTCTCTCTTCTCCTCATCCCTGTACTCCATACATCATTATATGGCTGTAAAGCTGAACAGGAGAATAAGAATGGTAGGGGATCTTAAATGGCATGAAGACCTATCACAGTTGAAGATGATGTGATAGGAAGGTCAACTGGGAAGAGGATTTTGAAAGATGGAAAACGGAGGAGAGTGAAACTCGTGATCCTTTAAGTTTGTATGTGAAAATATTGATCCTCCATCTTTTTCTGTTTACTTACTAGTTACATGTTGTCAAGGACACTTTTTCTTTAATAAAGAGGAAAAAAAGCACTCGTGCGCATACACGCGCGCACACACACACACACACACACTCACTCACTCGCACGCACACTCACCACACACATGCATACATGCGCATATTGTCTCTCTATCTCTTTTAAAAAGCTCCAGCGTAACGGGCATATCATTACACAAAGTGCAGCCTGACGTTCTCCTTACACTACAGTATCTTTCCCTGAAGTGACTCCAGACCTCATCTCATGCTGACTGGACAGAACTTTTCAAGCCATAAAAAATCGAAGCCCAAGTGTGTTTTCAATTTGCAAGATCCAGCAGTATTACAGCTGGACACACTGACCATTAATTTTGATAACAGATGGAAAAACTGTTGCAGAAAGCTCTGATCAGTGCATACAAGTGAGACTGCTTTTCAAGGCCGACACTCCCAAATTAGAGAACCTGTTCATGTTGTCAGCATACCTGGTGTTATAACTTACGTGCTCTTGCAGTTACTCTTATCGTGGTCAAATGCTAGTCATCTGATGAAAAGCCTTCAGCTGGAAATGAAAACAGTTATAAAAAAAAATACAGTGGAAATAAAAGAAAAAGAAAGGTGCAGAATACGCCAGTTTTCTGGGAAATGGGAAAGAAATGTTCGGTCAGCAAACTCCATTTACGTTGTCATCAGTCTCGATGCCAGCAAACATTCTCGACTCATTTTTCTCAAAACAGGAGACGACTGTGTTAAACCTTCCCTTCTTATCAGTTTAGCACTATTTAGAACCACTGGGTAAAACGCATTTTTGCCCTTTTTTTCTTTCTTGTGTGTGTGTCACAGTGTGTGTTGGTAGTGGTGGTGGAGGTAGTGTGTGTGTGTTTCATTTGTTGAATCAGAGCCTGTATGATCTTTCATTGTAATGGCAAACTTCACAGACAAATCAAAATCTACATGAGATCATTTCCAGTCTGTCCATGGCTCTGAGTCTGAGTGTTGATGAAGAGTGCAGCTATCAAGTAAAGGAAATGTATTGACCAAAAACGTGCTTTATTTTCTCTTGATTTGGTATGTAATTTTTTAAGGTCAGACATATCAAGTGTGTGTCTGTGTGTGTGCATGCATGTTCTTTTAAAGCGCACACACTCAAAATGTCACTGGTCCGGATCCTTGTCCCACTGAATCAGTAACCAAATGTTTTCACATGTTACATGCTTCCTCAGATGTGTGGATCTGGGTAATACACCACAGAAACCAATTTGATTCTTTGACAAAACGAAACTGGGGGGAACATGTGAGGAGTTTGACAGAAGGCAGGGTGGTGAGAGGTTGGGATGGAGGAAAGTTGGAGGAAATGTAAGTAGGGAAGAAGAGGGAGAAACCACAGCATGAACAGGTTAGTATGGACACCCTGAGGCAGACGCTTGTCTCATCAGACCTGCAACAACGACACTTCAAAGTAACAAAACACCTGTCCTAGATCTTCTGTAGGATGTAACACAATCTCCCCCCTCCACCCGTCCCCCTCCGTACTAGCCAGGACTGGAATGCTTTTCCTTGGAAAGCTGGGGACCCCAACAAGGTCAGTAGATTTGTGTCAAAGGTCTCCCATTTCTCGTAGCTGGCAAACAAATGGTTTTCCCCCATCTTTCGTTATTATTACTATCACTATTATTAAAAGAAAAGATGTGGGATGAGGGTCTCATGGACAAGACTTAGTAGGTGCCTGGTTTGTGCATTAACGTGCAGTTCAAGCGTGGATTCTTAGTTAACACTGTGCCCTACTACCACTACAGTTGCGTGTACGCGTGAATGCCTCGGTGTATATGTGTGACAGTGTTTGTGCATGCATAGTGGGTGTACATGTGCATGTGGATGTGTCTGTGAGATACGCACATATGTACGTGCGTGTGTGTGCGCTTTTTTGTGAAATAGCTGTTGAGAGGATGTATATAAGTTATAATTGGTCTTGTGAAAAAAATTTTTTTTAATAATTAAAAAGCACAAAAAGAAAGGGACTCGGTGACTGAGCTAATGGCTGGCCCCACTGGCTGTAAATACAACGACTAATAGTAAGGCAAACACAAAGCGTAATTGCTGTAAACACACACATACACAAAAAGAGTGACAGGATTCCTCGGAGAGGCAAAAAAACAACAAAAAGGTTAAGGTAAGGTTATGTTTGCTAAAAGCCTAGCCGACCGAAAGGGCCATATCAGGCTGTCAACCACTTTAAAAACCCCAACTAAATTTTAAAAAAAAAAAAAAAAAAAAAAAAAACCTTTCACAAAACTCTTTAAAAAAACATCTTCTAAAATTTGTACCGAAACTTCGTTAAAATCTTTCTTTTCCGTAAAACCTAGATCAGATGAAAAATGTAGATCCTTTCAGAATCTCAAAGATCACGTCGGGTGGGACATCTCTGAACAGGGTTTTCACGGAGTCTGGTTATAAAGTTTATGTCTCACATCGGCAAGTCCCAACAATCTGAAAGAACAGGCTCACTGTGAGTGGAACAGACATGGAATGCACTACGGAGCTTCTTCACCTTTTAAAAGATGAGAATGGGTATAAAACGAGTGGCCTGTGTGCAAATGGCACAAGACTTTCGTCTTTACGGCCGCCTCGGGAACATGGTAAAAACTCTTTCAGGTTTGGACGGATCTTAAATAGTTTGTTATCCTCTGAAAGGGTCCATTCCTCTTCCCATAGGCCCTTAGACATAATCATTAATTTTGGCGTTTTGATCCGTGTACATTTTAGACAGTTTCCCTGTTATGGCATTCTTGCCCAAACGATCAGCCATTCTTTCCCCTCCGATGCCAACATGACCAGAACCCAAGCAGAACGATGTTGGACCTTCCGTTTTCAACCTAGTAAAAAAGTTTTTAAAGGTAGACGTTCGGGATGACGAAAGTTAACGGCTGACCGTAAAATGTTTTTGGGTACAAAATTAGGCCTCATAACAGGAAAACGAAACACTAAAGCTGACCCTCATATGCTGTAAGCAGCAAATTGCAGACTTTCAAAGAGGCAAACACAAAAGTAATGGCTGACCTCCAGATGTTGGAAATACAAAGTGAGGACTAAAAAGGAAGGCAGTCATAAAGCTAAAGGCTGGCCCAGAAATGCCTGACACACAAAGTGAAGACACCTAATAACGAAACACAAAGCTGAGGGCTGACCCCCAAATGCTGTCCAACACAAGGTGAGGACTCAAAAATAGAGCTAAAGATAACGGCTGCCTCAAAACGCTGCAAACAAAGAGAAACCCGGAAAGAGGCAAACACAGGGTCATGACTGACTCACAAATGCTTTAAACACCATCTGAGAAAGCGAATTAAATACTTCCAATACTGTCAAAAACAAAAAATGATCTCTAGGCCTTGAGGAGGCAGACACAAAGTGGCGATCCACGAATGTAAGCACAAAATTACAAAGGTTGAGGCTGAACCCATAAGAAAAGGACGGCATGAGAATCTAAGGGAGGGAAGTACATCCAAATGCTGTGAACACAGTAAGGGAGGTAAACAAAGTGGATGGGCCACCAAAACCTGCTAACACAACGTGAAACTCGTAAGAGGTGTCAACAGAAAAGTGGCTGACCCAAATAAAAGAAAACAAGGACAAACGAGGGGTGCCAACACAAAGCGAATGGTTGACCTCCAAACGCGCTCATCTTTGACGGAGTCTAAGAATTGTTGTGAACTACAACACTTTGTGAATCACCCCAGTGCGGTGTCACAGAATTCTAAACGCGATAAAAAACATACCCGCAACAGAAACGAACCGCGGAGGCTGGGAAATACCCGATAGTTACGGGGGAAGAAGTCTGGACCGGACCGGGACTTACTGTTTAATTGGGTGATTAGTGTTCAGGTAAAAACGTTTGGGCTGCGAGAGAGATAGATCTATGTTTGCTAGGTCTTTTGCATAGTACCTTTGGGCTTCGTTATTTTTCTAATCTGTTTACGTCCTATATCGTATGATCGCCCGCATGCATAAAATTAGCCTGTTGACCTACATCTCCCAAGGGCTTTCTTCTTCTCTTCTTTTTCTTTTTTTTTTTTTTTTTAATTTCTTTTTGTCCATGGGGTTGTTATTGCATTTAAATGTCTCTCGTTTGTTTGTTTTTCAAAGCATTGTTGGTTTTCCTTAAGTTCTGTGAGAGAAAGCGTGCAGCTGGAAGATTGGGGTGGGGGGATGGATTGGGTGGGTGGATGTGAAACAGATGGGGGGATAGTTAAAAAGCACTGTCAACGGATACGGCGAGTATTATATAGGAAGGAAACATGCGAAGAGATACAGATACGGCGAAGACGTGTTTGGGGCAGGGTTTAACGATGTGGGGTTGACAGAGGACTATTGTCAAAGATGGTGGGATGTGTTGTAGGTGAAGGGGTATGTTGTGGTTATAGGTGGAGGGTTTTGTTGTGGTTATAGGTGGAGGGTGTGTTGTGGTTATAGGTGAAGGGGTATGTTGTGGTTATAGGTGGAGGGTGTGCGCCGAAAAGACCGACAGTTTGTGCAAGCCTGTGAACCAAGATGTAGGTTTTATCCAGGGACATAATGCACAAATGTAGGGCTGCACGGCGAATGATAGAGACCAAAATGGGGGGGCGAGGAGGAGGAGGAGGGACAGGGGTTGAGAAGAGAGAGAGAGAGAGAGAAGAGAGAGAAAAGAAGAGAGAGAGAGTGTGTGTGTGTGTTCGATAGCGCCTTTTAACAAGTTTCAGTGCTTGCGCAGATGAGTAAAACTACAGATGGCACAAAGCGTGATGGGGTACCTGGAGGGGTGGGATGGAATGCAACGTGTGACTGTCACAGAAAGACACCGAATAGGTTTAATCATATTCCTTTGGCAGCCCATCAGCACTGGCCGACATATATCATAGTGTGCTCTCTCTCTCTCTCTCTCGCCACGTCACCCTCCCCCTCCCCCCCCCCCCCCCCCCCATCCCCACCCCTCTCTAATCTGCAGGTGATCTAAATACCAGCCTAGAATGAAGAGACCGGCATGGTGTTTTGACAGCCTTTGTTACCTGCTGCCACCAGCAGACCATTCCCCAGCATCGACAATACAAGAAGCTCAGGTTGTGTACGTGAGTGTGTTTCTTTTTTCTTCTTCTTTTTTTCCAGTGACATGCGAGTTGATTTCAACGCGGTGACAGCCCTGATATGGCCCTTCGTGTCGGCTGGGCTATAAGCAACATTGTCTCTCTCACATACACCATGAATTTCTATCATCCGAGAGAAAGCTCCTTTGAGTAGAGGTATGCCATAGAAAGACATACAGTACTGGTGGGCCAGAGTAACTACAGATAAGTCTGTGTTGTCTAGCTTTAGCTGGTTACACCCTTAACTTCCGAACACTTGGTTCTTCTCCATTCCGTGCAGTCAGGACGTGGTTCTGCAGCACAAAGAGCTTGCCTCTGGGGGCAGTCATTGACGCGATTCTCCTTCAGCCACCAAGAGCTGACCATTCCAGGCTGTCATTGACACTGTTCTCCTTTCACCCGCTGATGTGGTTCTCTTAAACCCGCTATGATGCCCTGCCCATCCGGGTAATCAATGACCTGGTCCTCTTAAAAACCCGCTATGCCCTGGCCATCTGGGTAATCAATGACCTGGTCCTCTTAAACCCGCTATGCCCTGGCCATCCGGGTAATCAATGACCTGGTCCTCTTAAACCCGCTATGCCCTGGCCATCCGGGTAATCAATGACCAGGTCCTCTTAAACCCGCTGTGCCCTGGCCATCCGGGTAATCAATGACCAGGTCCTCTGAAACCGGCTATGCCCTGGCCATCCGGGTAATCAATGACCTGGTCCTCTTAAACCCCCTATGCCCTGGCCATCCGGGTAATCAACAACATAATTCTCTTAACCTTACTATTCCCTCGCCATTCCGGGTAATCAACAACATAATTCTCTTAATCTTACTGTGCCTTGACCATCCGGGTAATCAATGACCTGGTCCTCTGAAACCCGCTATGCCCTGGCCATCCGGGTAATCAACAACATAATTCTCTTAACCTTACTACTCCCTCGCCATTCCGGGTAATCAACAACATAATTCTCTTAACCTTACTATGCCTTGACCATCCGGGTAATCAATGACCTGGTCCTCTTAAACCCGCTATGCCCTGGCCATTCCGGGTAACCAACAACATAATTCTCTTAACCTTACTATTCCCTGGCCATTCCGGGTAATCAGCAACATAATTCTCTTAACCTAACTATTCCCTGGCCATTCCGGGTAATCAGTGACATCATTCTCTTAAACCCACTATGCCCTGGCCATTTCGGACAAATGACTCCATCCTATATTTCTACCACCTTTGTATTGATTTCTCAATACATCGTGATCACACTAAATGGATGCTTCAGTGAATGAGCGCTCACTGTGAGCACCTAGAACGTTTTTACCAAAAGTACAGTTAGCTCTTAAGAGAACGTGAACTATTCGATGGCGTGATAAGTACGCCCAGCATTATTCTTTTGTTCTATGTTTATGCACTGTCTAACACAACTCATGGCAAAATTCTTTACTCTCCTTATGTTCAGTCTGAATCATAGCAGGAGGTGGGTGTGTATATATATATATATGTGTGTGTGTGTGTGTGGTGTGTGTGTGTGTGTGTGTGTGTGTGTGTGTGTGTGTGTGTGTGAGAGAGAGAGAGAGAGAGAGAGAGAGAGAGAGAGAGAGAGAGAGAGAGAGAGAGCATGTATCATTGTTCCTAATAAAGCAATGCACAAAAAGAAAAAAAAATCGGACATACTACACATTTACATCGTCAACAACGCATTTCACCGTTTTTGGAGATATAAACTGACAAATGTAGCCTGAGCACTTTGTTAATACCTATATACAAAACACAGTTTCAATCAAAAGAGGCTCGGGTTGTTGACTAACCAGCCCACGACGAAGCCGTGCTTATGTTCATAGTCTACGCGTAACTGGCACCACCATATCTGTCTAAGTTTTTTTTTTCAAATAACAACAAAAGATCGTAATTCCCAGAACAACATTTGTTCAATATACTCTTCGATTTATTCGAATCTACATTTGCGTTTTAGAACGATCTTTTTGATACTCCCTTGCTCCGCCCGTCGAAGCATATCAGTCACTGCAGTGCTTCAGATCAAGCACGCTAACATGACTGCCGTCCAGTCAGTGGGATTCAAAAAACGCTAGTAAGTTCAGAAAACTCCGGTTATGGGAAGATCGAGGGGAGATCAATCTTTTGCTATCTTGTATCCAAAGTTTCTTGTTTCAGAGGAGATCAATCTCGACCATGACAAGTTTTTAAGAAGCGTGTTTCTTATCGTCAGGGTCTGAGTACTGACCGTGCATTCTCTCTCTCTCTCTCTCTCTCTCTCTCTCTCTCTCTCTTCTCTCTCTCTCTCTCTCTCTGTATTCGTGTGTGTGCGAGTGCGTGTGTGCACATGTGTGTGTTGTGTGTGTGTGTGTGTGTGTGTGTGTGTGTGTGTGTGTGTGTGTTGCATTTGTGCATGTGTGTGCATGCGCACGTGCGTATGTGCGTGCGTGTGTGCATAAATATAAGGATAAAAACAAAATTGAAAAAAACGACTTACGTCTTTACAAAATCTAAACGGAACGTAAGCTTATCTTACTCTGAAAATGTACAGAACTGGAAAACATAAAAACAAAACGAACTAAATCTTCTCTTCTTTTTTTGTACTCCCAGTTCTTATAGAATAGGGAGTACTTTAGAATGGGAACGAAGAAATGCTGTCTGTGTGTGTGAGTGCGTGTCTGTGTGTCCGTGGTCAAAAATGTGTTCCACTCGCTCCAGACAAAACTACTGGGCCGATCTTTCTGAAAATTTGTAGGTATGTTCATTATGGATCAAGGATGATGCTCGATGTTTTAGTTTACCGTTGTAGCCGTTACTAACGGCTGTAACGGCCTGTAACGCTTTTTCTTCTCCATGGAATATCTCAGAAAGTACTTTGCCGATCTTTGTGAAAATTAGCAGGTATGTTCATTATGGGTCTCGGATGATGCCCGAAGTTTTAGTTTACCCCGTTACAGCCGTTACTAACGGCTGTAACAGCCTGTAACGGTTTTTCTTCTTTATAGAATATCTCAAAAAGTACTCGGCCGATCTTTCTGAAAATTTGTAAGTATGTTCATTATGGGTCACGAATAATGCGTGATGTTTTAGTTTACCGTTACAGCCGTTACCAACGGCTGTAACGGCCTGTAACGGTTTTTCTTCTTTACAGAATATCTCAGAAAGCACTTGGCCGATCTTTCTGCAAATTTGTAAATATGTTCATTATGGGTCAAGAATGATGCCCGATGTTTTAGTTTACCGTTACAGCCGTTACTAACGGCTGTAACGGCCTGTAACGGTTTTTCTTCTCCATGGAATATCTCAGAAAGTACTTGGCTGATCTTTGTAAAAATTAGCAGGTATGTTCATTATGGGTCTCGAATGATGCCCGATGTTTTGGTTTACCTCGTTATAGCCGTTACTAACGGTTGTAACGGTTTTTCTTCTTTATAGAATATCTCAGAAAGCACTCGGCCGATCTTTCTGAAAATTTGTAGGTATGTTCATTATGGGTCACGAATAATGCCTGATATTTTAGTTACCGTTACAGCCGTTACTAACGGCTGTAATGGCCTGTAACGGTTTTTCTTCTTTATGGAATATCTCAGAAAGCACTTGGCCGATCTTTCTGAAAATTTGTAGGTATGTTCATTATGGGTCACGAATAATGCCCGATGTTTTAGTTTACCGTTATAGCCGTTTTTTTTTTATAATAGAATATCTCAGAAAGCACATGGCCGATCTTTCCGAAAATTTGTAAGTATGTTCATTATGGGTCACGAATGATGCCCGATGTTTAAGTTTACCGTTATAGCCATTACTAACAGCCCATAATGGTTTTCTTCTTTATGGAAAATCTCAGAAAGGTCTTGGCCGATCTTTCTGAAAATTTGTAAGTATGTTCATTATAGGTCACAGACGATGGCCGATGTTTACCAGGATAGTCATTACCAACGGTTACACCAGTCCAAGACGGTTTTTCCTCTTTATGGAATATCACACGCGTATTCAGGATAAACTGGGAGTACGTTTATATGCTTTGCATCTTGTTTTTTTCTCACTTTGAAGGAGCGGATATTTTAAATGAGCATCCCTATGCCGTATGATAAGCGTTTCTTCACAGTATTGATGGTCAGGTTTTCACTGTACTCAGAAAATTGTTTTGCCAATCCCATACACTCGCAGGATGGTTGGTTATCGTATCCTTTTTAACACCCGCACGACAAACGGTCGGTTACAGCACGCTGTTTGGGGCGTGGGAGTTAAACTGCCCACTGTTTAGAGACTGTGGGACCAAACTAAGGGTTGCAAGCCAACACAACACCAGCACTCCTTTAGTCTAAAACTCAGTCGTCGTTCACACCATCTCTGAACCGTCACTGATATCAGTCTAACACTCAATTAATCCAACTAATAAGCTTACAAGGCAATACCAGAATTTGGGGGCCCCCTATTTGAACCACACACACACACACACACACACACACAAACAAAACAAAAACAAAACCTCTATTATGTTCCCCTTCGAACGAGAGCAGAAATTCTGTCAAATATTAAGTCCACATTAGTTAAGCTCTGCTGGAGTCTACTGTTCAATCAGTCGAACCAACACGGGGCCTGTATAACTGCACACTGTCATCTCAGCCCCCTAATCAGCAGTAAACACCCACCTTCAGCTCTTGCTGGGCTCAGCACAGTCCCAGTATCGTGTTTCACTTAGTATAATTACTCCATTCACACCGCCAATCGCCAAGAACCGTAATTGAGGGTGGCCAACGTAAAAAAGCAGACGAGAAGATAAGACAGTCCGATTGTCACAGCGCCTTGCCAGTTCTGAGCTGTTTGCCGAGGAGAAAAGATCACAGTTCAGTGTGTTGACAGGCCCCATGATAAAGTGCTTGTAGGGGCAGCAGAGGAGAACATTTCTTCCAGAATAAACTTAAAAGGATGACTTCTTCTCTCTACCGACCCAATCTCAATGGCATGCCGGGAAAACCTCCTGTTACACGCATTACCATTGCTCGTGGTGCCAAAGGTCAGTTTGGTGTTTGCTTGTGAACTCGTTTTATTGTTATGTGTGATTTAAGTTCTGAAGCCAAGAATGAAATGAGGAGCCAAATTTCGGGTTTTGTTGTTGTTGCTGCTGTTGTTGTTTTTGTTTTGTTTTGTTTTGTTTTGTTTTTCGTTGTTGTTGCTGTTGTTGTTGTTGTATGTGCATGTTTCGTTTTTCTTTTCTTTTTTCCCCCTTTTTTGAGGGTGGTGGTGGTGGTGTGTTTTTTTTGTGACATTTATTTTCTGAACGCCATATTGAATGAAATAGTGAGCCGAAAATGTCTCATTTAAAACAAAGAAACAAACAAACAAAACAGAATTTGTTTTGTTGTTTTAATATCCATGAAGAAGCAACAAAATCTTGCCTGTTATATGTATATTATAGCTTGTAATAATAAAAACATAATGAGGAGAACTCGAGTTATTAAGGAAGCTTTCTTTGGTCTCATTATGCTGAAACTAAAATAGTTATATGTCCATAACACTATACTCATGCTTGCTGCAGTACCAATTCATCTGGCGTCCACGCAGACAGAGAGAAGTGTCCATGTGTAGACTGTATCCGCAGTTTATGCGCTTGATTAATGGAACGGCAAACGGCACACCTTGGGGGGCGGGAAGGGGGGGGGGGGGGGGGCGGGGGGGGGGGGGGGGGCGGGGGGGCTGTGCTGGCCTGTAGTTATTTCATTACAGGAACAAAAGTTATCTTCTTTGTTTCTAATAATATACTCGTTTATGTCTCTCTTGCGTCACTTAAGATTTTCTTCCAAAACAAAGAGTCGATATGGAAATAATGAATTAATGTCTTAGTGTAAGCTTGATAGGTTTCTTTTCAATGAATTAAAGATGTTGTGCTCATCCGATTTGACCTTCTACAGGTGTATAACGGGGGAGGGAGGGAGGGAGGACTGTCGATTGACTAGAAGACAGACAGCTGTTTGGATTGTTTGTTTGGTGTGGGGGAGGGTGGGTGCGTGTGTGTGTGTGTGTGTGTGTGTGTGTGTGTGTGTGTGTGTGTGTGTGTGTGTGTGTTGGCATGAGCGAAAAGTTTGATTCTTTTTAATGCAACAGATTTCACACACTCACACACACACACACACACACACACACACACACACACACACACACACACACACACACACTCTCTCTCTCTCTCTCTCACACACACACTCTCTCACTCTCTCTCTCTCTCTCTCTCTCTCTGTCTGTCTGTCTGTCTCTCTGTCTCTGTCTCTCTCTCTCTCTCTCTCTCTCTCTCTCTCTCTTATCATGAAATATAATGATGTAGTGCTCATGCAGAACCGGGAGCAGTCATGTGAGAGCACACCGGTAATAATTCTTTGCAATACATTCATACAACGCAATTTCTTTGCCCTACAAAACACAGCTGCAATGTATATCCTAGGTTTTTTTTCTTTTTTTTCTTTGGTTTTGTTTGTTTGTTTGTATGTTTGTTTGTTTGTATGTTTGTTTGATTGTTTGTTTAACCATGCTATGTGGGGAAAGATGACTCAGCGTGAAAGGCAATGAATCTGTTCACTCGCAGTATCAAGGACACACGTTTTACCTGTGGCCAGCATGATCCAACAGGTGAACTGAGGTCTTGACAAAAAACAAAACAAAACAAAAAACATCTTGGTGACTGATGCAAAATTTGGCGAATCGCTTAGCCAGTTAAACCGATTAAACATGCAGAAGAGAAAAGAGATATTCCCGGAAGTGACAATGGATCTCAGAGGAGCGCTGTCCTCCAACTAGCAGGGAACAATCCTGCACTACCCTTGGAAGCCTGTGCTGTGTTCACACTTGGGGTGCAGGCTCGCACAGGACAGTTCATTCAGACGTCAAGGGAGATAATTACTCCAGGGAGATGCCAATATTATGATCACCGGACCCGCCACGTCAACACCACCATGGGAGTGTCCCCGTGGCTGTACCAGCCCGTCCTTCATGACTGTAGAGCCGACCGGCGAAAGACGCCACTACAAAACGAACTGCTCCGCGCATCCTGCAGGCCCCGCTCGTTGCCGTTTTGTTGACAGGCGAAAACAGTATAACTCCAGATACAGTCAAGCTTTCCCCACAGTGTCTTACGTGCCTTGTGAAGAGAATCCCGGGCTGCAGTCTTTCCGGCAGTAAAAAAAAAAAAAGGACTTACCCTGTGGTCAGTGGGTCATTCCTCACCGTCACTGGGCCTTTCCGCAGAGTCGGTCAAAAGGCAGATAATAAGAAGATACACCCGAAGTACTGTCCACAACTGCCGAAGCAGCCACGACTAATCCTGTACCGCTGTTGAAAAATGCAGCGAATTGCGTAGCCTGACACATCGACTAAAATGTGTAGTAACAGAGGCAGCATTTTAGCTGGCCTAGTCTCTGATTCTGATTCTTTCCCTTTGTAGTCAACCCATTTAATCTTTTAGAAGTACAAGACCGTTGTTGTCTTTCAGGACTGGATGTCAGCAAGGAATATTTTCTAACTACACACCGTCCTTCTCTCTCTCTCTCTCCTCTCTCTCTCTCTCTCCCCTCTCTCTCTCTCTCTCTCTCTTAAGGATAACGACAGATTTAAATTCTATTGCTCTTTCAAATTACTTCTACACCGTGAACAATACTTATCAATAATAACCATTAAGAAATTTAGATCAGCACTCACCAGATTCAGATCAGGCATAAATGATTTAAAGATAAATAGACGCTACAGGAAAAATGATTCTGAGGATATGCAGTGCCCATTTTGTAAGAGTTGTGAAGATGAGCTACATTTTTTCTTTCGATGCAAAGCTCACGCATTACTTAGAGATAGATATATATGAAAGCATTTAAAGGTTGACTGGTCAACCGAGGTAAAGTGCCGACATTTGTTGTGTACTGGGGAAATCAGAGTCATTCATGATGTAGCTATGTATATTTTTTATGCACTGAGGCACAGGGAAGAATATATACTGACTTCCATAAAAAACGCGAAAACAAAACAAGCTGAAGGTTGGGGGTGAATTTTATTGGTCACAATTGTACAGAGTGGAAGCGAGAATTCAACGTGATTCGATTCATTACACCGGTAATGTGTGAAAATGTCATCAGCAATATGTCTTTTGTGTGGAAAATCCAAGGTCACGTGACAAACCAGCTTGAAGTCCTAATACCGTGCGTGGCCACCATTTGCGTTGACAACTGCTTGACACCTGCGGCTCATTGAGTGGACCAGGTGGTTGATGCATCCCCTTGGCACACCAGCCCACACATGGACGATGGCCTGGTGAAGTTGAGCCGCTGTTGCTGGTCGTGGACGCAGGAGGTCCAACCGTCTGCCAAGTTCATCCCAAAAATGTTCTATTGGGTTTAAATTGGGACTGAGGGCTGGCCAGGGCAGCACATTGACGTTGTTATGCTGAAGAAATTGCTGGGTGGCCCTGGCGGTGTGTGGTCTTGCATTGTCCTGTTGGAATGTCCAGTTTGGGTGTTGCGCAAAAAAAGGATCGACATGGGGTCTGAGCACCTGGTTGATGTAGCGCTGTGCATTGACACCCTGTCCGCGACCAGGACCAATGTTCTGAAAGATGACTGGTCCTATGGCGTGGTTAATGCCAATTGCACCCCATATCATAACGTTCGGGCCTCCCAGGGGTTCCGCTCTACCACACAGGAGTCAGCATACCGTTCACCAGGTCGACGCCATATTCTGAAACGACCGTCAGCCATGTCAATACAAAAACGGCTCTCATCTGAGAACAGTATGCGTCCCCACTGCTGCCTGCGCCAGTTGATTCGGGCTTGTGCCCACTGCAGCCTGTCCTGCCGGTGTCTTGGTGTCAGTACCGGACCTCTGTGAGGACGCCTACATGCCAGCCCGTTCTCCTGAAGATGCCGCCACATAGTGTTGAGGCCGATTCGTTGCTGGAGATTCCCAGGCACCTGTCGAGCAGTGTTAGCGGCTGTTTGCCGCCTGTCCCGCAGATGGGTTCGAACAAGATGGCGATCCTCTCTTTGTGTGGTGACCCAAGGACGGCCTGGCCGGGGACGATCATCAGTGGTACCAGTGACTCGCATGCGGTGCTGCAGACGATAGATGGTTGAGATGTGGACGTTAAAGATGTTGGCGACCTGCCTGGCATCCACACCAGCCTCCAGATGGCCTAGGGCACGATTGCGTTCCTCTGCTCGCAGTCTTGGCATCTCTGTAGCGCTCAGACGGCAAGTCGTTACCTGAACCTTGTAGCGCGGCTTTATAAAGGCTGCATGCCTGCGTACTTGACGCTGGTTAACTTTGCTCTGCATGGTGTGCACGTGCCTCACATGCAGCAACCAGTTTGCCATTTTTGTTGACCCTCCAATGCCGGGAATGATGTGTTGCTCACACAATTTTTTCACTGCACGTGAGTCTTGGACCCAGACAACTTGCCACAATGGTTCAATATTGTATATTCACCCCTTTTCACCCGAAAAATAGCCTTTCAAATTTTCGCGTTTTTTATGGAAGTCAGTATATTATTGCTGCAAATTTAAGTTGATTCCTATCATCGATCTGTCTGGATAGCCACTACATTGTTTACGTGTACCTATGTTTACAGGCTGGAGGCCTAACATTAAAACATTGTCATTGTCATTGTCATTGTCTCTTTCTCTCTCTGTATGTGTGTGTGTGTGTGTGCGTGCGGTGTGTGTGTGTGTGTGTGTGTGTGTGTGTGTGTGTGTGTGTGTGTGTGTGTGTGTGTGTGTTTGTGTGTGTGCGTGTGCGCGCGCGCGCGCGCGTGTCCTCTTCAGATCCACCCTACACAGTACCGTTCTGTGATTAATAGGCATAATACTCGCAGTTCCCACTATCCGCAACAGGGGCGAATCACTTCGTTTGCCAACGGACTGCCCTTGCACAGCTAATGAAACAAACATCAAGCGTTTTCTAAGTAGGCGGCGCCCTCCCCTACCCCACCCCCACCACCCTTCCCTTTCCTTTTTCGGGAATACTTTTGCATTTTGCTCTCTCTCTCTCTCTCTCTCTCTCTCTCTCTCTCTCTCTCTCTCTCTCTCTAGTTCGGAAGAGCAGAATTACTAGAAAAGGCATGAGCGTGAATGGGGGAAGGAGAGGGGGAGGGGGCGAAAGGGAGAGGAGGGGGTGTGGAAAGTAGGCGGCCCCAATACATTTACATACCGCCGTGTTCCACCTCCAGGGAATGCCATTATACGGTTTCCTGAGGAACTCTATCGACCTCTGAGGCTTTTCCTGAATGACGTCATTTCAGCGCATTGTGTTGTGTTGTGCTGTCTTGTATTGTATTGTATTGTATTGTATTGTACTCTTTTACTCGCAGTGCGCGCTTTCCCACTTTTCTGCCCCACTGTCATTCAAATAGCATTTAACTATTACGTGATGTTATCATTTTCACGCTCAGATGGCCAATCTAGCATTATCAAACTCTATAGCTGTCACCATTGGACTAGACTATCATTCAGCCTTGATGTGACATTAGAACTGTCACTATTCCATAACAATCAATGTCACTAGTAGACTATCCATCTGCCGTAGTGTGAAGTTACAGAGATCACTGTAAGATTATCAATCAGCTATTACGTGGCGTTATAGCTGTCACTTTTAGATTATCAATAATGAGCTGTTCTGTGACGTTAGAACTGACAATGACAGGCTATAATTCAACTATGAAGTGACGTTTCTGCTGTTACCGTCTCCTTCATTTAGTTATCATAATTATGGCGATTTGGTCTGCCGCTGACTCTATCATTTAGCCATGGGGTGGCGTTGTAGACGTAACTGAAAATCAGCCATTATGTAACGTCACAGATGTTATTGATTCTGTCACTGAACCAATTTATGACGTCATGGATATCTAATTCAGCCAGTATACGACGTCATAGCTGTCACTAATCATCGTTCAGCCACTACGGGATTTCGTGGTTGTCATTAAGCCATTAGGTGACGTTTTAGCTGTTACTGACTTTCTTCGTCAGTCATTATGTGACGTTATAGTTCTCGTCAACTGTGTGACATATAACCTTGGTCATTGATTGGATCATGAAGACCATAACCACATAAAGGAAAACGACGCTCCAGTGGACATGCCGGACCTTCCTGGATGACCTTGACTTTGCAGACGACACTATGCTATCGACCTACAATCAACAACCGGACTTCACAAATCGTATCCACCTCCGGTCAAGTAAGCCTCAACAACGAAAAAGAAAAGTGAAAAAAAAACACCACAGATCAGCTCACGCAGGACTTCAGGAGGGAGTGCACTTCAGGAGGTTTAAACCCTCACCTACATGGGCAGCGTCGTCGACAAGCAGGCGGCAGTAATGCGTATGTCGGTGGAAGAATCGGAGAGGCAAGAGCAGTATGCCTGCAGCTCAGAAACACCTGGGGCTCAGGAGAATTACCCCCACACAAAGACAAGACCGTTCAATTCTTTGCGTGAGGCCAGTCGTATTCTATGAAGCGGAGACATGGGGAACAACGGACATGACGATCGAGAGAGTTTCCGTTTGAGTGTCATCAAGGAGGTGTCACTGCATGCGGACTTGTCCATTGTACGCTTCACCACATCCGCTAAGTTTCAAGACTGCACCGCGCGTGCTTTAAAGCTGACGGATAAATGAATTAATGACTAAGACGAGAGAATCCAGAGATGCAGGTATTAGCAACTGTCTCAGGAAACTCCCGCCGATCCATGCCGTCAGCAGTATTCACCCCCGGCAGAAAACGCACCTGCTACCAGCCCATGATCATATCAACAAAGCAAAAGATAGGGGTGGAACACACACACACACACACACACACACACTCGGGAAACTTCGTCAGATATCACCCAGCAAGCCTTGAAGTGGAGCACACCTGGGCTAAGGAGGGGCGTGGAGCGACACTGAGGATGTGATGATGTAGCTGTCGCTGATTGGGTCATTCAGCTGTCATGTGACGTTACACCTGTTACCGATTCTGTCATTCAGCCGTCATGTGACGTTACGCTTTTTACCGATTCTGTCGTTGAGCTACCATCTGACACTACATCTGTCTTTGACTCTGCTTCTCAGACATCATATGGCGGTAAACTGTCATCGACTGAATTGTTCAGCAATAGTGTAATTTAACAATAATATGACGGCGTACGTGCTGTCTGCTATCATTCAGCCAGAGGGAAGGAAGGTAAGATCTTGGGCATCATGGTCAGACTTTATAACAAATGAAGACGTCAGGGAGAGGTCCAAACAGCTCCCCGTGTCAACTACTGTCTGCAGATGGCGCCTCCTCTGGCTGGGTCATGTCTTAAGATTACTCTCTTCAAGACCTGCAAACCAGGCTATTAAATGGACCCCAGCATGCCAAGAGAAAAAGAGGACGACACAGGATGAGCTGGCGACAGACAGTGGAGAGAGACCTCAGACTCGTTGACAGAGGATGGAGTGACACTAGGAAGCTGGCTGAGGACCGTGCACAGTGGAGCGCTTTGACCAGCTCATGGGTCACAGGACGTGGGAGCATCTAAGTAAGTCTAAAGAAAGAAGAAGCTGTCTCTGCCATTGCCTTTAGAGCGCTTATCCTTTCCTACACAGAAATGGAGTCCTGTTTCATATGATCGTTGACCATGAGCCTGTAAATCCCCTTGCTTGGGCTTTGCCACTATGAATATTGTATGCACGAGTTGTCTCCAGCTCTGACGGTCGTTGTCTAGTGCTTGGTCCAGGTTCGACCCAATACACCCAGAAAGACGCCGCCCAAAAGAACTCAACCTTGAATGTGACCAGGAGACCTTCAGGTTCCAACTTATTGCCGGTGCTGCAAATCGCAAGATCTGCACAAGCTGGACAAAAACAAAAACAAAACAAAAAAACCCGTACAACGTCACCACGTGGCAGCGATTAGGTCTATGAAAATATTCAGCTGCAGAATGCTGGACACATGCTTAGAAACATATGTAATCTTTTAGCAGATGTTTTGCCCCTGGTGACAGTGATAGCTATGCGAATGAAGTGTTACAAAAGGCAATCTTCCCTTTTTGCAACAAGGAGACCTCCAAACCTTTATGAGTTTACGAAGATGACACTCCTCACACATGTGTCTGCCAACCCACACAGTTTCAGGTGGTTGCGTAGCCACTGACCCAGGCATTCACTGATCCCATACAGCATTATTTTGTATATTTTGCAATGATTCAGGTGTTCACAATGATCATGAAATTTCAGGTGCTGTACCTTACAGTGACCCAGGTGTTTACCATGTCCACACAGTTTCAGGTGGAGTATTCAATGATCAATGTGTTTACCATATCCACAGACTTTCAGGTGGAGTATTCAAAGATCAATGTGTTTACCAAGTCCACACATGTCAGGTGGAGTGTTCAAAGATCAATGTGCACACTCTCAGGTGGTGGATTCAATGATCCAAGTATTCCAGGTGACATATTCAACGATCCGGGCGTTCATCACGTGCGCACCGTGTCAGGTAGTACATTCAACGATCCAGATGTTCACCACGTCCACAAAGTCGCAGGTAGTGTATTCATGTATCCAGGTATTCACCAAGCTCACACAGTTCCAGGTAGTATATTCGATGATCCAGGTGTTCACTACGTCCATGCTGCCGCAGGTAGTGTATTCATTTCTCCAGGTCTTCACCTAGTTCACACAGTTTCTGCAGGTAGTGGATAGTCAGTGATAACCCAGATATTCACTAAGTCTATACAGTTTCAGGTGATGTACGGCACAGTGGTCCTAGACATTCACCAAGAGTAAACAGTTCCAGGGTGATGTGTTCTATAATGTCTCAGTTGTTCACCAGACCCACACAGTTTCGGATGATGTACAGCATTATGGTTTGAGACATTCACCAGGTATGCGCAGTTGATGACGTGTTTCAAAATGACAAAGATGTGTATCGAAATCACGCAGTTTTAGGTGATTATACGGTATAATAATTTCAAGCATTCGCCAAGTCTGCTCAGTTTCAGGTAATGTGTGTTACCATGACTCAGATGTTTATCAAACCCACACTGTGTCAGGTGATGTACGGCATTATGGTTCATCAAGCCCACACTGTGTCAGGTGATGTACGGCATTATGGTTCATCAAGCCCACACTGTGTCAGTTGATGTATGGCGTTATGGTTCATCAAGCCCACACTGTGTCAGGTGATGTATGGCGTTATGGTTCATCAAGCCCACACTGTGTCAGGTGATGTACGGCATTATGGTTCATCAAGCCCACACTGTGTCAGGTGATGTATGGAGTTATAGTTCATCAAGCCCACACTGTGTCAGGTGATGTATGGCGTTATGGTTCATCAAGCCCACACTGTGTCAGGTGATGTACGGCATTATGGTTCATCAAGCCCACACTGTGTCAGGTGATGTATGGCGTTATAGTTCATCAAGCCCACACTGTGTCATGTGATGTACGGCGTTATGGTTCATCAAGCCCACATTATGTCAGGTGATGTATGGCATTATGGTTCATCAAGCCCACACTGTGTCAGGTGATGTACGGCATTATGGTTCATCAAGCCCACACTGTGTCAGGTGATGTGTGGCATTCTTGTTTCAGATATTCACCGAGAGCACACGGTAAAAAGGTGATGTGTGTTATTACGACCAAGGTGTTTATCAAATCGACGCAGTTTCAGGTGATTCACGGCACAATTATTTCGGGCATTCTTCAAGTCTGCACAGTTTCAGGTAATGCGTGCTACAGTGCTCCAGATGCCCACTAGATCCACACAGTTTCAGATGTTCTGTGTTGCAGACTATGACTCCAGGCGTATTCCGGAGCTGGTCTCAGAGAAGTCCCTCCTGACAGACGGAGACAAGCCCGTCGCCCCCATCCGATTCAAGAAGCTGGAGAACAGAACCGCTTCTAAAGAGATCCGGTCCTCCTTCCCTGTATCCCCCGTGGCCCGAGTGGACCGGCAGATTGAGGAGAAGCAGAGACGTCTGAACCTGTGGGACAAGGACCTGGACCAGCGGGACAGAGAGATCCTGGACCTGAGGGAGAAGGTGTCGCTGCTGGAACGGCTCAACAGCAAGATGCAGGACGAGAAGGACGAGAAGCAGGCCAAGCTCATGTCCCTGCAGCTCCTCATGTCGCAGCGAGAGGCCGAGAAACGGGAACTGGAGCACATCGTCAGCCGCCTGGAGATCCAGAACAGCCGCATCGAGGACGAGGTGTCCACCAAAGAGGCGAAGCTGAAGTCGCTCTTCAACGAGATCAACCAGCGGGAGCAGGAGAAGACGGAGCTGAGGGAAGAAGTGTCCGCTCTGAGGCGGCAGAGGCTGGAGGCCACGGAGAGTAGGGAGCAGAAAGAACTCCGCCTGAAGGAGCTGGAGGCGGAGATCGCTGGCAAGGAACGGGAGAGTCGAGAGCTGAAGAACAAAGTGTTCGGCCTGGAGAACCTCACGGAGAACATCGAAAAGGAGAAGGAAGAGAAGCAGGAGAAGCTGGCGGCTCTGGAGCAGATGGTCCACGACAGGGAGCGGGAGAGAACGGAGCTGGAACAGAGAGTGGTCATGCTGGAAGCCCGCAATCGGCAGATCGAGGAGGAAAAGAGAGAGAAAGAGGAAAGGCTGAAAGAACTGGAGGCGCAGCAGACCGAGAAAGACCACACTGACGGCAAAGATAACGGCAGACATACACCTGAGGCATATCCAGAACCACAGGTAGTGGACACTGACACTGAGGGGAAACTGAGGAAGTTAGAGGAGCTGGAGGCCGCCATGTTGCGACACGAAGCGGAGCGTGAAGAACTGCAGCAGCTTGCCAAGTACCTGCAGCAGAGGAACGTGGAAATGGATATGGAAAGGGAGGAGAAACAGCATCAACTGACTGAGCTACAACTGGCCGTGGCCAAGAAAGACACGGAGAACTACGAGCTGAAACAGAAACTGCTTCACCTGGAAAACATCAGGGAGAAGTTTGTCGAAAGAGAAGAGGTAGACGGCAAGGGACGGTCAGACGACCTGCAGAAGAAGAGGACGTCTCTGGAGCTGGAAGCGGACGATAATTCTTTGAGCAGAGAACGGTCCCTGAGCTCAGGAAGTCAGACTCTGAGGAACCTGCAAGAGACAAGCGGAGCAGACGACACTGACGAATCATCGGAGGACTCACTGTCTGGCAGGCATTCTGCAGGATCTGGAAGTCAGGGCATCAACCAGAACCACAGAGCCAGCGGATCGAGTGGTCATAGCAACAAACCCACCCACCGTCATTCCCCTCCTCCACTGCCTACCCCATCCCTGGCTGTCCATACAACCTGGATACATTGCTGAGACCGAAGACTTCAAGTACAAATTTCAGCAGAAATACATGATGAAGGAGCAAGAGGTGCAAGAGAAACACGTCTACCTCCCGGAGGAGAAGGACACGTCAGTCCAAAAGAACGACATACCAGATGCTCATGAGAACAACACTTCGGACGGCCAACATATCCAAGAGCATAGCACACCAGACGCACCATACCTCCAAGACCATGATGCACCTCTCCAAAAGCTTGCTGCACCAGATGCTTCGTCTCCCCAAGAATACGACACACCAGACACACCAGCAAAAATATGCGTTCCCGGTTCTATCATGACTAACCCCAGAGCTTTGAATCATTGACTCAAGGTGGAGATTTAGCTGCCCAGCACGAAGAGTCTGCACAACTGCCAGCAGCCGTAGAGGACAGATCATCGGCCAGTCCATCTGCTCTACAACAAGAAATCAGATCATCAACAGAGGAAGAGGGGGAAGGAGGACTAGGGGATGAAAGAGACGACGAAGAAACAGAGGAAGAAGCCATATTGTCCGTGACAGAGGAGGAAATCACACGCACCAAACAAAAGCTGGAGCAAATCGAGATCGAAGTGGTGAAGAAGAAGGCGGAATCGGCATACCTCAGGAAATCCGTGGAGGATCTCCTGTCCATGATGGAAGCTGCAGATGAAGAAGACGACGATCAGCTAGACGACGACCTTGACCTTGACTCGGAAGCTTCTTCCTCCGATGAGTCTGATGAGTATTTCGTGGAGGTGGACCCCATGGATCCGAACTACTTCTTTCGGGAGAGCCCTATTCTCCAGCAAGACCTCGCCGACAGCTTCGACGTGGAAGGTCCCATGCACAAAGAGGACGCCACGGACGGCGTCAAAACCCCATCCACAGCACGGGCCAGTCCGAACCCTGAAGACATCAGTGATGTGAAGATCAAGCTGGAGAAACTGGAGCGAGATATCATGGAAAAGAAAGCCGAGTCGGAGCGCATCAAGAGAACCATGGATGACCTCAAACTGCAGAAGGTAGTGTCATCGTTGTTTAAAGGTAGCTCTCGTTATTGTTGGGCAAAGATTACAGACAGTATTGCTGCCATTCAATGTTGTAAAGAACCGATAGTTACACACACACACACACACACACACACACACACACACACACAACATACACACACACACACACACGCACGCACGCACGCACGCACGTACGCACACACACACACACACAATACGCGCGCCCACGCATACACACACACACGCTCGCGCGCGCGCGCGCGCGCACGCACGCACGCACGCACGCACGCACGCACGCACGCACGCACACACGCACGCACACACACACACACAACACACACACACACACACACAACAACACCACGCGCGCGCGCGCGCGGCGCGCGCGCGCGCGCTAGGATAGGTATGACGTATCATGTTCTTTTAAAGTTCGTGCACGACATCTTCCGTCTTTCATATTAGTGCACAGCTTTGTTTTCTCATTTCAGTTTTGAAAACAAACAGAACGAACACACACCTTTGGCAAAATTGTAAACATTTACCGCAGTAATGATTTAAAACCGATTTCAGGGCTCACAGATATCGGCCAAGGACCAGACACTATGCTTCTCATTATTAATAATATTTTCAGGCCAGAGTATTGTTATCGATTGTCTTTCAGGGGAATTTATGTTTGGAAACTCTTTTAAAATTTTCATTATAATTATGGGACGGCTAAATAATTACACACGAGGATTTGACGGCTTAGTTGTGTTGTGTTCATCATGATTCTCTTCCTTTCTTTTTTTTTTTTTTTTTTTTTTGGGGGGGGGGGGTGTGGGGGGGGGGGGGGGGGGGGGGGGGGGGAAACAGGTAATAGGGTTGCCGTGAGAGGAGGGGAGAGAGAGGAAGTGGATGGGGATGAGGATAAAGTACAGGGACAGGGCTAGGTGGTGGAAATGAGTTACTTTGTGGTTTGCAAAGAGACTGTAGCAGAATACCAGTGGTATTTACTCAGAATCGGTGTCACTGGCAAGCTTTACACGTTGTTCTTAGAAACATGCAGGGCTTTTTTCCTTAAGGTTTCAAAAATGAACCGAAAATTTGCGCCTTTTTTTTTTTAGTGATTAAGCATGAAAAATAAGAACATGAAGGATCAAGTGTTTAACTCTGCAGAAAGTCAGCAGAAAAATAGTTTGTTTTGTTTGTTCGTTCGTTTTTAAATAGATCCACGTACGTTTAAAGCTACAACTTGTTTGCTGACGAAAAGGATGAATTAACAAATGGGATTAAGAAGACTGCTTTTGAATTGTTACTTTACAAATCAAAAGTTAGAGATTAATGACGTAAACACTGTTGCAAAATTGACGTGACTCCAGAAAACCCATCCGAGTTTACTGCCTCCCCTAATCTTTGAGACCGTGTGACAGAAACGATGTTCTAGAATTAAACCAAGATAGTTTCCGGTGTAACTCGGTCAGAAACTGGTATGCGCATTTGGTAGCAAAAACTGTTTGTTTTGCATCTCATTAAAAAGAACTTTAGGCTATAGGGATATCTAAGAAATGAATCTGTTTGTCTACTTCAGAAACCTCAAAACTATGTGTGTAACTTACTGACGAATGTGTATTTTGTAAAGTGATAAATGCTTAGGTGTGTACCTCAGCAGTAATAAACTTGGTGTGTTTGCCTTAATAATAAGTGTGTGTGTGTGTGTGTGTGTGTGTGTGTGCGTGCGTGCGTGGCGTGCGTGCGTGCGTGCGTGCGTGCGTGCGTGCGCGCGCGTGCATATGTGGGGTGTGTGTGTGTGTGTGTGTGTGTGTGTGTGTGTGTGTGTTGTGTGTGTGTGTGTGAACCTCATACGGTAACACAATCCTTTGTGTCTCTACATATTACAAACTCTCGATATATTTCAGATAGTAAACAAAACTGTTTGTGAATATAAGATGTTACTAAAAATTTTCGTGAACCTCATATTACAATCTAACTCTGAATGCGTCTGTTTGTGAATATCAGATAGTAACCAAACTTCTTGTGAACCATAATGATCAAACTCTTTGTATACCTCGGATTGTTGATAAACTCTTTGTGAAACCTCAGATTATAACCAAACTCAGCGTTTGCCTGATAGTGACCAAACCCTTAAATTAATGAATCTCAAATAGTAAGCGAACTCTACGTGTACCTCAGCTAATAACCAAACTTCGATCTTAATAAACATAAAGATGTCTCACCCTTTCCCTCTTTACTGTGGAATAATCAATACATAAAATATCGAGGAAATGTCCTTTTCTTCCCTGACTGGATAAAGGGCAAAATACTAAATGTTAGTGACATGTATGGTCCAAATGGGATGCTTTCATACCAGGACGTGGTTAACAAGATAGGAGCCTCCCTGCAAGGATCTTAGAGTATAATGTAGTGTCAGCGGCCATACATACTTTTAATACTAGGGTTAGTGAACAAGATAGATATGACATAGATTTTGCAGAACCACCTCTTTTTTGTAACAAAAAGCATATATCTTGCAAGGATTTCCGTGCAACTTTGTGTTTCCTAAGTTATACAGAACCATGTGCAACCCGTTTTTGGTCCAATAAATATGGACTGGAGTTAAATGAAAATGTATGGAAAATACCCCGCTTGTGCACAAAAGAAACCAGACTGAGAGTTTTGCAATGGAAAATTTTACAAAAATATATACCCGACTAACATAATGCTATGCAAAATGAAAGTTAGGGATAATCGAAACTGTTCATATTGCAACGATGAAATTGATTACATTGAACATTTCTTTTTCCACTGTCATAAGGTTAATTCGTTTTGGAAATTTGTCAGTCAATACATATTAGCTGTATACAACACAAGAATTGTGTTTTCTGAAGAAACTGTGCTATTTGGAATTCTTAGACAAGAAAATATTGACAGACATATACTACTGAAAATAAACCATGTTGTGATTACTGCAAAGATGTGTATAAGTATTTATAAAAAAACGGAATCTAGGCTGCCAATTTCAGTCATATTCGAAAATCAGATGCGTCTGAGGAAAATATAAAGAGATCTCATACATGCATTCACTTTTACACAAGCACGCACGCACGCACGCACACACACGTGCACACGCACGCATGCGCACTTACACGCGCACACATACGCACGCACACACAAGCACATGCGCGCGTGCGTGCGCACAGAGAGGGGGGCGGGGAGGGAGGGGGGTGAGATGGGGGGGGGGGGGGGGGAGGGAGAGGAGAGAGAGAGAGAGAGAGAGACATACACATAGTTACAAATACATACACGTGTTTGTACATTTTGGGTGTGTGTGCGGGTGTGTGTGTGTAAAACAAAATGAAAAACTAAAAATAATTAAGTCCTCTGTTTCATTTATGTTGGTTCCGTTTCCGTATAATGTAACACATTATCAGAGTGAGTGTGCCAGTACACCACACATTAGTACATTAACAAACCCAGACACTTTGTATCAATTGCCAAAATACTAAAATCAGCAAAAATATGTCCATTTGTAAGAGAACATACAGACTATGCATGGTGTGTAAGAGATTGGTTGTGAAAGAAAAAAGAAGAAGAAGAAGAAAGAGAGACCAAAAAACAAAACAAAAAACAAAAAAAACGTAGTAGTGGAAATTGTTTTGTTTTTTTTTTCTTGTTTTTTGTTTTTTTTGGCAGATGAAGAGGACAGTGTGAAGCACCAAAAAATGAAGAGGTGGATTTTTGGCCTTAGGAAAAAAAAAAAAAAAAAAAAAAAAAAAAAAAATCACCACCTTAGGTGCTCCATTGATCCGAGAAACTGATGCCACAAAAAAAAAAAAAAAAAAAAAAAAAAAAAAAAAAAAAAAAAAACCCAAACTTCGCGTATGCCCGATAGTGACCAGGTCTTTAGGAATCTCAAATAGTAAGCGAACTCTACATGTACCTCAGATGATGACCAAACTCTTTGTGACTCTCAAATAGTGACCAAACTCCCTGTGATCCCCTGACCACTGACCACACTCTTTGTGACCCTTCAGATGATGACCAAACTGTGATTCCCAGATAGTGACCAGACTCTGTGATTGCCGACCACTGACCACACTCTCTGTGACCTTCAGATGATGACCACACTCTCTGTGACCTTCAGATGGTGGCGGCAGAGGAGAAGAAGCTGACCAAGCAGAAACTGGATGACCTCCAGCAGTCCGAGGCGCAGCTCAAGCAGCTCCTGGCCATCCTGCAGCTGCGCCGAGCCACCGAGAGTGAGGAGACCCTGCAGCGCCTTGATGACTACGCCGTGGAGAGGACGAGGAGAGAAGAGAGGGGCGGGTGATGGAAGTGGGGGTCGGGGGAGGGGAGGGAGCAGGGGAAGCAATCAGCGAGGAAGATCGGAAAGCTTTGAGAGACGCCATTGTGTATTGATGATTGGTTGCTGGCCTTCGGGAAGATCGATTTTGACATTTTATTTGTTGTTGTTGTTGTTGTTGTTGTTGTTATTGTTGTTGTTGTTGTTATTTTCTTTATGTAAAGCTACTTTGTCGTCGTTGCTTAACTTGATGAACCCTAGATTTTGTTGTTTGATTTATTATTATTGTTATCATCATCATCATCATCATCATCATCATCATCATCATCATCATTATTATTATTTCTATTATTATTGTTGTTGTTGTCATTATTATCATCATTGTTATCATCATTATTATTATCATTGATATTGTTGTTGTAGTTAGCGTATTTGTACAGCGCCTACCCTCGGTAACAGATCAAGCTCTGAGCGCTTTACAGTTCACGTTTTCGTTCACGTAACGAACTGCCTACCCGGGTAGAGCCGACTGAAGAGCTGCCTGCTGGCGCTACATTTAGTCGTCTCCCGTGTCATTCAGTCAAACATCAGTCACTCAGTCTTTCTTTCGTTTTTCAACCACGAAAGATGCATGCTATGCGTATACGTGTTACCCATATCATCGGATAAATCGGCCCTTCTCTTCAGAAACTTGCTGATGGGATTTCACGCGTGTGCAAAGTGAAATACCTGCGTTCAGACATGGAATCTGGGTTTGGGTTTGCGTTCTCTTTTCGAAGGACTTTTGCGAGAAATAGAGTCGGAACCAATATCAACGCCCCTTCCCCCCCCCCCCCCCCCCCCCCCCCCCCCCCCCCCCCCTCCCCTGTACTGAAACAGTACGGCAGAGACTCGAACCCGTAACCCTACGATCGCAAGGATCACACGAGTCGGAGCTTCATCAACAGGGTTATTTCGGCGTCCAGTCGACTAATTTTGATGTCACTGCACGTCTGTTTTGGGCCACAGGCTAATTTATTGTCCATATTTGTTTTATGATCACTTAAAAGAAATTATTCTGATTGCATTTTGTGTGTGTGTGTGGGGGGGGGGGGGGGGGGGGGGGGGCAGGGGCTGTTTCTTCATTGATATCAATGTCGGTATTCGGTGTTGTATCTATTTAGGTTTTTTAATCGATGTTTGTTTTCTATATTAACATTCAACTTTTGTAAGCACATATTTGACCTTTCTCGTTTGTATTTGATTTCGTGTTTGTTGAGGTTGTTCTTGTCGACATACGAGTATTTGTTCACTGGCCAGTATGTCATTGATACTGCTATTACTCATGTTGCTTTCTATATGTGGATTGTTTTGCAGTTTATTCATTCGTTGTTTTATTATCTGTTAATTATTTTTGTTTTCGTCGTTTTGGGTTATGTTTACTGACTAGTTTGTTGTTAACATACATCATTGTTTATTTCTTATATATCAGTGTGTTTTTTTCTTTGTCCACTATTGGTTTGTTGTCAGTATCTTTACTTTGTGTTTTCGTTCTGTCTTATTTTGACTTTAAGCCCCCCCCCCCGCGACTGTTGTTTTTCCACTTGCTTTTACCAACATTTTTCTCATTATTTATCGGTACATTTTGTCATAAATTATTGACTTTTTCAGTGACAGTTTTGCTGTCAATGCTTTTTTTCTGTCATTTTAATATTAAGCATAAATTATCAGTTCAGTGACACCTTTGTCGTCGACGTCTATTTTGTGTACATTTTGTATTTCGTGAACCATGTATGTGGTTTAAACCATGTGTGGTTTCACTTATACAGGATGAGTCTGGTGGATTTTTTTTATCTATAGACTTATTGATGCATTTGGTGAGGGGTTGCCTTTGTGGATTTGTATATGGAGTTGTCTGTCTGTCTCTCTCTGTCTCTCTCTCTTTTCTCTCTCTCTCTCTCTCCTTCAACATTCTGTAATTTTCTTATGTGTACATTCCAAACCAGTTGATAAGCACTAAAACCAAAAATAGCTAAAGCAGAAACAACATCTTATGTGAAATAACACACTTGATAGGTCGTTTATTTCTAGAAGCATTGACAGTTACTTCTGATTTGTGGCATGAAATTGCTAATAAACAAGAAGAGAATATCACACGCGTGAAAGTGTGTCAAACCAGACTCTCTCTCTCTCTCTCTCTCTCTCTCTCTCTCTCTCTCTCTCTCTCTCTCCTGCAAGATTTTGTGTTGATGTTGAGAGAGAGAGAGAGAGAGGAGAGAGAGAAGAGAGAGAGAGAGAGAGAGAGAGAGAGAGCACTGAAAAAAGTTTGAAAGACTGGATCACTCGGTGAAGTCCCGACTATGTAAAGGATACATCTGTTAGATGCTGTTTCACAGTTCTGGTTGCACACACACACACACAACACACACACACACACACACACACACACACACACATACAAACACACACGCGCGCGCGCGCGCACACACACACACACACTCACATCACACACACATACACACACACACACACACACTCACATCAAGCACATACACACATGCGCTCGCGCACACACACGGGCCCGTACCCTCACACCAATACACACACATATGTACACTCACCATACACACATACAATGATAATAATGGCACAACCAAAGTTAGGTAAGTGCTCAAGGTCTGACCAGCGCGTTGCGCTGACGCGTAGGTCAGACATCTGCTAAGTCGTAGCCACGAGACCCTCTTCTTAAATTCTCCCATCTTAGTCATTAATTCATTTATCCATCAGCTTTAAATCATGCGCAGTTTGGCCTCCAAACTCAGCGGATGTGGTGTGGCGTACATGGACTAGTCTGCACACAGTGACGCCTCTTTGATGAAACTGAAACTCACAGTTCTGGCCATGCTACAGATGTCTCTATCTCTCGGACCTGGTTAAAACACCGCGTATTTTGTACAAGTGAGAATATATTCTTCACGCATAGTCGAAGACATAAATGCAACACCATATACCAATTTTTTGCTGTCTCTGATCATGCTTAAAGGCATACAGGCCTCAGACTCAAAGCGCATGGCACACACGCACGTGAGCAGGCGCGGGCGCACCCATCCACCCGCCCATACGTCACAGATTTGCACAAACATCCGTCTGGCAACTGATAGAATTTATCATTGTTCTACCATACCCGACAGGTCTACACAAAAGTATCACTGTCATATGATATATTGAAACAGCGTTCTCCCAAACCTCACTCACATGCAAACACATCTCAGTTTCACTGGTGTATTGTATCACTTCAGTATTCTAATCAAAGTTGTCCTATTGGACAGGACCCACATAAACATCTCAATGTCAAGTGATGTGCTCACGCACCAGCACACACGTCGCATACCACCCGGGGTGTTTTGACAGTATTCCCTCATACCCACTCACGTACACAACATTGCATCGTCAACTGACGGGATTTCGTTAATGTTCCCACAAACCTCTCACCCCCAAAAACATCTTTCTGTCACCTGATGTATTTTAGTGATGTTACTCCCACCCAACCACCCATCCACCTAGGTCATGACTGACACATACATTTCATCGTCACCTAATGTAATTTTTCAGTATCCCATTTCCTTCATCAGATATGATGGATCCTAAGTATTTGAAGGCCTTCACGGTTTCCAAGGTTGTTCCGCTGACTTTGATCTCTGCCTATTTGCCTTTGGTACTGTTGGTCATGAGCTGGGTCTTTTCGGCGCTAATCTCCATGCCGTATGCGGAAGCTGCTTTGTAAAGATGTTCCACCAAGCTCTCAACTCGTCTTCATTTCCTGCAAGACCATCAATGTCATCTGCAAATCGCAAATTGGTGATTGTTCTTCCCCGATGTTAACTGCTCCTTCATGATTTTCCAAGGCATCCTCCATGATCCTTTTCAAGAAGACATTGAAGAGGGTTGGTGAGAGCAGACATCCCTGGCGCACGCCAACAGTGGTACGGAAACAGTCACCTATACTGCCATTCAGGAAGACGGCGCTAGTGGCTTTGTTGTACAGCTCTTCAATCATGTATACGAAGTTGGCATTGATGTTGTACTTCCTCGTGGTTGTCCATAATGCTGTATGCCATACCCTGTCGAATGCCTTCTTAAAGTCAATAAATACGTGGTAAAGATCTTGTTGGTGTTGCAGATACTTTTCGCAGATTATTCTCAAGTTGAATATATGTTCAGTTGTGTCTGTCATTCTCTCACAGACGTGGTAAACATTTAACGTCTCATTCTCTCCAGATGTGTTTGTGTCACTCACCTACGCAAACTTCTCTTTATCATCTGAGTTCTTTTATTAGTGTCTCCCTATATCTCCCTAACCTACATACAAATCTCATGGTCACCAGATGGATTTTATCAATGCCCTACCATACTTCTCTGACACATACATCTCATCGTTGCCTCATATGCTTTATAAACGGACTTTCAGTGCCTGCAAATTTATCTTCTTTTTTTTCCCCAGAAGTGAAGTAGCTTGAACGATGGAGTACGGATTTTGTTTTTAAGATTAAAAGTTGCTGATACAGATTCTGAGTTTTGATTTTCTTG